>CM069148.1:15542940-16099543 GCA_035221665.1 Okamejei kenojei | reverse complement strand
ACTTACCCCATGATTATACACACACACACACATACAAATATTTATATCTTGTTTTCTTATTACATCCCCCCCCCCCCCCCCCCCCCCCCTCCCCCTTATTCCCCCCTATCATTGGGTGAGACCACACACACATCATAGCCCTCCTTCACGACCTATATATACTCGTGGCAAAATTCACTGACGCACAATGCCCCGCCCTACCTTGATTGCAACGAGTACCTAACGACTCGCATCCCGACCTTACTACAACCCTACCTACCGCTCTTCATGACGACACGCTCGCGAGTGTTGAGTCAAGGGCCAACTTCGGCAGAGGTTGTGAATTCGCTCGTGCCGTGGGACCGGCCCTTTAGGGAGCCTATTCTTAGCTACCGTTTATCGTTCGCTGCGCTAGTATTCAACTTATTACGATACCAGTATTACGATGATTTATCGTCAGGGCTTGTTAGCTCATTCATCTGTAGCGTTATTGCGCTTATGGGCCTGTACGCCGCAGCCAGTGCGAATGTCCGTCGCGGGTACACGTGACGATGAAACCCCGTTTATGTTTTACTCGCTGTTGCAGGTTCACCGCGGAGCAGGCGGGAGCGCCAGAGGCTGGAGTAGGCGTTTCACAGCAAACCCAGCCACAGTTCCACACTGCTGCGGGCCTGGAGCACAGGATGCAGGTCGGGCTCCGGCTCGTCGGGGCATCGCCGACACCCACCTTGGCAAATGCCCCCGCCCTCCCGGGCTTCCAGCTCCCCCACTGGGAAACAGCGGCGGCCCCCAAGTGTTTCATGCTCTGCCCCCACCCCACCCCTCCAATCATTAAAACACGAACACTACATACAAAACCCACGAGCAAGAGCTGGCCATTCGGCCATGGGAACCTGCTCTGCTATGCCAGTTAGAACACAAATGATCCCGCCTCGATATGGTCCAGTGTGTGTAGGTAGTGCTCGTTGTATGGGGGCGCTGGTCGGTGCGGGCCCGGGTGGCGGAAGGGTTGTTTCCAGCGTTCTTAAATAAACCAAAGGTGTTCAGCGTGTCTGATTGAGAGAGTCACAGCGGCGTTCACAGTGCCTGGACCAGAGTCCACGAGTGTGCACCGTCTGACTGAGAGAGATCAATCGACAAAGGAGGTGCAGGAGTAGGCCATAGGCCTTCGAGCCAGCACCGCCGTTCACTGTGATCAGGGCTGATCGCCCCACAATACAGTACCCGTTCCTGCCGGCTCTGGTCTCTGACTGGACAGTCACAGAGGTGTACACGGGTCTAAACTGACAGTCACAGCGGTGTACACGGGTCTAACTGACAGTCACCGAGGTGTACCCGGTTCTAAGGACCCCAGTCACAGAGGTGTACACGAGTCTGGGCCTGACTGCGTCACAGAAGCTATACACAGTGTGCGACAGAGAGTTGAGCACAGAGGCAGGTTCCTCGCTGTGCCTGCCCAGGTACAGTGACACCGCGCCAGACCTGCAGAGAGCGTCTCTGGGCGCCGGGGGTGAGCGCCGGTGGGCGGGGAGTTATCGATGGGTGATGTTCTGTGCGCAGAGTTGAGTATGTGGCGATGGTGGGTGAAGGGCAGCCGGGTGCGGCGGAGGAGGAGGAGGAGGAGGAGGAGACCACGCTGCAGGCTGCTGTGGAGAGCAGGAGGCGGCGAGGCCCTGAAGGGACATCTCCTTCCTTCTATCCCAACCTCCGAGGAATACTCCAAACCCTCACCGTGTTCCCTAAAACCCTCCCTCGTCCTGACACCCCTCAGCCCTAATCCCCCTCCCTCACCCCTCTGGCCCATACTCCCCTCATCCTGACACCCCCTCCGGTCTTACACCCTCCCCCCCTCCGTCTGGCCCATATCCCTACTCTCCCCCCCCCTCGCTCCCCTTCTCTTCACCCTCCTCTTCTCCCTCCCCTTCTCTTACCTCCCTTTCTCCCCCTCCCTCTCCCTCCCCCTCTCTCTCTCCCCCTCTCTCCCCAAGATGCCTCCCAGGCCCGACTGCCACTACACTCAGTCAAAACGCCGTCCAATTTTATTTCGCGGCTGGGTGTGTAAACTCCAAACAGCATGCCGATTACAGAGTCAACGGAGTTCCCTCCCCACACAAAGGGGCAGTGATCTACTTACATCTATCTATATTCTCAATAGCCCAAATTCTGCAATACTTACTCCAGATCATGCACAGCCTCTTGCTTCTCTCAGATTGACAGATCTTAAGAATTTCACAGCATACGAAGCTTGCCGGTTCTTCTGACAAATGAAGGGGTAGCCATATATGGTTTTATGAGACGGTATATTTTCTGCAGACCACGCATTTTTGTTTTTTTCTACTTCTTCTTATGTTGAATTATCTCTCAATGTTTTACATTGTAGAGGAGACATTTCGTGAAGCTGAGCTTATTATCTCGCTTTTGTTATTTGAAAGGGACCAATCAACAGTTGCTAGCTTTGCATTAAATAGCAGCACAGTGAAGCCTGTTCTAAGTTTCATCGAATCAATTTTGTTGTTTTAAAACATTATTAACTTCCACCCTTCTCTATCTTATCCTCTGTCTCTCTCTGTCTCGTCACTGTCTATATGTCTACATCTCTCCTCTCTCCTCCTTATTCCTCATTACATTACAGCTCCCACCCATACCTCCGCTAATTTCTACTGAACCAACAAAACCAATTCGAATCGTCTGACGACGGGTTCCGACATGAAACATCAACCATCCTTCTCCAGAGAAGCGTTACCCCACTGGTTGCTCGCCGACTTTGTGTCTCTCTTCGTGTCAACAAGTTCTTCAGTTATGCCTCGACACTAAACCAGGGGTGGATTAGGGGCGCGTGAGAGTCGGAGCCCCTGGTCCAGCTCCATCTTCTCCCCGCTCCTGTGCTACTCAGGCCAGCCAGCGTTGCCCGAATTGCCCTGGTGAGGATAGATTTGCCTCGGCAAGGTGTGTCCGTTGGAGGGTGCCCGTTCCACGAGCGGGAGAGAGGAGAGTGGAGGGACGGAAGAGGACTAGGTCGTAATGTGGGAGAGCAGGTTTGGACTATGTGGCTTGGTGCGTTGTGTGCTAACTCTTGAAACACTCAGCAGTCACCGGAGCGAAGTCCAACACTCTGTGCGCCGCCCTCTACTGCTGTGCCTCCCCGCCTGTAGACTGTGGGCATAATTCGGAACCGCTCCCTGGAAACCATCTTCCACACACAGACACCCATGTATCGGCTGGTCACCATCGAATGTCAGAGCAGGGGAGCCTGTGGAAAGTGACCCACTTCTGACCCCACGTCTTCTCCACCCACCTAAAGGAGTAAGAGTCAGAAGTTACAGGGGCGTCTTGTGTTCACCAGAGCTGGGTCCTCGGGGGGGGGGGGGGGGGGACCCCTCCTTGTGTGAGTGAGCGCTGCACTTGCTGATGCTCTGGGGAAGGAGGCTTGCTGGCAGCATCCACTGCCTTCAGCTAAGTGAACCATCAATTGGTAAACCGACACCAGCCAGAGTAGGCATGGGGATGTCTCGAGGGCTGGGCCACGGAACAATCTCAGTCTGTTGCCCAGCTATCCAACAACTTCCAAAGTCTCACTTGGAGTATGTTCAGCGGTTCTCGGAGGAGATAAGGCCACTCGGCTCCTGCGTTACTCGCACCATCAATTCATGGCTGACTATCTTTCCCTCTCAACCCCATTCTCAGCCCCCCTTCTCTGCCTTCCCCATAAACCCTGCACCTTATGGCTGCTACGGGTGCGTTGTTCCTGAGCTTAATGCGTGGTGGAGCCTCCGCAGTCAAATAGTGCACTGTTGGAACATCTGGGCGCCAGTGCTGGCTGGGGATCCCACGGCAGAGAGTGCCCGAGGACAGAAACCTGTCCCTCAAGTCCTCCTCAGAGTGGACTTCCGCGGAGCTTTGCGGCTTTCCCTGGGGTGTACCTTGTTTGTTCCTGAGTCCCCGACACACTGAGGGGACCGTGAGTGACACCACATCGTCCAGCCATGCACCGGCACCCCGTGCACACCATGCCGCACTCACAATGGGAGAGCAAAGGGCATAGGATCATACCCAAAGGGCCACTGACCAACATTATCAGGCCACGACGGATCGAACAAAACCTGCGTAACTCATCGGGACAGGGCAGCATCTCTGGAGAGAAGGCATAGGGTGCTGTTTTGGGTGGTTTCAGACGTCGACAGATGGGCTCAACCCGAACACCTACCATTCTTTTTCTCTCGAGAGCATGTGCTGTCCCGCTGAGTTTTGAGCAATTGTTGTGCCTCGCTTCAGTGTAAATCAGGGCCGCGTTCCTTCCACCACACCTCCACCCGACACGCCCTGTAGATTTCTGATGGGGTGTGTCTTGCCGTAGTCACACCCGGCTGTTTTTAACAGACTCGCTCCCACTCGGCATCTGCGGCCAGAGGAGCGCCCGCAATCCGTCATGTGACACGGGGCTGGATTTTACCGAGTCGGCCATGTCCCCTCCTTGTGGTACAGCAGGGCCTGGGCACCACTCAGCCCCAACACGCTGCCCGTTGGTGGTAGGTGCGGGGTAAACTCTCACGATGGTGTCTTCGTGGGATCTCTGCTGGTGAAGGTGCATTGTGGGATCTCCTCTGCTGTGAATTGGTGCATTAGTGGGCTCTCTTCCACTGTGGATTGAATGCATCTGTGTGATCTGTCCTCTGGGTTGTACATTGTTGGATCTCTTTCGTTATTGGTGCAGAACCGTTGGTTCTCTCTCGCTGTTTCTCTCTGCGTTGGTAGCCTGTTGGATCTCTCGTGATGGTGAATTAGTTGGAATCCACGCTGTGATTGGCACTCAGTTGGGATCTCTGTGATTGGTGCCTTAGTTGGATCTCTCCCCTGTGATTGGTGCACAGAAGTTCGGATCTTGGAATCTCTCGCTGTGATTGGTGCCTGGTTGGATCTTCCCGTGTTAGTGGTGCCTTAGTTTTCTCTCGCTGCTGTGATTGGTTCATTTGGATGGGTACTCCCTTGATCGGGGTGCATTGTGGCAAAGGGACTGTTTAGGACACATGCAGCAGCACTGAGTCTGGCGTAGCTCAATACAGGGGCCTCTGCTTGTCTACATTTCCAGGCCCTCTGAGAGCTGTTGCATGGGGAGTGTGCAGACCCGGATCAGCTGGACACCGTGGGCCGAAGGCCCTGTTTCCATGCTGCAATTCTGATCAACTAATCAGGGCCCTTCGGCCCAACTTGTCCTACCCACCAAGATTGCCCATCAAAGTGTTTTTCCATTTGCCTGCATTTGGCCCCTATCCCACCAACCTTTCTAAACCGTTTACCTACTGTGTCTATTCAATGTGTTCTTGTACTGCTCAATATCCTCTGTCTGCTTGGTTCCATATACCATGACTGACTTGTGTGAAACAAGATGCCTCAGGTTCCTATTAAATCTTTCCATCGCACCTTTAAACGTATGCCCTCAGTTTCTGTGCTTCCTCTATCCTAGGAAAAATACCATATTTCTTCCCTCCTGTTTTATACACTCTAAAGATCTCCCTCCGCCTCCGCCACCAGGTCCTGGTCTTCTCAGCCTCTCCCGATAGCTCAGGGTCTCGAGTCTTGGCAACATCCTTGTAAATCTTCTCTGCTCTCTTTCCAGCATAATGGCTTCTTTCCTACAGCAGGGTGACCAAACCTGAACACAACACTGCACGATGGTCTGTTGCCTGTAACACTCTTGTCTGCTCTGACGCCAGGGGGAGATGTCGCTCTGCTCGACCCCGCGCTGAAGACGGCCGTCCTCACTCCGACAACTGCAGCCTCTCGGACTGGAGCTGCCCCGGCTCCCGCAGCTCCACCGAGTCCGATGTCGGAACCTATGTCCAGTCCAGTGTGAGGTCGCTGCCGCCGGACTCCCTACAAGGTGCGCCCCTTCCCTCCCTGCCCCACCCCTCACCCGGCCCTGTGCCAGTGCCCATCAATCCGCGAGCTCTCACCGCCCTGACTCTTCCGAACACTCGCCCCTCTTAAGGGTCCCAGGGGCGATGTCTGAAAGAGCGACGGGTCACCAGAGTTGACCAAGTCACAGTGCTGGCGGTAAAGGGACCAGGTGAGCAGGTTCATAAGTCATAGGTCATAGGAGCAGAATTAGGCCATTCAGCCCATCAGGTCTATTCTGCCGTTCAATCATGGCTGATCTATCTTTTCCCTCTCAACCCCATTCTCCTGCCTTCTCCTCATTACCTCTGACATCTGTACTAATCAAGAATCTAACAATCTCTGCTTCAAAAATATCCAATGTCCTGGCCTCCGCAGCCTCCTATGGCAATGAATTCCAGATTCAACCTCCCTCTGACTAAAGAAATTCATCCTCATCTCCTTTCTAAAGGTACCCCCTTTTATCCTGAGTCTATGACCTCTGGTCCTAGACTCTCCCACTTATGGAAACGTCTTCTCCACATCCACTCTATCCAGGCCCATTCACTACCTGGTAAGTGTCAATGAGATCCCCACTCATTCTTCTAAACTCCAGTGAGTACAGGCCCAGTGCCATCAAACGCTTACCATACGTTAACCCAGCCATCCTCGGGATCATTCTTGTAAACCTCCTCTGGACCCTCTCCAATGCCGGCACATCCTTCCTCAGCCAATGGACCCAAAACTGCTCATGGTACTCCAAATGCAGTCATCTCCAAATGAGTGCCTTATAAAGCCTCAGCATTACACCCAATTTTATAATCTACCCGTATTGAACTAATTGGAAGGGGTGGGCGAGGCTGTTGTAGTGTATTATCAGAGTTGTCGGCTGGGGGGAGGGCTGGAGGAGGGGTGTGGAGCAGGCTTTCATCTTCCTGTTGTCTCCCTCTCTCGCATCAGAGGAAGAGGGGGCAGAGGATGGACACCGGCGAGTGTAAGGCGCTGTCTCACAACAGCGAGCTTGGCCACTCTGTACAGCTCCGGGCAGGGGGACGGTTTCTGAAACATCACCTGGGAAAGCACAGAGAGGTTGCGGGGAAAGTATTGCCAGCAGGGCTTGTTAAACCCGACTGTAGGTCCTGATGAGACCAGGAAGGGGAGAGAGGAGATAAGATCATAAGAGGTAAGAGCAGAATTAGGCCATTTGGCCCATCGTCTACTCCACCATTCAATCATGGCTGATCTATCTCTCCCTCCTAACCCCATCCTCCTGCCTTCTCCCCGTAACCCCTGACCCTGACACCCTTAAATTAATCATGAGCGCTATAGATAGTGAGTAGCAAATCCACATCTAACATGTGGGAGTCTCTCAAAGGCCAGTTGGTCAGCGTTCAGGACCAGCATGTTCCTGAGGATGAGGGGTAAGGATGGCAAGGTTCGGGAAGACAAGATATACTGTAAGCTTAATCGCAAAGCAAAGGTAAGGTGAACTGAAGCTGAATTCAGACAAAGCCCATGAGGAATGTAATCAGAGAAATAACAACCCTTAAATAAAGAAATTGTCGGAGGGTATAAAAGAGACCATGAAGTGTCTTTAGTAAGTAGGTTTAAGGAGTATCCCAAGGCATATATCAGAGCCAGAGGGTAACTGGGGAAGGGGTGGGCCCACTTTAAGACTAATGACAATGCCTGCCTGGTACAAGTGGAGATGGGTGAGGTCCTTATTAAGAGCCGGTACATTGTCCCTGATCCTTCCATCACCACGGCCACAGGTTGGGTCTGTGGACAGTGGGGCTGTTGCTAACTCCTCTGCCTCCCTTCACCTGCAGCCCTGGTCACCCCCACGTCGTCCAGTCCACAGTCAGTGTCCCCGACGTCCAGACCCACGAGTGGCGCAGAGGGACTGACTTCAAGTGTAAGTTACTGAACGCACAGTGAGGTGGGGTGGGGGGGTGGGGGGGTGGGGTGGGGTGGTGGTGGTGGGGTGGTGGTGGGGTGGTGGTGGCGGTGGTGGAGTGGTGGGCTGGGGTGGTGGGTGGTGGTGGGTGGCGGGGTGTGGGGTGGTGGGGTGGTGGTGGGGTGGTGGGGTGGGGTGGGGTGGGGGGTGGTGGGGTGGGGTGGTGGGGTGGTGGGGTGGTTGGGGTGGGGTGGTGGGGTGGTGGTGGGGGGGTGGTGGTGGGGTGGTGGCGGGGTGGGGTGGTGGTTTGGTGGCGGGGTGGGGTGGGGTGGTGGTGGGGTGGTGGGGTGGGGTGGGTGGGGTTGTGGGGTGGTGGGGTGGGGGGGGGTGGGGTGGTGGTGGGGTGGGTGGGGTGGTGGTGGTGGGGGGTGGCGGGGTGGGTGGTGGGGTGGTGGGGGGGGTGGGTGGGGGTGTTAGTCTGGGTCTCTGCCCCCACAGTGTGATGACTCTGCGCCTCCCCACAGCCGGCAGCCGGGCAGTTACAGAGGATCCGCCAGCTGACGGGAAGGATGATGCGTCGGAACTCTCGCTCCAAGTATGGGCTCCGGTACATGAGCTACCCCCTCATCACCACCGACTTCCACCCCGGGAGATAGGGCCAGGACTGGGGCTGGGGCGGGGGAAGGGCGAGGGGGGGAGCCTCTTCATCCCTGGATCCGCATCCCAAGACAGGAAGATACATACCTATCACACCCCCCTCCTGTCACTCCAGTTCCTGCTCTATCCGTATCCAGCAGAGCTTGACTTTGTGTGATGTAAAATTTGTGATTTGTAATTTAAGCTCCAAGTTCCCAGGTGCAACTATCGCCACCAATCTGTCCTGGCCCAACCACATTGACGCTATGGTCAAGAAAGCACACCGACACCTCTAGGGGCGAAGGAAGGTCGACTCGTCCCCAACAACCCTTACCAACTTCTACAGATGCACAGAGAAAGCATCCTATCCGGGTGCATCACAGCTTGGTTTGGCAACAGCTCTGCCTAAAAGTGCAAGAAACTGAAGAGAGTTGTGGATATAGCCCAGTGCATCATACAAAGGATCCGACACAGAAATGATCGCGTTGGTTTCAGAGGGGCCCCATTTTCTCCCTATTCATCCTCTTTCCCTCAATGTAATCTTTAATATTATCTGGCAGAGCATATTTCCTGCCCCCTTTTTGCCATACGGATTTCCATCTTAAGTATGCTCCTCAGTTCGTGAACTTCCTCCAGGAATACACATGAACCCATTTGCCTAAACCTGTCCCATCTCGCTTCCTTTTTCCAGACCAGGGCCTAAATTTCTCTCGTCATCCAAGTTTCCTTACACCCATCTGCCTTGCCCTTCACTCTAACAGGACACGTGTGCCCTGAACTCTAGTCATCACACTTTAAAAAGCATCCCACTTTCCAGACATTCCTTTGCCTGCAAACCACCTACTCCAATTCAACTTGAACGAGTTCCTGTCTGATACCCTCAAAGTTGGCCTTGCCCCAAATCAGAATTTTAACTTGCAGACCTTCCCTGTCTTTATCCATAACTATCTTAAAGCTAATAGAACAGTGGTCGCTGGTCCCAAAAGGTTCACCCATGAACACATCAGTCACTTGTCCTTCCCAATTTTCTAATAGTCCAAGCTTTGCTCTCTCCCGCGTAGGGCCCTCTACATGTGGCCTGAGGACATTTTCCTGAACACATTTGGCAAATTCCACTCACTCTATACTGTAAAGATTAAATCCTCTCCCATACCAACCTTATTAATCCTGCCTATATAAGCCTAGATATAAGCCTATAATCTCTTGGCATATTTGCTCTTTTAATTCCCGTTGAATATTTGTGGGCCTCTATTCCTTTTGATAGTATGATTGGACTGGATAGTTTTTCAATGTATCTCACTACATGTAGAAATAATATACCCATACTAATAAACTGAGTAATCGATTACAAATCTTGGGAGTTTCACATTTCTACCAAATATTGTTTTGGGTGGGTGGGCCGGAAATGCTGGAAATACTCAGCAGATCAGGCAGCATCTGTGCAGAAAGAGAAACTGAGGTAAACGGACAGGTGTTATATCTGCCGGAGTTGCTGAGGAGAGGGGAGAGGTGTCGGTGATTCTGGGATCAACCTGAGGGTTCAATCACTATCTGTCTTGAATGCTGGAGGGGGGGGGAGGTAAGATGTCTGTGGGGCTGGGACATTGTACATTCTCCTTTACACTGGAAGACTAAAACAGATTGGACACTGCTTTGTGGAGTTGCTCTGCGTCAAGAGCAGTTCCTGTCACCTTTACCAGACACGGATTCGGGTCGGAAGCCGGGTGTGTTTATCTCTGACCATCGGAGGTTTGTGCTGGGATGGTGTGGATGTGGGCACGGGTGATGGGAGGTGAAGAGAGTCAAGTCAAGAGTGTTTGATTGTCATATATCCCATTCAGAACAACGACATTCTTACTTGCATCAGTACAACCCAATATGTAAAGATAGTACTCTGTAAACAATATAATAAATGAGAACAAAAGTTATATATGTGTGTGTGTGTGTGGTGTGTGTTATTGTGAATGCATGTGATATATATAACTTCTATATGTGTTTATATACTGTATATAGTGTCAGATAAATGTCTGTTTATATATGTGTGTGTACAGATACGTATCACATACATACTCATAAAAACAACAATAATAGTGTAAAAAGACAAAGCTAATGCCCCAATGTCTATGTAGTTCTGAGCTTATTTGGAGGTTGTAGTGTTTAACAGCCTGATGGCTTTCCGGTAAAAGCTGTTCCTGAACCTGGGTGTTACAGTTTTCAGGTGTGATGCTGCAGAATGCCTGGAATCTTCAAATGCAGATGGCACTGGAGAGAAACACTTCTTCATTACAACAAAAATGATCACTGCAGCAGCCCTTGGGGCTGTGGTTTGTGTGCAGAGGGGGGGGGGGAGGGGGGGGGGGGGGGGGGGTCAGGTCTGCGATCTGCCTGGCGGGACTTCCCATGCCAGCAGGTGGCAGCAGTTAGCAGGTTTTGACAGCAGACAACATGACAAACAGTTGCAAATCACAAAGTGCAGGAGGAACTCAGTGGTTCAGGCAGCAGCTGCGGGGGGGATGGATAGGCATTGAGCAGAGGTGAAGACAACCAAAAGTCTGGTACACAATAAAATCGAGAGTCCTCGTTGTAGGAAAATTTTGGGGAGACCCTTCTTCAGCAGAGGGAAGACAACCAAACACCCTCGTCAGAGGGATGTTGTGCGACAGGCTGGCAGTGATGTGTGGAACCAGGTAAGGGGGAAAGATGATGAGGTGATAGTGGGGGGTGGGGGAGAGTGAAGGGTCTTGAACCGAAAGTCACCTATTTCCTTCGCTGATAGATGCTGCCTCACCCGCTGAGTTTCTCCAGCATTTTTGTCTGCCTCAGGAGACAGTTCTGAAGAAGTGTCCTGACCCGAAACATCGTCTACTAATTTCCCTCCATAGATGCTGCCTGGCCCGCTGAGTTCCTCCAGCACTTGGCTTTTGGCTCCAGCATCTATAGTCTCTTGTGTCTCTAACTTTTGTCTTCCCTGTTCCACACTGCAGGCTGTGGTTCGCGATACTCCAGTTGGTGCAGTGAAGCTCCCTTCACAAGAACAAACAGAGTTCTCAGGAATGCTCAGACTATCCAGCCCCTGATCCTTCAGCACAAAGCATTGCCTTTTGATATGGAAAGAATTTTAAGGATGTCGCAGTAATCTCCATGGTATTTACGGATTACATCAATCGAGCCCTGAATCAGACGTCAGGCACGGATGCTTTGAATTCCAACTGTGGCATTTTGTTTTGATTAGGGTAGAAAGTAAGAAAAGCTGAAAAGTATGTGGGAAGTGTGTGTTTGTGGGGTTGTTGGGTGGGAGAGTTTACGGGAGATGTTTCCACTAGTTGGAGAATCTAGGATCAGAGGCATCGCCTCAGAATACAAGATTGTGCCTTTCGAAAGGAGATGGGGAGGAATTTCTTAGAAACATAGAAATTAGGTGCAGGAGCAGCCCATTCGGCCCTTCGAGCCTGCACCGCCATTCAATATGATCATGGCTGATCATCCAACTCAGTATCCTGTACCTGCCTTCACTCCATACCCCCTGATCCCTTCAGCCACAAGGGCCACATCCAACTCCCTCTTAAATATGGCCGACGAACTGGCCTCAACTACCTTCTGTGGCAGAGAATTCCACAGATTCACCACTCTCTGTGTGAAAAATGATTTTCTCATCTCGGTCCTAAAAGACTTCCCCCTTATCCTTAAACTGTGACCCCTTGTCCTGGACTTCCCCAACATCGGGAACAATCTTCCTGCATCTAGCCTGTCCAACCCCTTAAGAATTTTGTAAGTCTCTATGAGATCACCCCTCAATCTTCTAAATTCCAGCGAGTACAAGCCAAGTCTATCCAGTCTTTCTTCATATGGAAGTCCTGACATCCCAGGAATCAGTCTGGTGAACCTTCTCTGTACTTCTTCAGTCAAGGGTGGTGAATCTGTGGACACTGTGTACACCTCTGTGACTCTCTCAGTGAGACTCTGTGTACACCTCTGTAACTCAGACACCATGAACAACTCACAGAAGGCTGTGGAGGCCAAGTCAATGGATATCTCTAAGGCAGAGATTAATAGAGTCTTGAGAAGTACGGGTGTCAGAGGTTATGGGAAGAAGGCAGGAGAATGGGGTTGAGAAAGATAAATCAGACATGTTTGAATGGAGGAGTAGATTTGATGGGCTGAATGGCTTAGTTCTGCTGCTATAACATTTGAACATGACCGCCGATGGGTTCACTTTCAGTACTGGAGGTGCTTGAAGTCCAGGGTACGGCAGGATGCCAGTGGCTCCTGTACATACACCTCATGTAGGAGCAAGGGTCCAGCAATGAAGAAGGCCATGCGGCCCACAGTCCGTGCCAGATCCGTGTGGGAGTCACCCAGCTAGTCTCACAGCCTGAAGCATGCGTTCATTCTAGTGCCCGTGCAGTTCTCTTTGACCGTCCAGAGTGACTAAACTAAACTGAATCTACCTCCACTATCCTGCTGCCGGTCTGTTTCAGACACTGCTCGAGTTGATAAGAACGCACGGGAGTCCATGCATCAGGAGTGCATTCCCAATGGGATGGAAGGTCAGTCTGGCAATGAAGAGTTAAGCAGGCGGTACACAGTTCTCCCAGACCCTGCCAAATCCACCAAACTCAGCGCAGACACAATGCCCAGATGTTTCCAAAAGCTTGATCACCAGTTGGTTTTTTTTTTTTTTTTTTTTTTTTTTTTTTTTTTTTTTTTTTTTTTTTTTTTTTTTTGTTGTTTTTTTTTTTTTTTTTTTTTTTTTTTTTTTTTTTTTTTTTTTTTTTTTTTTTTTTTTTTTTTTTTTTTTTTTTTTTTTTTTTTTTTTTTTTTTTTTTTTTTTTTTTTTTTTTTTTTTTTTTTTTTTTTTTTTTTTTTTTTTTATTTTATTTTTTTTTTTTTTTTTTTTTTTTTTTTTTTTATTTTTTTTTTTTATTTTTTTTTTTTTTTTTTTTTTTTTTTTTTTTTTTTTTTTTTTTTTTTTTTTTTTTTTTTTTTTTTTTTTTTTTTTTTTTTTTTTTTTTTTTTTTTTTATTTTTTTTTTTTTTTTTTTTTTTTTTTTTTTTTATTTTTTTTTTTTTTTTTTTTTGTTTCCCCATGAAACAATTAAATTTGATCCTGTATACTGACATCTTGGAGCATGAGAGGACATCCATCACAATTACATGTCACTCCATCACCACCCCTCCCAAGTGCAGCGCTGCCTCAGCACTGGCGCTGCCACAGTACTGCCCTTAGTGCTGCCCCCACAGTGCTGCCCCTCCTCATACTGCCCCTCCCACAGTGCTGCCCCTCCCCCAGCCCCTCCCTCACAGTACTGCCCCTCCCACAGTGCTGCCCCTCCCGCACTACTGCCCTCCCCTCAGTGCTTTGCCCCTCTCTCAGTACTGCCCTCCTCAGTGGCTGCCCCCCCTCAGTGCTGCACCCTCCCCTCTTGCCCCTACCCACAGTACTGCCCTCCCTCAGCACCCTGGCTGCCCCTCCCACACTACTGCCCCTCCCTCAGTACTGCCCCGCCCCTCCCTCACTACTGCCTGCCCTCCCCCTCCCTCACCCTTCCCTACTCAGTGTAACTGCCCCCACCCTCACTGGTACTGCCCCTCCCTCAGCCCTCTCTCAGTGCTGGCCCCTACCACGTGCTGGAGTGCTCCCAGTTGCTGACCCCTCCCACTGCCCCCCACTGCCCACTCCCAGTGCTACGCCCATCCCTCAGTGCTGCCACCCTCTCGCCCCCACAGTGCTGCCCTCTCTCAGTGTGCCCCTCCCCCCAGTGCTGCCCCTCCCCTCAAGTACTAGCCCCTCCCTCAGTGCTGCCCCCCTCTACTGCCTCCTCCCTCCTCCCACAGTGCTGCCCTCTCTCTGTGCTGCCCTCTCTCTGCCCCTCCCTCACTACTCCCCGCCCCAGTGCTGCCCCTCCACAGTGCCCCTCCACTCACTACTGCCCCTCCCCCTGCCCCTCAGTCAGTACTGCCCCCTCACTCCCACAGCCCCTACTGTGCTGCCCCCTCCCTCCTGACCCTCCCACAGTGCTGCCCCCCTGTGCTGCCCCTCTCATGCTGCCCCTCAGTACTGCCCCTCCAGTGCTGCCCTGGCCCCCCACAGTGCTGCCCCTCCACAGTGTGCCCTCTCTGTCTGCCCTCACCTCAGTGCTGCCTGCCTCCTCAGTGCTGCGCCCTCCCTCATGTGACCCTCCCTCTGCCCTCCCTCAGGTGCTGCCCCCTCCCTCAGTGCTGCGCCCCTGCGGCCCCTCAGTGCCGCCCCTCCCTCAGTGCCGCCCCTCCCTCAGTGCTGCCCCTCCCACAGTGCTGCCCCCCACTGTACTGCCCCTCTCTCAGTGCTGCCCCTCCCTCAGTGCTGCCCCTCCCTCAGTGCTGCCCCTCCCTCAGTTGCTGCCCCTCCTCAGTGCTGCCCCTCCCTCAGTAACTGCCTCTCCCTCAGTGCTGCCCTCCACAGTACTGCCCCTCCCTCAGTGCTGCCCCTCCCTCAATCATGGAAGTAACAGCTTTTCTGCAGCTGAAACCCAAACATTTAGAAACAATGCTATGCAGAACAGAATTTGTTCAAGTCTGTTGTTTTATTTGTGATGAAAATAATCATTTTTTAAGTAGTGGCAATCCAACAATTTACATACAAAATAAATATCGTCATAATACAATTCTACATCAAGTTGCTTGTCTTGAAGTTCAGAAGAAGCACGCACAAATTAAATTATATACTGTACATCACGCTATGTACAGCATCTATTCACCACAGTACCCTGACACCCAACACACACAACTGGTGGTTCCATGGTGATGCTGTTTAAACTATGGTCCCTTCAGGCTAATGAAACTTCTCTTTCTGTAAAGGCTTTCACATATCAGCAATCAAATATTGTGGAAACTTCCCTAAATAAGATTTAATAGGAACCTGATGGGCAACTTCTTGGTTAGTGTGGTGAGTATATGGAACGAGCTGCCACAGGAAGTAATTGAAGCCGGTTTAATAACAACATTTAAAAGACATTGGATACATGGTTAGGAAAAGTACAGAACCAAATGGTTCTATACTTATATGGGACTAGTTTAGTTAGGGCATGGTCTGCATGGATGAGTTGGGCTGAAAGGCCTGTTTCTGTGCCGTATGACCCTAGTGACTGGTAGCCAGTGCCTTATACGAGCACGGTTAGGTACTTCCACAGCACTCAGCTTAATTTCCAGCATGTACTTCAGAAGTATCAATAGCAGCTCCATCACCAAAGCCTTCTCTGAACACTTGGCACCTGCTGTTCTTGTGATCACCAATACCTACACCCTCAAGCAGGCAAGAGGGCTCAGTGCTGGAGTAAATCAAGGGTTCAGCCAGCATTTCTGGAAGTTATGGGTAGGTGATGTTTCGGGTTGGGACTTTTATTCAGCTGGAAAAGAGGTAGTTGGGGGGGGGGGATAAAGTCTGGCAAGTGATAGGTGGACAACTGCAAGATGTAAAATAAAAGACAAAAGGCTGTAAGCTAAGGAGAGAAGAGGTGTGAAATGTGAAGCCCATGGAAGGGTTATGGGTGGAAAGGTTAAGTAAGTTACATTGTCTGTGTAAGTACAGCATGTAGTCATTTCATGAAAACAGTCCTTTCCCAACAGGAGAAGTCCTGACATCAATGAAACAAAGATGGGGGCAGAATTGGAGCCAGTGCTCTCTACAGTCTGTGGCATTCCTTGCTCCAGTGCAGACTTCCAGTTATAGTCTTTAGAACTACCGGCAGCTCATCACAAAATTCACTCCTGTTGGAGGAATCATTGTAATTTATGTGAAAATCCATGTTTTTGAACTACCAGAGATCACTGACAACATGCTCAGCCCAAGCACTACCTGTGAAAGCCACTGACCAGGGAGCTGCGAGAGGCACACACAAACTACAAGGTGCTGGGCGTTTCATGTTTCATTCTCTCTCTCTTTTGATCATACTCTTGAGAGGCCCACTTTACACTTGAATGGCTGGGCCTGCTTGCTGCTCACATCAACAATATTACCGCTCTTGCTGGGCATCTGGAATTAACATAATTTTCACTTCAAAGTGGAGCCAAGCATTAGGAGAGGCTGCAGCATAACCAGGCAGTACGGAGACTGCATGCTTCATACACCCACTCTTTACTAACGTGCATGTGGACGTACATGTGTAAATGTGTGGTCCTTCATGGAATCTTGTTTGTGGATGTATAAGTGTGTGTGGCCGGGCTGGTAAATGTGTGCTGACGTGCCTGTTTTTTGAGATGGAGCAGGAGATCCATTTTGGACAATTCTACATTGTTCATTCATTATGAAAGGCATAGTATCTAAAACAGGGATGGTGTATTCATTGTTATTTTATACCGGCCTGACTTTGAATGCACTTCACGCTAATTATTGTACAATACAAGTTATGCATCAACTGGATAGCAGAAGAATTTCAAATGCTGTTCATTACTAAATCCTCTTCAGGGAAAAGAAACAAGAAGGACTTGGCGACTTGTACAAGTTGGGTAATATGTTTGAATAGTGTTAGTTAATAAAGAGCTCTAACCTGCATGGACATTAAACGAGATGGGCTCTGGTTGGTGTATGATACAGGTACTGGTCCCACATCCTTCCCGCTGCCACAGCCAGGGATGAGACTAATTACAGCATTAGCTGTGTTGGGACAGATTGGATAACTGGGTCATTTTTCTTTGAGGCCTGACAGATTACCTTTTTGAGGTGTACAAGATCATGGAGGCCATGGATTAAGTGAATACCAACAGTGTTTTTCCCAGAGTAGAAGATTCCAAAAACTAGAGAGCATAGGCTTAAGGTGAGAGGGAGAGATTTGAGAGGGACTTCAGGGACAACCTTTTCAAGAGGGTAGTCGGTATCTGGAATAAGTTGCAATAACCTCACAGGAAGTTAAAGAAGTTAATACAATTACAACTTTCAAAAGACATTTGGGCGGATATAATGGACAGGAATGGAAAGGATATAGGCAAATGGGACTAGCCCAATATGTCAGATGGACAAGATGACTGAGGGATTAGAGACGAGGATGTGAGCTCTAAATTCAAGGGGCTCATAGCCCAGTCGGCATGGACAAGCTGGGCTTGTTTCAGACCAGCAGAAACAAGCCACAAATTTCACAACTGCTGTAAAATGAAAGGTAATATCGCTTCACATTGACATGAAGTGATGCAGCAAGTAAAAGATGGCTAATTGCCCAGTGAATTGCAGTCCGAGCTCACACTACAACAACAAGCTGATTGATAGAGCCTCTTTAAAGCACATTGCAGGACAATAAACTGACATGTAGCGACAGAGATATCAGGACAGCAGACTTATGCCAGGCAAGACACAACAAGAGGAGCGAGGGAGAGAGTGAGTGAGACAGCTTCAGAGAGAGGCCCAGCAGCAGCTGAATGCTCGGACGCCAATAGTGGATAATTAAAATGTGATCAAATAACTAGAACTGGAGATATGCAGAATTGTGGAGAGTCAGCAAGCTGGACAAGATGACTGAGGGACCAGAGACGAGGACGAGAGCTCTTAAGTCAACGTGCTCATAGCCTACAAGTCAGTGGCGATCAACAAGGACCAGGGGTGTTGGTGAATGGGAAGCTGCAATCCCCTCAAACCCCAGCCAACTGACTCACAATAAACCAATACCAATAATAATACCAATAACAATACCAGTACCAATATCAACTTCTCTTCTGTATGTTTTGTGCCACAAATGAGCCAAAAACGTGTTCAGCTCAGGAGCACAGAATTAAATCACGAATCCACTGTGATTGCAGAGCAGGTGATTTCTCATATCGTGGGGTGAGTCATTTGGTTTGCTGGAAGCATGATAGCACAAAAGCTTACAAATATTGTTCTTATTTATTAATGATTGTACATTAATCTGATGTAATATGATTCTGAAGAAGTGGTATATATGGAAGTTCATCGTTGGACGTGGTCATTTATTGCTAAGTGTTTCTGATGTCATTTGAGTTATTTATATTTTAAAGGAATTGATAAGGTTGAATCCAGATGACTCATTTGAGTTGGACACAGCACCGAAACAGACCCTTTGGCTTACCATGTTTATGTTGCCCATCACGTCTCTCTGTACTAATACCCCTTGCCTGTACTAATTCTATCTCTCTCTCTGCCTTGCTTCTTTTGGTACTCGTCCAGATGACTCTAAATGTTGTTACTATTCCTGCCTCCACTGCCTCTGGTAGCTCGTTCCAGATACCAATTACATTCTGTGTGAAAAAATTACCCCTCAAATCCCCATTAGACCTCCTCCCTCGCACACAACAAAACTAGGGATAGGGACGTCAGGTGAGATGGTTTGAAGACGGAATGGATTTAAGTGTTTTAGATTATAGGCAGGTGACTGTGTGGGACTAGGCCACATGGGTGAGCGATGGTGGAGGAATCAATGGGTGATGTCAATGGTTTTTTGAGGTGTGAGCGATTAGATTTTGGGGCAAAATCTCCTGCAACCTCACACTTTCCTGCAGTCCTTTTCCATTTATTGGAGATACATAGCAGGTTAATCTGCATC
Source organism: Okamejei kenojei (assembly GCA_035221665.1). Taxonomy (NCBI): domain Eukaryota; kingdom Metazoa; phylum Chordata; class Chondrichthyes; order Rajiformes; family Rajidae; genus Okamejei; species Okamejei kenojei. Next base: position 16,080,635 of record CM069148.1, on the reverse strand, counting down.
CTAATGCCATTGGAGAATTTGGATACGAACTCTCCTTCAGAAGGTATAGGGAAAACTGGCCGTAGACCTAGCAAGTGTAACCAGAGTCTACAGATGGAGGCGAGCCTCCTGTGTATATTCACGCTCACAGTGATTGACGGAACATAGCACCTCTACATCTCTACATTGCCTCTAGCCTCAGGAACAAGATCAGACAGATGATTTAAATCAGACAGTGACATTTCAGAAGAGTATTCAATTAATTACAGACACCTTAGGGAAATACAAGTTTTGTGGAATTTTTAAGGGTTGGATATATTTTTAATCATGTAACTTTAACCAGGTATGTTAGTTTACATTTCATTTATCAAACTTAACATATGATTTTGCAGCAAACTTTGAGAGTGTCTGTCCCAGACGGTGGTGCTCCTTTCCTGTTCTCAAATGCACCCTAGCAACACAGCAATTTGCATTTACATCATGCTTTTAACATGAAAGGTCACAGCACACAGAGGAGTTAGCAAAATTACCATGGACGCTGAAACAGGAGATGCGAGGAGCGCCGACCCAATGGTAAGTGTGAGGAGCATCTTAAAGCAGGAGATCGGGGAACCAGTGTAAATCGGACTCACACTGTGGGGCTAAGATAGCTCAAGGCATGCCATCAGTGAGTGGGGAGACAGAGTGGGCACACTAGAGGGGGTGTGTTGAGGGGGGGGGGGGGGGGGGGGGAATGCAGCAGATGGGAGAAGTCATCAAAAGATTACTTTCAAGATGAGAATTTTAAATCAGTCAGATGCAAGTGATGAGTTGGATTCTGAATAAACTCATTAACAAGAGGGAGGCTAGTCAAGACTTGGCTGTGGTGAGTTTAAATGGAGATGGTGATGTGTCAAAGTGTGAAGACAGTGATATTAATCATGTTACTTTGACCTGGTGCTAAAACCTTGACACCATCACCGTCTCCAGTCTTAATGTCTCTACAATCCTCGTGACTCATGATGGCATGTGGCGGTAAGGGCCTGAGAAGCTGGTGGCAGGGGCCAGTGATGGTCTCACGGGGTTGAGGTACAGACAGAGTAAAGGTAAAGGGGCGAAGCCGTGGAGATAATCGCCAGACGCTGGTTGTGGATAAGGCCCAGCGACTAGCTATGAGGGGATGGCGCTACTTACACCGGCAATTAACACGGTGGGGGCAAAACGGAGTGGTCGGAAGCGAGAGGAAAATCAGCGCTGTAGGAAGGTCTCAGATTGTGATGTTGAGAGTGAGCTGGAGCAAGTTGGGAGTATTCAAGACAGATGAGGGTTTAGCACTTGGCTGACAAGGGGAGAGGTAGAAGAGATGGCTAACAGGGTCCCCACCTCACTCTGAATGTAATGCAATGACCATCGGCTGCTATAGAGGTTGTGTGGTGATGGAGAGCTCCAGGCCAGGAGCCTACTCGGCGGTGCTGGCTGAAAGGGCTGAATGGCCTACTCCTGCATCTGTTTTCTATGTTTCTTACAGCCTGACCATGTTCGAGGATCATGGGATGGAGCAAGGGGTGGGTGGGGTGCAGGATGGAAGTGGGTAAAGTGTGTATGGTTGGTGAAGGAAGGTAGCAGCAAGCTTTGGCCAGTGAATGAGTCCATGGGCAGTTGGCAAAGCCATGGGCATGAAATGCTACGGTCAGGATGGTTCAGAATCTGGGAGAAGGGTGTTCAGTAAGAGGATAGGCAAGGTGGCTGTGCTGAGAAATCATCATGTGTTTCACTCTCTATTACCGCTTCACAAAGTTTTAATTCACCACAATGTGCACTCTGGATATATGTGTGTAGTTATAAATGAGCTATTCTCTACAGTACTTATACCTGTGGGGTCAGCTGGAGGTGTTGCTTCGTTTGCTGGGCAGTAGGAAGGGTCTGTTTGGCAATCGCTGTAAGGCAGCCTTGGCTGTCAGGGGCCGGACAGGGTGTCGGGCAAGAGGCCTCTCGGGGGTTTTTGTGGACGATCGGATTATCGGCCGATGGCTGTCAATAACTTTTTGAGATCTCTTGTCAACCTGTGGCCTGCTAATGAAAATAATAGCACCATAATTAGTTTCTCCGAGAGAAGTGAGAAAACCGGTTGAATCCATTCCTCATTGGACATTATTGTCTTGGTTACTATTTACTTTTAAAGTGCTTCTTACATTAGTTGCTCACCCCTCACCACCCCGTCAGTTGCTGAACAGTGCTTTACCTAGGCTCGATGTGGGGAATTACTGACGGCAGCTGAAGATGGACAAGTGGTTTCCCCTGATGAAAATATTAAGCCGTCCAGTTTATTATTCCTCTGCTCAGGAATAAAGGCTCTTCAAACGTTCCATATCGCTTCACAACCTAAATAGCAAACTTTGGCATTTCTAAAAATTTGTATCGAGTGGAAAGTTAAAAGGTTGCCGTATGACAAGGTTCCTTGACAAGGCCTTTGACAAGGTTCCCCATGGAAGGTTGGTTAAGAAGGTTCAATCTTTGGGTGTTAATGGCGGAGTAGCAAGATGGATTCAACAGTGGCTGAATGGGAGATGTCAGAAAGTAATGGTGGATGGCTGTTTGTCAGGTTGGAAGCCGGTGACCAGTGGGGTGCCTCAGGGATCTGTGTTGGGTCCACTGTTGTTTGTCATGTACATCAATGATCTGGATGATGGGGTGGAAAATTGGATAAGTAAGTATGCAGATGATACTAAGATAGGTGGTGTTGTGGATAATGAAGTAGATTTTCAAAGTCTACAGAGAGATTTGGGCCATTTGGAAAAGTGGGCTGAAAGATGGCAGATGGAGTTTAATGCTGATAAGTGTGAAGTGCTACATCTTGGCAGGACAATCAAAATAGGACGTACATGGTAAATGGTAGGGAATTGAGGAATGCTGTGGAACAGAGGGATCTAGGAATAACTGCGCATAGTTCCCTGAAGGTGGAATCGCATGTAGATAGGGTGGTAAAGAAAGCCTTTGGTGTGCTGGCCTTTATAAATCAGAGCATTGAATATAGGAGTAGGGAAGTAAACGTGGATACATTTTTCCCATTGAGGGTAGGGAAGATTCAAACAAGAGGGCATGACATGAGAATTAAGGGACAGAGGTTTCTGGGTAACGTGAGGGGGAACTTCTTTACTCAGAGGGTGGTGGCTGTGTGGAATCAGCTTCCAGCAGAAGTGGTGGAGGCAGGATCGATTTTAACATTTAAGAGTAAAGTGGATAGGTATATGGACGTGAAGGGAATGGAGGGGTATGGTCTGAGTGCAGGTAGATGGGACTAGGGGAAAACAAATGGTCGGCACGGACTGGAAGGGCCGAGAGGGCCTGTTTCCGTGCTGTAATTGTTATATGGTTATATGGTTAATGTTTAAAATTGTACAAGGCATTGGTAAGACCAATTCTGGAGTATGGTGTACAATTTTGGTCGCCTAGTTATAGGAAGGATGTCAACAAAATAGAGAGAGTACAGAGGAGATTTACTAGAATGTTGCCAGGGTTCCAGCAACTATGTTACAGAGAAAGGTTGAACAAGTTAGGTCTTTATTCTTTGGAGCGCAGAAGGTTAAGGGGGGGACTTGATTGAGGTCTTTAAAATGATGAAAGGGATAGACAGAGTTGACGTGGATACGTTTTTCCCATTGAGGGTAGGGAAGATTCAAACAAGAGGGCATGACATGAGAATTAAGGGACAGAGGTTTCGGGGGGGTAACGTGAGGGGGAACTTCTTTACTCAGAGGGTGGTGGCTGTGTGGAATCAGTTTCCAGCAGAAGTGGTGGAGGCAGGATCGATTTTAACATTTAAGAGTAAAGTGGATAGGTATATGGACGTGAAGGGAATGGAGGGGTATGGTCTGAGTGCAGGTAGATGGGACTAGGGGAAAACAAATGGTCGGCACGGACTGGAAGGGCCGAGAGGGCCTGTTTCCGTGCTGTAATTGTTATATGGTTATATGGTTATATGGTATCATGATCCTCTTGCCCTCACAGGCATCGGTCAAGATCATACATGATCTCCTTCCACGTGACAGGTGGCCAAAGAATGCCCAGCCTTCCTGTGTTCCCTGAGACATTCAAAATACTCAATGCCTTCCTACTAGCACTCTGCCAATTTGAGCAGAGTTGGGTCAGGGTCTGTGACAGTGTTACATTTTTCGAAGGAATGGTTGAAGATGCTCTTAAGACATTTTTCACATCTCCTTGGAAAACATGGAGTGTCTGGTGTCAGGCACAGAGGATGTAGTCTGTCCTTTGGAGGGGGTGGCATATGATCATCTAGTCATGGAGTTATTCAGCTCATCATGTCCACATCAACCCTTTTGCCCATCTACACTACTCACATTTGACAGTATTAGGTCCATGTCCTCCTTTGCCATGCCTATTTGTGCCTAAACGTGATTTAAACACAGTGATGGTGTCTGATTCCACCTCCTCCATGAGGAATTGCCCCTTATCTCAGTCCACCCTTTAAGGCTAAGCTGTGGTTCTGGACTCTTCAGCTCAAGGAAGCTCTACCTACCTTGTAAGAATTTCAAATTCCTCAATTAGCTGTCCTCTCATTTCTCCAAATTCCAGAGAACAAAGGACTTGGGAGGTATTAAAAAATAAAAACAGTAAATGAAAATTAAATTAACCGTTAAAACATTTGAAACACATATTTAGGCACAGCTGTAAAAATAATTTGTTACATTTAAATTTGGAGAAATGGGACTAGCTTAGGCGGGGCATCTCAATTGGTATGGACAAGTTTCAATGTTATATGACACTATGAATCTACAACTTCTTCATCCCAAATTGAGAAACTCTACCTGCCTGCCCTCCGGCTGCTGATTCACTGGATCTGTTGGGTCTGGGCTCAGATCAATGGGCAGACATCCAAGCCTGGGAGCTGGGAATCTTGAGGAAGTCTGTGCTTTGCCATTGGACTTCAGGGGGAGCCTCACAGCACAGCACAGCACAGGGGTCCCGGGCCGAGGCTTATTTGGGCAGGAAAGCCATAGCCCAACCTGAGCTCAGGGGCACTGGTTCCACCCAGCTAAGTGATGGCAGAACTAAGCACTGCCTGCTCCATCCTGTTAAGGGCCTGTCCAACTTACGTGTCCTTGGCACGCAAATTACGCGACCTCCTGGTCGCGTTGAGGCGCACGGGCATCGTTTGGCCGCGCGGGGCCGGTCCCACTGAGAAGCGTGGACGGGTATGGAGTTGTTTGTGACATCGTGCAGGGCTCCGAAATTTTTGTAGCGAAAAAAATCTTCGCGCACCAACGGTCTGTCGCGGAACTGACGGCCAAAGTGGGACAGGCCCAAGACCCTGGCGCGATGCAACGTCTCACCTCTAACAGCAGCAGAAGCAGGCAAACGATCGCCGAGCTCGGCCTGGGGCTCACGGCCGTGGCGGTCCGGATCCGTCCCCACTCCTACTCCCAGAGCGGGGCCAAGAAAATTGAAGATAGGCACAAAAAGCTGGAGTAACTCAGCGGGGCCGGCAGCATCTCTGGAGAGAAGGAATGGGTGACGTTTCAGGTCAGGACCCTTCTTTCAGACTGAAGAAGGGTCTCGACCCGAAACATCCATCACTCATTCCTTCTCTCCAGAGATGCTGCCGATCCCGCTGAGTTACTCCGGCATTTTGCGTCCATCTTCATATGACGTCACGCGCTCCAGACGGCTGTGCGGTCAAATGAAGTCGTGCGCGACCGTCGCGGCTCAACGCGACCACGGGACCGTCACGGCTCAACGCGACCACGACGTCGCGTAATTTGCGTGCCAAGGACACGTAAGTGGGACAGGCCCTTTACTTTGTGATGGTGTGGGATTCTGAAACAGAAGGCGCAGTAGTAAGAATCGTCGTACCTGCTAGCTCGAGGTCCAAGTGTTGCTGGTCCAGAGACTGGTCGGAGGCTCTCCAGGGCGGTGAGTGTGTACAGCCCGGCCACCAGCTTGTCTTGTGGTGGAACTCCCAGTGAACCAGTGGCGGCACTGTCTTCACCAAGCACAGCAGAAGCTTCCTCAGCCTCCTGCAATCGCTGGGCTTCTATCTGTAGAGGCCTCCTTAAGCGTCTAACCCTGAAGTCAAGAACTTTGTGTGACTTTGCTGGTGCTTCCTGAGGTGACGGAGGAATGGGAGACAGTGCTTGATTAAAGGCTGTGACCAGCAAGCCTTCAGTATCAGAAAGCAGACCTGAAAGAGAAGTACATTTACTGATTAGCGAAACACAGGTTTAACTGGTCGATTAGTGGGCTGAGTACTGTACACCATGACTTGCTCTTGGAAGATGGGTGGCACAAGTTTACCAGAATAATGTTGGGACCAACAGGGTGAAATGATGGTGGTAGTTTGCACAGACCAGGCTTGGGTCCACTATAGAGGTTTAGGAGCTGCTGGCAATGAGGTGCTAAAGTTGATTAAAGTGGACAGGATGGAGATGGAGAGAAAAATAAAATCCCTGTGGAAGGCGCCCAGAAAAAGAGGCATCATTTTATTCAGAGGCTTGCCATCCAGCTCCTTTATTTGGATAGGATAGGTTTAAAGGGCTATGGGCCAAATGGCTGTAGCCCTGTACGCTAATGGTTGGCATGGACAAGGTGGGATAAAGGGCCTTTTTGTGTGCTCTATGACTCAATGATGCCACAGTCCCTTCTCCAAAACGCTGTTGGAGTATTATGGTAGCACAAGTTCAATGGGCTGACCGGCTCAGTTCCCTGCTGTTGCACACAGGTCCTAACTTCAACTCTGCAGGAGAAAGCACAATGGCGTCTAATGAAGCCATCAGAGTTTGCAAATTAAAATGGTACCATGGTAAATCGCAAATTAGAATTTATGAAATTAAATGAATCTGCATCGTAAAGCTAGCTGTGGTGAAAGCTACAATAAGACTACAAATGTAGGAAGAAAATGCAGATGCTGGTTTACACTGAAGATAGACATAAACCGCTGGTGTAACTCAGTGGGACACGCAGCATCTCTGGAGAGAAGGAATGGGTGACGTTTTACATCGAGACTACATCCCTTAGTCGGTCTGGCTAATGTGTTTGCCTCTTCACTACCCTCTGAAATAGCCTAAACAGCCATTCATTTTAGGAACTGTTGGGAATTGTCAATAAATGTTAGCCATGCCAGCAATGTCCATGTCTGTGATCGCAGAGATTTAAAAAACACAATGTGCATTGTTAAACAAACAAGTACATCTTACTTGGGGGTAAAGGGTATAGAGGAGATGCGTTTGCAGGTTCTGGTGAAACTGGGTCACTCCATCCGTCAGAGCATCTGGCCGACATCACCTCTTCCTCAGTACTGTCGCTTAATAAATCATCATCATTGTGATGAATCTGCAACACCTGTGGCTCTTGTTCCTGAACAATAGCTTCAAGGCGCCTTTTGAAGAAGGAATTAGTAAGTGTCAATGCAGTGTTTATGTCTCTGGTATTGATTTTTCTGCTAAGGCAGGAGATGCAAAATAAAATGCTTTTGAGACCTGAATTTTTAGGCAAGGCCATCAGCCCGAGGGGGGGAGAGATTTGCGAGAGATTCTGAGCATATTTGTTCAAGTTCACATTTATTGCCACATGCGCCAATTAAGGTACAGTGGAATTTGACTTACCATGCAGCCGTACAATCAATAAGAGCACTACACAGTAGAATATAACATGAACATCCACCACAGTGGAATCAACATTCTCCACTGTGGTGCAAGGCAATAACGTTCAGTCAGTCCTCCTCCTTTGTTCATCCGTGGTCGGGGCCATGAACCCTCTGCAGTCGCCGCTACGGACAGCCCGATGTATCGGCCCTCTCATCGGGATGCTCAAAGCGCCGATGTCGGAACGGACGGACACTCCACGGCTTCGAGGTCCCGAATTGACCGCCTCCTACCGGAGATCGCGGCTCCACGATGTTATAGGCTGCAGGCCGGCGGTCGGAGCTCTTCTCTGGCGATCCCCGGCAAGGGATCCCAGACTCCCACGCCTAGAAGCTCCGCAGACCGCAGCTTCAGGATGCTATAGTCCGTGGGCCAGCGATCGGAGCACTACTTTCTAGAGACCCCGGAAAGGGATCGCCCGGCTCCACGATGGAAAGTCTGCGCTGCGCCTGTTGCTGAAGCTCTGGACCCGACTCCGGCAGAGGCGGCACCAATCCAAGCTGTTAGGCTGTGAGGGAGGGCGAAAATGCGACTAGGAGATAAGTCGCATTCCACCGAGGTAAGTGACTAAAAAAAGTTTCCCCTTTCCCCGCCCCTAACCCCCACAGTAAAGCACACTAAAACACAGTTTTAGACATACTAAAAACAAAAAAAAGCTGAAAGGACGAACAGCTGCTGGCGAGGCTGCCGGATTGTGGCCCCACCCGTCATTATCGCTCAGTTAATGGGTATCCACATTTATAAATACACAGTGCTTTTTTATGGCGGTATGCATAAGAAGTTAAAAACTATAACTTCATATTTTTAGAATTTTTAATATTACAAAAAGCTTACTCCAGTAAAAAAAATGTATTACTTAAATTAGGCAGTCAGGCTTGTTAACAGCTTGTAACTTATGAAATGACGATTCGCCATAGACATCAACAGTAAGGAACACTATGCATATTGTTTCATTTTTGTCTACAAAACTGCACTGCATATGCATTTGCAATTGTATGCAGGCTTTTGAGTAATTTATTTGGAGAGATATTAAAGCGGAAGAGGTAGGTTGATGAGGGACATAATGACGTTAGAACATAATAGGTGCCGGCCTAGGCCATCTGGTCCTCTCAACCACTCCATCATTCATGAAAACCATAACTATATGTTACCTTTGCGAAATTTTCCTGCACAATCCCAACATTCCCTGATTCCCATAATGCCCAGAAACCTAGCCAGCTGTGTTCTGAATATACACAATGAGCCTCCACAACTTACGAGAGAGAGCATTCTAAAGATCACCCACCTCTGAGTCAAAACCTTTCTCCATCTCAGTCCAAAACAACCATAATTATCTTCTCAGACTGTGCCCTCTGATCTTTGACATCAGCCAGAGGACATTGTACCTATGTCCAGCAGATCTACCCCTTTAGAATGTTGTCAATGGCAGTGAGGACTCCTCTCAATCTACAGAATACAAACCGCATCTCCTCATGTGGGAAACCCACCATCCTGGTATCAATCTGGCAATTTGTTTTGTGTCTACTCTCAATCAAGTACAGATCTTAAAAGGATAGAGTTGGAGAGATGAAGAGTTCAGGGAGGGAATTCCAGAGCTAAGGTTGCAGGAAAGTGAAGATGTGTTTGTGAATGTTGGACGGAATAACTTCAGTAGTGAGGAGAGTTGCAAGATGGCGGCAGCAGCAGACAGAAGGAAAGACTGATGCTTCTGAGCCCTGGAAGTACCTACCTGTTATGCTCCTCCCTCCAGGCCCTCAGCTCGGCAAAAATGTCTTCTCGTGTTCTGCTGTCGATTTCTAGTGAATCATATGTGTGTTCTGGTGAGTGAGTAAACTGATTGAACCAATTGGTTGTCCCACCACCGGATAGCTGTGAATCGAGAGGAACAATTATTAATAGGAATTCTGCAACAATTGCTTTCAACATTCCAACTTTCATCAACCATTGTACCGCGACATAATAGTATGCATAAAACTTCACTTCCCGTCTAAATTATGTACCGTTCCTATCGAGGAGACAGAAGAGCTGCTGGAATCTCAAATGACAAACAAAGTACTGGATGAACTCAGTGGGTCAGGCAGCATCTGCGGAAGGAATGGACAGTTGATGTGTTGGGTCGGGACAGACATAAAGTGCCGGTAACTCAGCGGGCCAGGCTGTATCTCTGGGTGTCAAAAGGGTGAGTGAAGTTTTGGGTCGTAACCTTTCCCTCAGTCTGAAGAAGGAGTCTTTGGCCCACTGAGCGCATGCCATTTACACAAGTACCATTTACACTAACCTATGACCCATTTTATTCCTACATTCCCATTAACCCCCCACAAGATTGCACTCCTTACTCACACAATAGGGCAATCTACAGCAGCCAATTAACCCACAGACCTCATGCGCCTTTGCGATGTGAGAGGAAACCAGAGTACTTGGGAAAACCCAAGTGGCCACAGGGAAAACATACAAAGTCCACATAGACAGCACCAGAGGTCAGGATTGAAACTGGGTCTCTAGCGCTATGAGACAGCAACACTACACATTGCACCACTGTGCTGCCCAAATCTGTTTTCAGTGTTGGCGTATGAACAATTCTGGCCAGGACATTTTTCAAAACATTGGTCTTTGAAAGAGTATAATGGAATCTTGTTTGATCATCATAGACAGTAGCCAGATCCCCAGTTTAATGTCTCATGCTAAAGGCAATCTCTACAGCAGTGCAGCACCCCCTCAAGAGTGTGAGGTTAGTCATGTGGTAATGTTTGTGGAGTGACTCAAACGCACGGCCCTTGACCAAGTGGCAAGAATGATGCCCATTGAACTGTAACTATTCACATTATTTGCTGATCACTCAGATGTAGAGAAGGAATAGCCAAAGGATTTCCAGGAAATTGCATTTCAATAGATTTTCCTGCTTCATTTATGTATGGTATGATTTGACTGGATAACACGTAAAACAAAGTTTTTCATTGAATCTCGTAACAATGTATTGTCACGTTGTACATGTACAATAATAAACCAATACAGATACCAGTGATGTATAAAGGTGGACCTCATATGCCATTGGTCACAGCGAGTCTGAGGGGGATGTGCAAGATAGATTTGTTTATATTGCACATTAGTAATATACACCATATAACACAACATTACTCTGCTTTTGCCTGGTCTGACCATGGTTAGATTATCGCTGCAAGGTTTTCAATGTAAATTAGGGTGTCAGAAGTCAACCTCCAGAACGTCGGAGTTTGAGGGCACACCTGATGGAAGTATATAAAATTATGAGAGGAATAGGAATGTTGAATTTGCTTCGTTCTGACTTGGGCAACTGATGTAGCATCAGCTGAAGCTTTTAAATCTATTTCTCCTCTGGCTCTGGTACAGACCCCTTTTTCCCTAGGATGGAAATGTAAAAGGCTAGAGGGCAGAGGTTTAAAGTGAGATGGGTAAAATTTAAAGATGTTAAAGGTGCGTTTTTCATACAGAGAGTGTTGGATGCCTGGAATGTGCTGCCAGAAATGATGGTGAGGCAGATATGCCAGCGGTGTTTAAGAGACTTTTATATTGGCACATGGATATGCAGAGAATGGATATGGATCATATACTGGCGGAGGTGATAAGTTGAACTTAGAATCATGTTCAGCACAGAGATTGTGGGCCAAAGGGCTTATTCTTGTGCTGTAAGGTGCCATGTTCTAAATGACTACTGCTTTACGCACAGTCTAACATACACAGTACTCAATGAGTCTCAGGACGCTGAGGGAAATACTGTAATGGGGAAGATTTACTGAGGTGATCAGGCATTTAATGTACTCCAAACACATGCAGGCAAGCTTTGGATGTAAAGGATGGAGAAAAAAAACAGTTCTGGGCAAGGGGTGGAAGATTTTGATGGTGCACCAATGGCACGCAAAAAAAGAGGACTTGACAGATATGATTACTCTAATTTGGGATGTTGAATTTGCTTCATTCTGACTTGGACGACTGATGTAGCATCAGCTGAAGCTTTTAAATCCATTTCTCCTCTGGCTCTGGTACAGCACAATTTCATCCCAGACAGTTCAATTAACAGTGAATAAAAACCTTACACCCTGTTTCTTCTTCCGTGCACGAAGAGCTGTGACAGGATTTCCACAAAAGATGCTTCCTGTACCTGCGAACAAAACCAAGACATCATTAAAATAGTTTGCTGGTAATTCTGGGCATGCAGCAAGTCCAAGACATGTTTGGTTCTTTATATAGGGTATTCTTACTCACAGTTTTACTCCAGACCTCTCCCTCATCCCTTTAACTGTATTGGTTGTATTGCAGAGCTTGCACAGAACGTGAACTTTCCTGTCAAGTTCCAACTATCTATCTAGTCTCCGAATCTTTGCCTCCTCGATGCTCCCATCTTTTTTTGGGTGTTAGTTGGCAAGCACAACTCTACGATTCCTGGAGAAACCTTCAGTCCTTTCATCCCACTTTCTGTGAAGATTCCATTCCATTCTCCCAGTTTCATAGCTTCTGACCATGCCAATGTTTCTGGCGAGTTGACTCTTTTCCTCAAATGAGAATTTGCCTGTACAGTGACTTACAGGGCCCATTTCTTGCACTTCCAAAATGATGGCACATGTTAACCTTTACCCCGAAGTGTTCATTTCCTCTTGGACAGTCATGCCACCTTGTCATGTGACCTAACCATCAGATAAGGTCACACCTGAATTGTTATCTTCCTCCTTCCCATTGCGCACACTCCATCCAGCTGATTTGGTGAATTATACAACATAGCACATAGCACATCACAAAATGGGCTCTTCAGCCCACAATGTTTGTACCGAACATGATGCCATCACGTACGCATGACCCATATCCCTCTATTCCTGCATGTACATATGCCTGTCCAAAAGTAATTTAAATGCCATTAACGCATCTGCTTCAAACACTACCTCCGGCAACATGTCCCAGGCATTCACTACCTTTTGGGTTGACATGCCTCGCATATCTCCTTTAAACTTTGCCCCTCTCACCATAATGCTATGCCCTCTAGTATTTGATATTCCATCCTGGGAAAAAGAGTCTGATTGTCTACCCTATCTAAGCCTCTTGTAATTTTATATACATCTATCAGGTCTCCCCGCAACCTCCAGCGTTCTAGAGAAAACAATCCAATACAAGTTTTGTGCACTTTTTTCGGTTTCGTAAACAATATTCACAACTTAAATGCAGTATTCTCCTTCGGATGGAACAGTTCTGTGGAACTGTTCAGTTCATAAACATGATCCCCTTCCCATTTTCTGTCACTTTAATTTCCCCTCACTACCACTCTGATCTGTGGGTGGTCTCCTACACAGTTCCTTTCAGCTTGAGGAACCACACCTCATCTTACATCTGGACAAGTCCCCAGACTTGAAACTTAGCTTCAGTTGAAAGGTTTCCAATGAACATTTATCTCTGTTCCTCTCCCCATACATGCCCGACATGCTGAGGTTTTTCCAGCAGTTTCTGATTTTAGTTTAAAAACCCATTAGAAACACTTTTCTCCTTCTTCCATTTCTACCTCGACCCATCTGTTTTTCCATCACCACCCTCTTTTACCTTGCACCTGTTTTAATGTATTTTATTAATGAGACTGGAGAATGTGGTGGACACTGTCTGGTCTATCACAAGTACTGGTCTCCCCACCATCGAGGGGAATGTACTAGAACGTTGCCTCAAAAAGGCAGCCAATATCATCAAAGCCCCACATATCCCTGGCCATGCTCTCATCTCACTGCTACCATTCGGAAAAAAAGTACAGGGGCCTGAAAGCTATTCAATTCACTTTGAGAGCCGCTATTCAATGTCACATAACTCAAACACTCATTGCACAGAAAATCTGCTTTGCCAGTTCTTCAATAGTTAAGAAATGAAGTGGAGCTCCGTACCATGTGTTAAGTCACTGGCACCATCCTGAAGCCCGGTATCAGGAGCTCCTGCCCGATAGATGCCCGTGGGGAACCCTGTGGAGACCCTTCCAGCACTGTGTGGTCTCTGGAATGTTGACGGTCTCTGAGATGAATGATTCTGGTGCTGACGAGAAGCAGGCCTCCCAGGGATAAAACCATCATCTGTGTGAGTTAAAAATGTATGTTGGCATTTTAGTTTTGCAAGATGACAAAATTAATCTTTACTTCTATATAATAAGATATATCATATTTAGAGGGTTTAAATTAAAGCATGCAATTATGTATTCCTTTTTACTGGAAATTTACAGATCCATCTCCACTCTGGCACGTAGATTTTCAGCAGCAGTAAGTTTTAAACAAGATACTAGAAATAATTATGCCTTTCCTGTTATTGAGCACAGCTCATGGGTATTTGTGGCATTTATAATGTTCACTTGAGAGTTATTCCACAGACCTAGATTTTCAAGATCCTCAGCAGAGATGCCATCCTTAATGGCTTCCTTCACAATAAGCCAATCCTTACTGACGGTACTGTTAGACTGAATGCCGGTCTCACTCACAGGAATGTCGTCCAAATACTTCAAGTGTGGAATGAGCTTTTTGACAGCCTCCCTGTAGTTACCATTTGAATCCTGAGGTCATGGAAAATTAAAACAATTACAATTATTTCCAATATGACAAGTGAGCAAAACAAAATGTCAAACAAAATTCTCCTTCCCAACCACATTGTGGCAATAACTTCACCACAGTGACTGCAATGGCACATTACTTTCTCAAGGGCAATTAGGGATGGGCAATAAAGGCTCGTCTTGCCAGGAACTCCCACTAATGAATGAATGTAAACCTGCTCCTGTGTATGGAAAGTCAATGCTTCCATGGAACTGATATTCATTTTCTTGCTATTTTATCATAGATAAAAAGTGATGTTCTTTCCGTATCTCCCTTGCAATGACTGGAAACAACGTGTTGTATTTATCTAATGCCTTTGACGCAGTAACATTTCCCAAGAGATTAAATCCACAGAAATTCACACAACCACTGCTGCTACATCCAATTTGTTGAGCTATTTTGGTGATAAATGGAAGAGCAGGAGACAGTTAAAGAGAGATGGAAAAGTGGTTATCGTGACCACTGATGTACAGGGTCAATGGCATGTGCATCAACACATCCATTAAACATTTTATTGCAAGCTGCACAGAATTGCTCTATGTTTGTCAATTTACATTTTATACAAACTAGACTAAGTTTGTCACATGGGAGCCTGGTCCCCCAACGCAACCCGTTCCCCTATGCAATATTCCACCACTCACCCGTTCCCCCAATGCAACCCGTCCCCCCAACTCAATATTGCACCACTCACGCGTAGCTCACAACCGCGTGGGCACGGCTCATTTCCCCTCATCCCTCCCCCTCCTCTTCACCCTCCCTCTTCCTTCCCCTCCACAATCCCTCCCTCACCTCTCCCTCCCTCTCCTTTCCCTTACCCTCAGTCACTCCCTCCATAACTTCTCTCCCCTCCCTACCCCCCTCCTATCCCCCACTTCACACCTCCATATTCCCCCTGACCTCCTCCACTTCCCTCCCTCCCTCTATCCCCACTCCGTACCTCCCCCACTTCCCCTCCTAACCCTCTATTCCCCCTCCACCCCCACTCTCCTCACCTCCCCACTTTCCCCTCTCCCTCCCTACCCCCTTCCTCTCCCTCAAACCCCCCACTCTCCCTCCTCACCTCCCCAGGATCTTTTTCCTCCCCAATCCCTCCCTTAACCCTTCCTCCCTCTCCTTTCCCCTACCCTCAGTCACTCCTTCCCTCCCTCCATCCATAAAAAGCAGCATCTGCAGTTCCTTCCTCCACAGGTCATTCATTGTTAGCTGTGGTTTAGATCCCATTGACTTGACGATTGGACCAGATTGTATCGTGTGTGTTTGTGTTACTCAAACTCCGCCCAAACTGCTCGGCCACCCTGCAACCCGACTCTCCCTCCCTCCCTCTGCCCACTCCAGCATAGCTGCCGCTCGGCCTGTCCCCCTCCGACCGCCCGCTACTGCCGCTCAGCCCGTCCCTGCCCTGCCTGCCTGCTCGCTGTCGCCGCCGGGCCAAGGGGGGGGGGTGGGGGGGATGGAGTTGGTGTTCGTCATGGTGGGCAGCACGAGTTTCAATGAGCTTGTGGAGAAGATCTCCGAGAAGGCCGTGAGGATGAGGTACCGCAACGGCGGCGGCGAAGGTTTTAGTTATGTACTAGACTAAGTGGGACCCGTTGGGTCCCATGTTCACACAGGAGGGCTGGTCCCCCAACGCAATATTCCGCCTCTCCACCAATTCCAATATCGGTGGACAGTGGGGGGGCTTTCTGGAGTGCTAGTATGGGTGTTGTGGCCCAAAGGGACTGGTTTCCAGAGGGCTAGTATGGACATTGTGGGCCAAATGGATTCTTGGGCTGGCATCTCAGTCACTCAGGCCTGCTGGGCTGGCAGCTCAGTCACTCAGGCCTGCTGGGCTGGCAGCTCAGTCACTCAGGCCTGGTGGGCTGTCCTTGACTCCAGCCTGGCCTGGATCTCACAGGGAGTCAATGAAGGGAGGGAGAAAAATACCGGGGTGAGGTTCAATATTTGCAGGGGGAATACTTACTGATGGGCCGAAGGGACTCTTCCTGGGCTAGTACAGGCCTGATGGGGTGAAGGGACTTAAAATAAATCAGAGTGAAAGCTCAGTGAAAGGCACCTTTTCTTAACATTTCCTGGCCTGGCGCAGGCGTTTTGGGCCAAAATGCTCTTCCTGGGCTAATACTGGTATTTTGACCTAAAGGGACTGGTTTCTCGGCTAATTAGTGGTTTCAGGCAGGCTAAACAACTCGGCTAATTAGTGGTTTCAGGCAGGCCAATTCATTTCATTTCCATTTCCATTTCAAGCACAGGGCAGGCCAAACAACTCATTTCATTTTCATTTCATTTCCATTGCCATTTCAGTTTCAAGCACAGGGCAGGCCAAACAACTCACGTAATTTTCATTTCATTTCATTTCCATTGCCATTTCAGTTTCAAGCACAGGGCAGGCCAAACAAATCATCTCATTTTCATTTCATTTCATTTCCATTGCCATTTCAGTTTCAAGCACAGGGCAGGCCAAACAACTCATCCCATTTTCATTTCATTTAATTTCCATTGCCATTTTAGTTTCGAGCACAGGGCAGGCCAAACAACTAATTTTATTTTCATTAAGGGCTAACAAATCATTTATTGCAAGTACATTGCAGACTCGCAGTTCAGTAGACTCACAGTTCAGTTGACTCACAGCAGAATCACAGTTGTGGCCTCTCCCTCGCGATCTTCCAGACTCACGTCTAGACATCCGGGGTTTTATAGTCCTGCCCCTCCCAGAAGGGGCATTAACTTCATCATGGTGATTGACAGGTGCGAGGACCAATCAGCTGATCTCAAGATTTTTTAAACATTCATAACTTTTTTATTATTCATCGATCGGAAAAATCCTCGGGGCTGCCTCAGTGGAGGACTATGAGTAAGATGGCCAAAAATCATAGCGATATATGGTAGTGTTTTTTCTCTATGTTTTTTCATAGTCATAGAACTGTACAGCATGGAACAGGCTTTTCCATCCACCTTGTCCATGCCTGGGCTAGTCCCATTTGCCTGCAATTGGCCCATATCCCTCTAAACTGTTCCGATCCACTTATCTGTCCGAATGTCTTTTAAAAATCATGATTGTATATGGCTCTATAGTTTATCTGGCAGCTCTTTCCAGATACAGACTACCCTCTCAGTGAAAACGTTGCCCTTGATGTTCGTCTTAAATCTCTCTCCTCTCACCTTAAACCTAGGCACTATAGTTTAGAATCTTCTACCTATGAAAAAGTCTGTTCACTTTATCCATGCCCCTCATAACCTTAGTCGCTTACATAATGCCACCACCCCCCCTCCCCACCCCCCCCCCTCCCCCAGCTTCCTATACTACAAAAACGTTCCAGCCTGTCCAACCTCTCTCTATACACCAACCCAGGTAACTCTTAGTGATCTCCGTTTGGTCAAATGCCTTTAGCCAGCAGCATCCTTTAAATAATGTACAGTATTATTTCACTCCTAAACATCTGCTATGAATTGCACTTATCTGGTTCATGCAATGTAAAGTGCTCATCTAGAGAGGAACCATTACCCAGAACATTAAAGCAGCTGTCATTAATACAGTACAGATTGCCTCACTGTTATATCACTGATCTGAAGGCAATACCTTCAGATTTCACAGAATGTTGCACAGAAATACGTGATCAGTGAAGAAATGCTAAAGCATTTGTTGGGTTCTGTTTACTTTCATTCATCATAGTCATAGAGATGTACAACACAGAAACAGACTCCTCAGCCCACCTTGTTCATGCCAACCACATTTGACATACTGGGCAAGTTCCATTTGCCTGCATTTGACTCATAGCCCTCCAAACCCTTCCTATCATATACAGTATCTGTCCAAATGTATTTTAATCAGCTGGGATTCTTGAGTGAAAGGCATTACAGAACCTCTTAGAGATAATTTAGAACTTAAGCAACTCAGGATTATTATTTTCAGTAATATCCTGGTTAAATCTTTAGTGTTAAAAACAAGGAACTGCAGATGCTAGTTTACACTAAAGGACATAAAGTAACTCAGCGGGTCAAGCAATATCTGTGGAGCACGTGGATAGGTGACCGGGGTTTCAATGTCAATCATGTTTGCAGAAAGGTTCTGACACAAGTTACTTCAGTATTTCATGTCTATCTATGAACAGGTGACATTTTGGGTGGGGAGCCTTCAGTCGGAAGGGTCCCGACACAAATTTTAAAATCATGTAATCATTTTTAAAATCATAGAACTGAGTGGCTTATTTACTTCCACCAAAACCATCTTGCACTCTCCAGGCTGGCCTCCCATCCACCACCAGCTCAGCTAAACCTCTCCTGCCTGTAACCTCAGCGCATCATCTTGTCACTTCCTCGCATTGTGCTCAGCAATCTACGCAAATCCCAGTCACAACATTCGGGATGTCTCTCATTCTAATATTCACCTAGGCCGCTACGTGGAATAGGATGACTTCTATGCTCCAGAGATGAGAGATGATCTCAGTGAAACAAAATGAAGAGGTGGCTTGATGTTGAGCAACTACGTCCCCAAGCTGGAGAGTCTAGATCTTGGGCACCACCTCAGAATGAAGACTGCCTATATAGAATTGAGATGAGGAGATATTTCTTTACTCAGAGTTATGAATATTGGAATAATTGGTGCTCAGCCACTGAGTGCTCAAATTGCAGACTGATAGATTGTTTTTAATGCTAAAGAGATCAATCAACATGGAAAGGAGGCTGAGTTGAAGATTGATCATAGAAACATAGATAATAAGTGCAGGAGTAGGCCATTCGGCCCTTCGAGCCTGCACCGCCATTCAATATGATCATGGCTGATCATCCAACTCAGTATCCTGTACCTGCCTTCTCTCCATACCCCCTGATCCCTCTAGCCAAAAGGGCCACATCTAACTCCCTCTTAAATATAGCCAATGAACTGGCCTCAACTACCTTCTGTGGTAGAGAATTCCACAGACTCACCACTCTCTATGTGAAAAAAAAAATTCTCATCACGGTCCTAAAAGATTTCCCCCTTATCCTTAAACTGTGACCCCTTGTTCTGGACTTCCCCAACATTGGGAACAATCTTCCTGCATCTAGCCTGTCCAACCCGTTAAGAATTTTGTAAGTTTCTATAAGATCCCCCCTCAATCTTCTAAATTCTAGCGAGTACAAGCTGAGTCTATCCAGTCTTTCTTCATATGGAAGTCCTGACATCCCAGGAATCAGTCTGGTGAACCTTCTCTGTACTCCCTCTATGGCAAGAATATCTTTCCTCAGAAATGGAGACCAAAATTGTACGCAATACTCCAGGTGTGGTCTCACCAAGGCCGTGTACAACTGCAGTAGAACCTCCCTGCTCCTATACTCAAATCCTTTTGCTATGAATGCTAACATACCATTTGCTTTCTTCACTGCCTGCTGCACCTGCATGCCTACTTTCAATGACTGGTGTACCATGACACCCAGGTCTCGTTGCATCTCCCCTTTTCCTAATCGGCCACCATCATAATCTGTTTGAGTAACTCAGCAGGAGCTCTGGGGTCAACTAGTGTTTCATGTTACAAGGCTCAAAGATCTGTTAGAAGTAGCGTGGATAAAGATAAAATAGGAATTATGAAATGAACATTTCCATATGGGAGAATCAAAAACTAGAGTCGACAAAGTCACGTTCCAGGCACTCACCACCCTCTGTGTGAAAAACCTGCCCTGCACATCTCCTTTAAATGTTACCCCTCCACCTTTGCCCTCTAGTCTTTGATATTTCCACTCTGGAAAAAAAAAGTTCTGATTGCTAACCCTATAATGCCTCTCATAATTTTATATACTTCCATCAGGTCTTCCTTCAGCCTCTAGGCTCTACAGAAAACAATCCAAGTTTGAGATATTTATTTACCCAATGATTGTATTATAGAACGCACTGCCAAATGAAGCGATTGAAGAAAATAAAAAGGCATTTTAGGAATGACAAGATATAATACGTGACACTGGGTTATTCTGATCAGGTGTGGTGAACTGGAGTCGCTAAAGGCTCCTGCGGAACGTGCAATGGTTTTCATTTCCCATGGTTTGGAACTTCCTCAAAAGCAAGAGGTATATCATTCCATATGGTATAAGCACATAATATCGGCCTGTTGTGACCAACAGTGACCTCAAGCTTCACAAAAAGCAGAAAAACCCAAACGGAGATCACGCAGGCTTTACTCTTGCGGCTTAGTGCTGCCTTGTAACCTCTGAAGCAGTCATGAGTAACAGATGTGTTAAATGCAGGATTGGACTGTGGACAATAATTGCTCTTTTAGTGCTGTTTCTCTTTATGTGTCTATTTGCAGGCTCGTGTTACAACAGCACTGAGAGACAGCAGGTTTTGGAGAGATTGTTAGCCTACCTGCTGGTTTTGTAAAGCTGTCATGAATAAACTCTGTCTACAGTTTAAATTAACAATTATTTCCTCAGTCTATAAGAACGGGAATATAGAAGATAAGACAAGGTGAATTACAAATATTAGAGAATAATACCTAAATCAGAAAAGCGAATAGTCATGGAGATGTATTACACGGAAACAGTTCCTTCAGCCCACCTTATCCATGCCAGCCAAGTTGGCATGCTAGCTAATCCTATTTGCCTGCATTTGGCAGATAGCACTCTAAATTCTTCCTGTTCATATATCTGTCCAAATGAAATTGACAAAGGTGAAAAGGAGACAAAGGGGAGTCAAATAAGGAAAGAAGGAAATAAATAAGGAAATAAATGAGTCAAATAAGGAAAGAAGGAAATCAAATAAGGAAATAAATCATAGTCATAGAAAATAGGTGTAGGAGTAGGCCATTCGGCCCTTCGAGCCTGCACCGCCATTCAATATGATCATGGCTGATCATCCAACTCAGTATCCTGTACCTGCTTTCTCTCCATACCCCCGATCCCTTTAGCCACAAGGGCCACATCTAACTCCCTCTTAAATATAGCCAATGAATTGGCCTCAACTACCTTCTGTGGCAGAGAATTCCACAGACTCACCACTCTCCGTGTGAAAAAAGATCTTCTCATCTCGGTCCTAAAAAACTTCCCCCTTATTCTTAAACTGTGACCCCTTGTTCTGGAGTTCCCCAACATCGGGAACAATCTTCCTGCATCTAGCCTGTCCAACTGCTTAAGAATTTTGTAAGCCTCTATAAGATCCCCCCTCAATCTCCTAAATTCCAGCGAGTACAAGCCGAGTCTATCCAGTCTTTCTTCATATGGAAGTCCTGCCATCCCAGGAATCAGTCTGGTGAACCTTCTCTGTACTCCCTCTATGGCAAGAATAAAGCCAGAGGGTGGGTAGAAGGGAGCAGAATGGAGGAGAAAGAAGATGGATAAAATAGATTTGTGGAAATGGGATGGGAGGTGTGGGGAGAGGAGCAGGGAGATGGTGGGAGAAATGTGTGTGTACCAGTGTGTCATGGTGGGGAAGGGGCTCTGGAAAAAGGTAGGTAGGGGCAGTATTATTTGAAATTGGAGAATTTGATGCTCATACCATTGTTTTAGAAATAAGTCATAAAAGTATCTGCATTACAAAGGACAAAACAACCAGAGGGAGTTACAGACCCATTCATCCTACACTGACAGTAGGAAAAATAAAGGATTTTGTCAATAGGAACAAACTAGAGGATTATATCTATAAACAACAGTATGTCAGAAAAGTGAGGAGGGGGGGCGGGAGGGGGGGCGGGAGGTGGAGGGGAGGTGGAATGGGTGGAAGCTTCATCAGCAATCTCAGAAACTATTTATATGACATGGCTGCTGCATGTCTAAGGTAGAGACTGTCCTAATGAGTAAGTGGATTAGGAATAAACAACTTTGTATCAGGAACACCCAGAAGATATTTAATCACTGGGGAATAAACATTATGTCCATATGGTCAATTAAGTACACAAAGAGGGATACAGGAAACTGCAGATCTCTTTGGATGCAGAGAAGGCATTTGATCGAGTGGAGTGGCCATATTTGTTCAGAGCCATGGAGAGATTTGGATTTGGCAAAATATTTGTAGCCTGGGTTAAGCTATTATGTCATTCACCCTTAGCATGTATACAGGCAAATTATTTGCGATCTGATTATTTTCAATTAACACGTGGCACTCGTCAAGGCTGCCCGCTGTCTCCGCTTCTTTTTGCCATTGCAATTGAGCCTCTCTCTATTACACTTAGGTCAACTACATTATTCCAGGGCATTAGGAGAGGAAACAGGGAACATCGTGTGTCTCTATATGCTGATGACCTCCTTCTTTATGTGAGCGACCCTATAGCCAGTAGCCCTGCAATTGTGTCCTTGTTGGATCAGTTTGGGACTTTTTCTGGTTATAAACTAAACCTCCAAAAAAGCAAATGCTTTCCCATCAACTTAGCCCTACAGATCCAACAGGAAACCCTGCCCTTTCCCATATCTCAAGAAGGGTTTGTATATTTAGGAATACACATCACCCACTTTTTCACATCCCTGTTTGCAGCTAACTACATGCCTCAAGTTAGCCAAATGAAGGCTGACTTTGAGAGATGGCGTAGTCTGCGACTCACTATGGCTGGGAGAGTGCAGTCAGTGAAGATAACTGTACTTCCCAGATTTCTTTACTTGTTCGAATGTTTGCCGGTTTTCCTACCCAAGTCATTTTTTAACTCAGTTAACCAATCTATAACCTCCTTTATATGGGGTAATAAGGTTCCAAGGGTCAATAAATGTACTCTCCAAAGAGATCGTGAAGTAGGTGGACTGGGCCTTCCAAGCTTTATTAATTATTACTGGGCATCCAATATCCAAAAGATATTACTCTGGCTCCACCGACCAGATACCGACTGGTGTCTGCTTGAATCACAATCCTGTTACTCCTCGTCTCTCCCAGCTTTAGTATATTCCTCCCTGCCATTGAAACCCTCTAGATTTACATCCAACCCTGTCGTACTATCAACCATCAACATTTTTAACCAATTTTGTTGCCATCATAAGCTTACATCAGCTTCAGTTCTGGGTCCCATTCACAGTAACCATTTATTCCCCCCCCTCTACACTTGACTCAACCTTTCGACAGTGGGGTTTGAATGGTCTTATGTCCATTAAGAATTTATACACTAACAACATATTTGATAGTTTCGACTATCTACACAAAAAACATGGCTTCCCACATAATAATTTCTTTAAATATCTTCAGGTTCGCCACTTTGTCATGAAACAATTTCCTTCTTTTCCTGATCTCCCTCCTGTCACAGTGTTGGATAAACTCACTCTTACCTTTGCACATAAAGGACTGATCGCTGCAGTATATTCTCGATTGATGCATTTAGGAGATCAAAACCTGAACAAAGTTAAAGCTAGGTGGGAGGATGACCTTGGTATGAATCTGTCTGAGGAATGCTGGACAGAAGCGCTGAAAAAAGTCCACTCCTCGTCATCATGTGCTAGATTGGGGCTCATACAATTTAAAGTTTTACACAGGGTTCATTTAAGCAAAGCCAGGCTTGCTAACATCTATCCAGGGACGGACGCTGGCTGTGACAGGTGCTCGTTCTCTCCAGCCAATCTAGCTCATGCATTCTGGTCTTGCCCCAAACTTGTTAACTACTGGGCAGTGGTTTTTTAAAACCATCAGTGAAGTCCTTGGGATGACAGTGAGACCTTGCCCGCTTGTAGCTGTATTTGGTGTAGCAGATAAAACCTTGGGTTTAAATACAACCCAGTCTGATATCATTACATTTACATCACTTTTGGCCCGTAGGAGAATCTTGCTGGTCTGGAAATCTAACACTCCTCCATCTGCCGCTGCTTGGCTGGAAGACGTCATATTTTTTTTAAGGTTAGAAAAGATTAAATTCATATTGAGGGGGTCTGTGAAAAAGTTTTATTTGAAATGGGAACCCTTTTTATCATACTTTGAGGGTCTAAAGGAACTACCTGTTGACTGAGGGCACTTGACATTAAGTGGGGATCTGCCTTTATTTTGTTTTGTTACTTTATTATTGTTAAAAAGTGCATTTGATTTTGTGATATATTTGGATTGTGAAAAAATAAGCTGCCAAGGGGCGTTTAGGGAGGGTGGGTTAGGATTATTTTGTTTATATTATTATTATTATTATTATTATTATTATTTATAAAAAACAAAATGGAGGAAAATGTAATGCTATACATCAGATGTACTGTGAATTTTTTTTTTCCCTCCAATAAAAAACTAATTAAAAAAAAAAAGAAACTGCAGATACTGGAATTTTAACCAAACACAAAGTGCTGGAGCAAGTCAGTGGGTCAGATGGCATCTGGGGGAGGAATGGATAGATGATGATTCGGATCTGGACCCTTCTTCAGACTGAGCCTTCCACATAAAGGCCGAGATCCAATCAAGTTGCACCTTACGAATAAACAAGGAAGAACAAATGATTTAATGGTACCTCAAAGGAGTTTACTACTAAGACAGTATTAACGCAGTACTTTCAGTCTTTCTGCTGCATGGTTTGCACACAATAAAAAGCTTTTCACTGTATCTCGGTACATGTGACAATAAACTAAACTAAACCAAACTAGTCATTCTTTGTCATGAAGGAAGTGAAGGAACTAACTTACTCATGGCAAGATATTCTTAAAAGCAATGAAATGTGACCAGGTTATCTGTTGTAATAATAATGTTTAAGTTATATAGTTCACCAATACATTGTGATGAACTTGCCAACACTTCCTTGGAATAGTGCCAGGGAAGTAGAAAGTCACCCAGGCTTTTAATATAATTTAAAGTCATCAGGGTTTGATTTCTCATCAGTAAGAAGATGCATCAGAGATTGAGGCACCTCTCAGTAATGCACTGAAGTGTCAGCCCGGATATTGTATTGATGTCACTGAATCCAGAATACTGAGAAGAATTAACTGCTGAATCACGTCTGAAGCAACGAGAAGACCATGGAGAGAACTGAAACTGATCTCTGGAACAATTGGATTAAAGTATATGGAAAAGCTGAAAAACCGTGGGACTTTTCAACCTTAAATAAAAATTAAATAAAGGTTCATAAAGAGGCAACAAGTAAAGGTGTGTACGATCATGAGCTAATAATTCTGTCTGCTGTGCCTTTGAAAGATGCAAACCCACACCACCCAGAGCACATCTCACTACTTCTATTGGATGAAGGTACAGCAGCTTGAAAACTGTGACCACCAGGGTCAAGAATGACCTCTTCCCAGTAACCATTGGGCTCTTGAGCACTACACAACAACATTATAGAAACATAGAAACAGAGAAAATAGGTGCAGGAGGAGGCCATTCGGCCCTTCGAGCCAGCACTGCCATTCATTGTGATCATAGCTGATCGTCCCCAATCAATAACCCATGCCTGCCTTCTCCCCATACCCCTTGATTCCACTAGCCCCTAGAGCTCTATCTAACTCTCTCTTAAATCCATCCAGTGATTTGGCCTCCACTGCCCTCTGTGGCAGGGAATTCCACAAATTCACAACTCTCTGGGTGAAAACGTTTTTTCTCACCTCAGTCTTAAATGGCTTCCCCTTTACTCTAAGAATGTGGCCCCTGGTTCTGGTCTCGCCCAACATTGGGAACATGTTTCCTGCATCTAGCTTGTCCAGTTCTTTTATAATTATCTAGTGATCTTCTATGCCATGTGTATTTGGTTGCTGTAAGGACTTTATGGTTTGCACTATTATGGTTATTCATTTTATATAATTGATCATTACATATTTATCTGGTATATATTATATATATATCTGGTGTTAATGCTTTTGCAAGCCTGCTAACCTGCAGCAAGTAAGAATCTTATTGTCCTGTTACCGGTACATATGACATTTAGGAACTCATTGGGTCAAGCAGTATATGTGGATGATAATAAATGGTCAAGGTTTTCGGTTAAAATCTTGCATAAGGACTGCTGTTGTATTATAAATATTAATTCTGCTCCTGTTCCCACATATGCTGTTTGATCCAATGAATGTTCGCAGGATTTTTTTTTTCCTGGATAGAGGGATGTGGATCATTTGCAGGCAGATGAAATTAGTTTATCTTGGCATCATGTTCAGCACAGATATTGTGGGCCGAAGAGCCTGTTCCTGTGCTGTAAAAAAAGTGCGGCGCACTCAGACGCAGCGGCTTTGCGCTCCTCAGACCGAGTCAATTCGGAGCAGCCCGGTACCGAACGCGGCCGTGAAACCAAGGTATTTAAAAACCTTAAAACCCCGAGAACCCCTAGAACCCCTAAAAACCCAGTACCCCCTCTAGAATTCCCAGTACGACCCGAAAACACCGTAAGGGACTCACCTCCAGGACAGGGAAATCAGACACGGCGGCTCTGCGCTCCCCAGTCAATTCGGAGCAGCCCGGTACCGAACGCTGCTGTGGAAATCAGGTACCTAAAAACCTCAGAACCCCTAGAAATCCCAGTACCCCCAGAAAACGCAGTAAGGGACTCACCTCCAGGACGGGGATATCCAGTACCCGCACTGTGATCCCGACAGGTCGCGCGTGGAGCCGAATGGAACTGCTCAACATTAGACGTGGCTGCGAGAAACTGGCTGGTGAGTACTACAGTACCCTCACCAAAATCCCGATGGAGCTTGGCACAACAGCCCCCTGGATCACAACCCCGGAGGGTAGGAGACGGAGAATGCACCGGGAGAGGAAGCAGAAACGTGGAAGGCGAGCGGGGGTGCAGGACAGGCTACGGAGGGCCCCACAAAGACCATCGCTACCAAGCATCTTTCTCGCGAATGTCCGGTCACTCACCAACAAGCTGGATGAGGTGAGGCTCTGGATCAACACGCAGCAATCCCTGAAAGACTGCTGTGTGCTGATCTTCACAGAGACTTGGCTCAGCGCGTGGGTTCCCGACGGGGCTGTGGACCTAACCAACCGGTCACTGCATTGTGCTGATAGAACAAAGGACTCCGGTAAGAGCAAGGGCGGCGGGCTCTGCATCTTTATCAACAAGGACTGGTGCACCAACCACACTGCAGTAGAGAGCTACTGTTCCCCAGACCTGGAATACCTACTGATTAAATGTAGGCCGTTTAACCTGCCTCGGGGGTTTACTGTGGTTATCATCATGGCCATATACATCCCACCACAGGCTGATGCTAACCTAGCGCTAGCACAGCTGCACTGGGCCATCAGCAAGCAGCAGGATGCTCACCCCGACGGTGCCTTCATTGTAGCAGGGGACTTTAACCAGGCCGACCTACGAGCTGCACTCCGCAAATTCCACCAGCATGTGCAGTGCCCTACCAGGGGCTCAAACACGCTGGATAAAGTGTACACCAACATCAAGGACGCATACAGAGCTCTCCCCTGCCCATCCCTGGGAAAATCCGATCACCTCTCACTGTTTATACTGCCTGCATACAAACCCCTCATCCGCAAGACCAAACCTGAAATAAAGACGGTCAAAATATGGCCCGAGGACGCCACCCTACAACTCCAGGACTGCTTTGATCGCACCGACTGGGACCTGTTTGCACAACAGGCTACCAGTGATACAGAGGTAGACTTGGAGGAGTACACATCCACTGTGCTCGCCTACATCAACTGCTGTGTGGAGACTGTCACAGTGGACAAGGAAATTAAGATGTTCCCAAACCGCAAACCGTGGATGAACAAGGAGGTTCAGAACCTGCTAAGGGCACGCAAAATCCAGGGACACTTCTGCCTGCAGTGCTACCAGGTCAAACCTGAACAAAGGCATAAAAAAGGCCAAAGACATCCACAGGCAAAGGGTGGAAGACCACTTCAACACCGCGGACACCAGAAGCATGTGGCAGGGTGGCAGGGACATCACTGACTACAAGAGCAACCCCGTCTACCCCCACAGTGATATCACACTGGCCAATGAATTAAACACCTTCTTTGCCTGCTTCGAAACTGGCAACACCACCAGGAGAGGAACAACCCCGGCTAGGGCGGAGGGACAGGCCTTGACACTGAGCACCCAGGAGGTACAGTGTGCTCTGCGTAGGATCAATCCACGCAAAGCTGCAAGCCCGGATGGAGTCCAGGGTAGGGTACTAAAGGACTGTGCTGCACAGCTGGCGGAGGTATTTACGAGGATCTTCAACCTGTCTCTATCTCTGGCAATGGTCTCCAAGTGCCTGAAGACAGCTACCATAGTGCCGGTGCCGAAAAAGTCTAAAGTCTACCGCCCGGTTGCCCCAACTCCAATACCAATGAAGTGCTTTGAAAGGCTGGTCCTCTCCCACATCAAATCCAGCATCCCTGCATCATTGGACTCTCATCAATTTGCACACAGGGCAAATAGATCCACAGAAGATGCCATCTCTCTGGCTCTTCACACTGTCCTGACCCACCTAGAAAGACAGGGCACCTACGTGAGGATGCTCTTCATTGACTATAGCTCTGCCTTCAATATGGTCATCCCCACCAAGCTCACCACCAAACTCCACCAGCTAGGCCTCAGCTCACTGATATGCAATTGGATCCTGAACTTTCTGATGGAGCGACTGCAGGCAGTGAGACTGGGCCCGCACCTGTCCTCCACTATCACCCTGAGCACCGGCACACCACAGGGCTGTGTACTGAGCCCCATGCTCTACTCCCTCTTCACCCACGACTGTGTCCCTGCATTTGACAACAACACCATTGTCAAGTTTGCAGACGACACAACGGCGATCGGGCTGATCACCAACGGTGATGAAACAAACTATAGAGCGGAGGTGCAGAACCTGGCGGACTGGTGCTCACGGAACAACTTGTTGCTAAACACCTCTAAGACCAAGGAGCTGATTATTGACTTCAGGAGGTCGCAGAATGGGGATTACGCCCCAATCTCCATCTACGGAGACAGTGTGGAGAGAGTGTCCAGCTTCAAGTTTCTGGGTACTCACATCTCAGAGGACCTCACATGGTCCACCAACACCGCTGCGCTGGTCAAAAAGGCACAGCAACGATTGTTCTTCCTACGAACATTGAAACGGACTGGTCTGCCCCAACAGCTGCTGACCACCTTCTACCGCTGCACCACAGAGAGCATACTAACGTATGGCATCTTTGTGTGGTATCTCAGCTGCACGGAGGCGGAGAGGAGAGCTCTTCAGCGCGTTGTCCACAGAGCGCAACAGAGTATTGGGACACCGCTACCAGCCTTGGAGGGCATCTACCACACACGGTGCCTCAGGAAGGCCGTCAGCATACATAAAGACTCCTCTCACCCTTGTAGAGGCCCAGGAGCGGTTGCAGTGGGAGGAGCGACGTCCGACCTGTAAGTTTAAAAACTCGTTCGCGGGCTTGTTTTCACAGAGGCCCAGGAGCGGTTGCAGTGGGAGGATCCTAAATCCGTAACGTTCCATTCGCAGCTCGCAGTTCAAAACAAGTGGGCTTGAGGAAGCCGCTGATTGGTGGAAGACGACTCGAGGGAGCAGCTGATTGGCAGTCAGATCCCTGCTGATTTCTTTCAGCTAAAATCCTTGCTTTGTATTGTATTTTGTATTGTATTGTATCCAGGGTAAGGGGGAGGATGAGTGCCAGGGCAGTTTACTGTTCTGGATGTCAGATGTGGGAGGTCATGCAGTCAGATAGCTCTCCAGCCGTCCACATCTGCGCCAGGTGCGTCAAGATGGTGCTCCAAATGGACCGTATTCGGTACCTGGAGCAGCAGGTGGTCACTCCAAAACCACAGGAGGCAGAAAAGTGGGTCACGGTCAGGAGAGGCAAGGGGCAGAGGCAGGGACTAGAGAGTACCCCAGTGGCTGTACACCTTGGCAATAAGTACTCCTGTTTGAGTACTGTTGGGGGGCACAGCCTACCTGGGAGTAGCAACAGCGACCGGGCCTCCGATACAAAGACCGGCCCTGTTGCTCAGAAGGGTAAGGAAAAGAAGAGGAGGGCAGCAGTAATAGGGGACTCTATAGTTAGGGGGTCAGATAGGCGATTCTGTGGACGCAGTCAGGAGACCCGGATGGTAGTTTGCCTCCCTGGTGCCAGGGTCCGGGATGTGACTGAACGTGTCCAAGATATCTTGAAATGGGAGGGAGAGGAGCCAGAGGTCGTGGTACATATAGGTACCAATGACATAGGTAGAAAAAGAGAGGAGGTCCTGAAAGGAGAATTTAGGGAGTTAGGAAGTGTGTTAAGGAGAAGGACCGCAAAGGTAACAATCTCAGGATTACTGCCTGTGCCACGCAACAGTGAGAGTAGGAATGGAGCAAGGTGGAGGATAAATGCGTGGCTAAAGGACTGGTGCAGAGCGCAGAGATTCAAGTTTCTGGATCATTGGGACCTCTTTTGGGGAAGGTGTGACCTGTACAAAAAGGACGGGTTGCACTTGAACCCAAGGGGAACCAATATCCTGGCGGGGAGATTTGCAAATGCTACTGCGGAAATTTTAAACTAGATCGGTTGGGGGGAGGGACTCAAATAGAGAAGGCAAGTAGTCCGTTTGTGAGGCAGGAGGCAGAGAAGAGAAGCAGTCAGACGCAACACGTAGGGAGGAAAGAAGACAAA
The DNA here is from genome assembly GCA_035221665.1 of Okamejei kenojei. Taxonomy (NCBI): domain Eukaryota; kingdom Metazoa; phylum Chordata; class Chondrichthyes; order Rajiformes; family Rajidae; genus Okamejei; species Okamejei kenojei. The sequence goes on along the minus strand of CM069148.1, from coordinate 16,050,030 downwards.
AATAACAAACGGAGAATAAGAAGTGGAGGGTTTCTTAAATGTGTGAGCAGAGAGACAGAGGGGTGTAAAATGAGGATAGGAGCAATAGGTAGTGAGGTGAAAAGTGGCAGGCAGACAAATCCAGGGCAAAAATCTAAAAGGGCCACTTTTCAACATAATTGTAAAAGGGCCAAGAGTGTTGTAAAAACAAGCCTGAAGGCTTTGTGTCTCAATGCGAGGAGCATTCGTAATAAGGTGGATGAGTTGAATGTGCAGATAGCTATTAATAATTATGATATAGTTGGGATCACGAAGAGATGACTCCAGGGTGACCAAGGCTGGGAGCTGAACATCCAGGGATATTCAATATTCAGGAGGGATAGGCAGAGAGGAAAAGGAGGTGGGGTAGCGTTGATGGTTAGAGAGGAGATTAACGCAATAGAAAGGAATGGCATTAGCTTGGAGGATGTAGAATCGATATGGGTGGAGCTGCGAAACACTAAGGGGCAGAAAACGCTAGTGGGTGTTGTGTACAGGCCACCTAACAGTAGTAGTGGAGTTGGGGATGGCATCAAACAGGAAATTAGAAATGCGTGCAACGAAGGTAAAACCGTTATAATGGGTGACTTCAATCTACATATAGATTGGGTGAATCAAATTGGCAGGGGTGCTGAGGAAGAGGATTTCTTGGAATGTATGCGGGATAGTTTTCTAAACCAACATGTGGAGGAACCAACGAGAGAGCAGGCTATTCTAGACTGGATATTGAGTAATGAGGGTTAGTTAGCAGCCTTGTTGTACGTGGCCCCTTGGGCAAGAGTGACCATAATATAGTTGAGTTCTTCATTAGGATGGAGAGTGACATTGTTAATTCAGAAACACAGGTCCTGAACTTAAAGAAAGGTAACTTTGAGGGTATGAGACATGAATTGGCCAAGATGGACTGGCAATTGATTCTTAAAGGGTTGACGGTGGATATGCAATGGAAGGCATTTAAAGACTGCAAGGATGAACTACAACAATTGTTCATCCCAGTATGGCAAAAGAATAAATCAGGGAAGGTGGCGCATCCGTGGATAACGAGGGAAATCAGGGATCAAAGAAAAAGATGAAGCGTACAAATTAGCCAGAAAAAGCAGCCTACCAGGGGACTGGGAGAAATTCAGAGACCAACAGAGGAAGACAAAGGGCTTAATTAGGAAAGGGAAAATGGAGTATGAAAGAAAACTGGCAGGAAACATAAAAACTGACTGCAAAAGTTTTTATCGATATGTGAAGCGCAAAAGATTAGTTAAAACAAATGTAGGTCCCTTGCAGTCAGAAACGGGTGAATTGATCATGGGGAACAAGGACATGGCAGACCAATTGAATAACTACTTTGGTTCTGTCTTCACTAAGGAAGACATAAATAATTTGCCGGAAATAGCAGGGGATCGCGGGTCAAATGAGATGGAGGAAATGAGTGAAATCCAGGTTAGCCAGAAAGTGGTGTTAGGTAAATTGAATGGATTAAAGGCCGATAAATCCCCAGAGCCAGATAGGCTGCATCCCAGGGTACTTAAGGAAGTAGTCCCAGAAATAGCAGATGCCTTAGTGATAATTTTTCAAAACTCGTTAGATTCTGGAGTAGTTCCTGAGGATTCTGGAGTAGTTCCTGAGTAGCTAATGTAACCCCACTTTTTAAAAAGGGAGGGAGAGAGAAAACGGGGAATTACAGACCAGTTAGTGGGGAAACTGCTAGAGTCAGTTATTAAAGATGGGATAGCAGCACATTTGGAAAGTGGTGAAATCATTGGACAAAATCAGCATGGATTTACGAAGGGTAAATCATGTCTGACGAATCTTATTGAATTTTTGAGGATGTAACTAGTAGAGTGGATAAGGGAGAAGCAGTGGATGTGTTATATCTGGACTTTCAGAAGGCTTTCGACAAGGTCCCACACAAGAGATTGGTATACAAACTTTAAGCACAAGGTATTGGTGGTTCAGTATTGATGTGGATAGAGAACTGGCTGGCAGACAGGAAGCAAAGAGTAGGAGTGAACGGGTCCTTTTCAGGATGGCAGGCAGTGACTAGTGGGGTGCCGCAAGGCTCAGTGCTGGGACTCCAGCTATTTACAATATACATTAATGATTTGGACGAGGGAATTAAATGCAACATCTCGAAGTTTGCAGATGACATGAAGCTGGGGGGCAGTGTTAGCTGTGATGAGGATGCTAGGAGGCTGCAGGATGACTTGGATAGACTGGGTGAGTGGGCAAATGCATGGCAGATGCAGTATAATGTGGATAAATGTGAGGTTATCCACTTTGGTGGCAAAAACAGAAAGGTAGACTATTATTTGAATGGTGACCGATTAGGAAAAGGGGAGGTGCAGCGAGTCCTGGGCGTCATGGTACACCAGTCATTGAAAGTAGGCATGCAGGTGCAGCAGGCTGTGAAGAAAGCGAATGGTATGTTGGCATTCATAGCAAAAGGATTTGAGTACAAAAGCAGGGAGGTTCTACTGCAGTTGTACAGGGTCTTGGTGAGGCCACACCCGGAGTATTGCATACAGTTTTGGTCTCCTAATCTGAGGAAAGACATTCTTGCCATAGAGGGAGTACAGAGAAGGTTCACCAGACTGATTCCTGGGATGGCACGACTTCCTATGAAGAAAGACTGGATAGACTCGGCTTGTACTCACTGGAATTTAGAAGATTGAGGGGTGATCTCATAGAGACTTACAAAATTCTTAAGGGGTTGGACGGGCTAGATGCAGGAAGATTGTTCCCGATGTTGGGGAAGTCCAGGACAAGGGGTCACAGTTTAAGGATAAGGGGGAAGTCTTTTAGGACCGAGATGAGAAAATCGTTTTTTCACACAGAGAGTGGTGAATCTGTGGAATTCTCTGCCACAGAAGGTAGTTGAGGCCAGTTTGTTGGTCATATTTAAGAGGGAGCTGGATGTGGCCCTTGTGGCTGAAGGGATCAGGGGGTATGGAGAGAAGGCAGGTACAGGATACTGAATTGGATGATCAGCCATGATCATATTGAATGGCGGTGCAGGCTCGAAGGGCCGAATGGCCTGCTCCTGCACCTAATTTCTATGTTTCTATGTAATGGACTGTTTGAACTACTCCCTTCCGGCTGAACAATTCACACAGCACAGAATACAGGCCCTTTGGTGCATCTTGTTCACGCCAACCAAGTTAGCATATTGAGCCGGTCTCAATTTCCTGTATTTGGCCCATAGCCCTCTAAACCCTTACTATTCATATATCTGCCCAAATATCTTGAAACATTGTAATTGTATCTGCTCTCTCTACTTTCCTCTCACTTCTCATTCCAGACTGTGTGAAAAAATGGCGCTGAGTTCCCTCTTAAACCTCTCACAGGCCTAAACCATCTCGTTTTTATGTTTTATGTTAAATTATTCTTTAATGTGGTGTCTTACTTTTATTGAGCAAGGCTGAGATCAAACCCGCACCAGCCAGCTCTGCCCAGCATTTTCCTCGCGAATGTCCGGTCCCTAGTGAGTAAAATCGATGAACTGCGGCTGCGGATCACCACACACAAACGGATCGCCGACTGCAACGCCATGGTCTTCACCGAAACATGGCTCGACAACATCCCGGACAACGCCATCGAGCTGGAGGGGCGCACTGTCTTCAGGGCCGATAGAACAGCGGAGGAATCCGGTAAGACCAAGGGCGGCGGACTGTGCATCTCTGTGAATAACTCATGGTGTACAGATGCTGTCAGGATTGGTAGTCACTGCTCTGCTGACCTGGAATACCTGATGATAAAGTGCAGGCCCTTCTATCTGCCCAGGGAATTCACATCGACTGTTATCACTGCAGTCTATGTGCCCCCAGACGCTAATGCCAGGCTAGCAATGGAGGAGCTGCAAGCTGCTATCAGCAGACAACTAACTGCACACCCAGAGGGGGCCTTTATTGCTGCAGGTGATTTTAACCACTCTAACCTTAAAACTGTACTCCCCAGATTCCACCAAAATGCCTCCTGCCCAACCAGAGGAAACAAGACTCTGGACCTAGTATTCACCAACATTGCTGAAGCATACAAAGCCCTCCCCCTCCCCCACCTGGGACAGTCTGACCACCTCTCTCTGTTCCTGCTCCCCAAATACACACCTCTGATCAGACGTGTGAAACCTTCCGTGAGGACAGTGAAGGTCTGGCCTGAGGGGGCTGTCTCTGTCTTACAGGAACAGTTTCAGCAAATAGACTGGAGTCTGTTTGCCACCCAGGCCACCTTCAACTCCCAAGTGGACATCAACTCATACACCTCAACCGTTCTGGACTACATAAAATTCTGCACGGACAACGTCACTACCCACAAAGTAATAAGGACCTTCCCTAACCAGAAGCCGTGGATGAGCAGGGAGGTCAGACTCCTGCTGAAGGCTCGCGACGCCGCTTTTAAATCTGGCGATGCTGAGGGTTACAGCTCATCCAGGGCCAATCTGAAAAAGGGAATTAGGAATGCTAAACTTAATCACAAACGGCGGATCGAGGAGCATTTCCGAAATAACTCTGACCCCAGGCGCATGTGGCAAGGAATCAAATCCATTGCCGACTACCATAAAGTTAACACTCCCCCCCAGACAATGCCTCCCTTCCTGACGAGCTAAACTATTTCTACACCCGCTTCGACCGGGACAACAAAACTCCTGCCATCAAAGTTGCTCCACCCCCGCATGAACAACCCCTCAGTCTCTCCACCTCTGCTGTACAGGATGCACTGAGCAAGGTGAATGAGCACAAAGCTGCCGGCCCCGATGGCATCCCCGGGCGGGTGCTCAGGGCATGTGCTGGACAACTATCCCTGGTCCTCACTGACATCTTCAATCTGTCACTGCCAGTGCCCAAACAATCAGCGACAGGGAGTCTCAATGATTTCCGGCCAGTGGCACTCACCCCTGTCATCGCCAAGTGCTTCGAGCGGCTGATCTTGGCTCACCTCAAAGCCAGCCTCCCCCCCACACTGGACCCCCATCAGTTTGCCTACCGGACCAACAAGTCTACAGAAGACGCCATATCTGTGGCCCTACACTCTGCCCTGACACACCTGGACAGCAATAACACCTACATCAGGCTGCTGTTCATCGACTTCAGTTCCGCCTTTAACGCTGTCATACCGTTAGCTTTATCACCAAACTCAGCGGTCTTGGCATCTCCACTTCCCTCTGCAATTGGACACTGGATTTCCTCACTAACAGACCCCAATCTGTTAGGATCAACAACCTCACCTCCTCCACTATAACACTGAACACTGGCGTGCCACAGGGCTGTGTGCTCAGCCCTCGCCTCTACTCTCTCTTCACCCATGACTGCATCCCTAAGTTTAGCTCCAACGCCATCATAAAATTTGCCGACGACACCACGGTGGTAGGACTGATCAGCGATAACGACGAGTCAGCCTACAGGGAGGAGGTCCAGCACCTGACAACCTGGTGTGCCAATAACAACCTCGTCTCAACTCCCAAAAGACGAAGGAGATCATTGTCGACTTCAGGAAGAACAGAGGGGGCAGACACACCCCCATCCATATAAACGGGACTGAGGTGGAGCGGGTCTCCAACTACAAATTCCTCGGGGTACACATCTCGGAGGATCTGTACTGGTCCCTCAACACCTCCAAGCTGGTCAAAAAGGCGCAGCAGCGCCTTTACTTCCTGAGGAGGCTCAAAAAAGCCCACCTGTCCCCCCTGATCCTGACCAGCTTCTACCGCTGTACCATCGAAAGCATCCTGACCACCTGCTTTACGGTATGGTACAGCAGTTGCACCGTAGCAGACAGGAAGGCACTACAACGGGTGGTGAAAACCGCCCAGCACATCATCGGTGCCCCGCTCCCTGCTTTGGATGCCCTCCACCGAAAACGGTGTCTGAGACGGGCTGGGAAGATCATCAAGGACCCCTCCCACCCTAACCATGGATTGTTTGCCCTCCTACCATCGGGGAGGCGGTACAGGAGCCTCAGGTCCCGCACCAGCAGGATGAGGCGTAGCTTCTACAATAACACCATCGCACTGCTGAACTCGGAGTCCCGCCGATAGATTCCCACATCTGTATTTATTTATCTGTATTTATCTAAACATTGCTATCACTACGTACTGACACTAAACTGCATTTCGTTGTACCCATACTTGTATCTGTGCAATGACATTAAATTTGAATTGAATATTGGTGTGCTGCAAATGGCAACTCAAATTTCACTTCACTAGAAATGGTGAATGTGACAATAAATGTCCTTTGTCCTTCGTTTTAGAATACTCTACCTTGGGAAAAGGACTATGAATTTATAAACATGACTATGTGCGTTCACGTTATCCATGCTCCTCACAATCTGTGCACCTCAATAAACTCAGTCCTCAGTCTCCCATGCTTCAATCAGTGGATTGAAGCCAAGACTGCAAATTACTTTTTAACTTCTACAATTTCTCCCCTTCTGCAACATGTAAGTTCCATGCTGCGCTATTATTATAAATAAGGTGATTTTTTTTTTGCTGCAGACTGATTCTATGAAGAGCAGTAACTCACTAGTCCCTTGTGAACGATAAAAACCTTTCTCATTACAGTTGGCAATAAAAGCCGAGGCTATCAGAGTGGTCAGATTAATGATTCAGGAAAGCAGTTACAGAGTACAACCTTCACATCAGCAATAATGTACACAGATTCTTTGGATAAACAAAGCAAAATTCAACCAACAGTGCAAATATCAATATCGCTTGCTTTTCTTTTTGTATGCGCTTTAAACTGAACTGGCCATCGTCTGATTACAAGCTCCTGACCAGCATCTTCGCTCTACCTGGTTGGTGTCCTGCCTCTGCTGCTCTGTCAAAGGTGCCATCTGCATTTCATCTGCAAACTTACTGAACAGACCACATTTTAATCTCAATCATATTACAAACAACAGAGGTACATCAGCCATGATTGATTGGCGGAGTAATGTAGACTTGTTGGGGTCGAATGGCCTAATTCTGCTCCTATCATTAATGATCTTATGACCCAGCACCAATCTTGGCTGAACATCACTAACCACAGACCTCCAGTCAGAAAAACACCCCTCCACCACTACTTTCTGACTTCTATGATACGGCACGGTGGCACCCCGGTAGAGTTGCTGCCTACTCGCCCAGGACATTTCGTGGCCACTTTTAGCCCTCTTTATTTTTGTCTTTGTTCTTTCCTGCTTCCTTTATATTCCTCAAAGGCCTTGTCTGATTTCAGCTTCCTAAAACTTACACATACATCCTTTTCCTTTTTGACTATATTTAGAATATTTCTCAGAGACACTGGACAGCACAGAATCCAGAGTAAAAAACAAACTGCTGTGGAACTCAGCAGGTCAGGCAGCAGATGGAAATGGACTGACAGCAATTTGGGCCGGAATACTTCTTCAGTCTGAAATATCGTCTGTCAATTTTTCTCCACAGATGCTGCCTGACTCTTTGAGTTGCTCCAGAATTTTTATATCCTTTATATACCAAGTGTTATATCTGAAATAACTGTACCCTGGAACATTGAGCTGCCTCTCCTGCCCTTAGTTTAGTTTAATTTAGTTCACAGAAAGAGTCCCTTTGGCCCACCGAGTCCATGCTGACCATCGATCACCCGTTCACTCTAATTCTATATTATCTCACTTTCTCATCCACTCCCTACACATTAGGGGTAATTTTACAGTGATCAATTAACCTACAAACCTGTATGTCTTTGGGATGTGGGAGGAAATTGAAACACCTGGATGAAACCCAGGCGGTCACAGGGAAAACGTGCAAACTCCACACAACAGCTGTCGAGTTCAGGATCGAACCCGAGTACCTGGTGCTGTGAGGCTGAGGCTCCAACAGCTGCCCAATATTCTGCAACAAAGATCTGTAATGGCTGCAATATCGTAGATCTGCATACTAATCCAGGCTCTGAGCGGATCTGCCTTACCCGTTATACTCCATTATCCTTCAATCAACAATTCCAAAACATTATACAGCCACTTTGCTGTTAGTGGTCGCTGTGCACAAGTTGGCTCCTCAATTTCTGCATCACAACAATGATTTGCCTTCAAAAATACCTCATTGGTTTAAAGCACTTTAGGATGTTTAGAAAGGAATTGTGAAATGCACTAGGTAGATTCAAATCCTTGAGGGAAATAAATGATATGATAATACTTCAATTGTAATCCACATGAGTCTTTAGAAGTCTATGATAGATACGTGCAGATCCTAGTTAAAACGCAGCTTTCAATCAAGCACTTATGCTAAGCTCTGTTAATATACAATTCTTGAGGGATAAGTGCTGTTTGATGCATCCTGCAGGAAATGCAAGACAGTCACTCAGAATAAACTGTGGGATGAAGTATCTATTTGCATCATAGAAATAACCTTTAAAGGAACTGTGTAAAATACCTAATGTTACTGACAAAAAAAGATTTACATTTCCATAATGCTTTCACCCATGCTATTTTTATGGATAAAAAAGTGCCGGTCGGCATATCAATGAAAAATTAAAGTACATTTATCAGCAATTTTTTTACATCAATAAACCCCCCCCCCCCCCCGTTTTGATTTTATGACTAATCAATTTCTTCAATTTCTAATTTAATAAACTAATAATTAAAACACTTCAAATAATACATGTTAAAAATTAAATATATAATTAAAATAGTATACACTAAAAGGTTTAAGGTGCCGGAATGTCATCACAAAAAAGCAATGTTGTTGACATCCAGATTACTTTATGGCAAATTAATTGCTTTTAAAATATAGCCATAGTTGTAACATAGGATATATGGCAGCCGATCCAGATACAGCAAGCTTCCACAAACAGCAACAGATGATGATCAGAACATTTGCTCTTTTGTAATGTTGAGTATTGGACAAACATTGGCTGGGAACAGTGGGAATAATTCCCCATTCTATTTTGATCAAACACCATTGGATCATTTATTAATCGAGGGGTTAGAGCAGGCCTCACTTTGATGTTTCATTAGAGTAGCGGCACCTCCAACAGTAAGCTGCTCCTTCAAGACTACACTGGGGGGTCGTCTGGGTTTTTTTCTCAAATCTCTGCAATGGAATGAACCAATGACCTCCTTATCCTGAGAAAAAAGTGCAACCCGCTAGACATCATGCTATAGGAAAGGTAGCATTAGGCAGGAAATAGTTAAGAGAAGACTCATGGAGATGCTGTCAGGACTTGAGGGCCTGAGCCTCTTGAGGGCAAGAGGCTGGGCAGGGCCTTGGGCCCACCAAGTCCACACTGACCACACCGATCACCTGTTCCATGTTTTCCCACTTCCTCCTTACACACCAGGGATAATTTTAGAGGCGCCAATTAAGTACAAACCAGTGCACCAGGAGGGATCCCACACGGTCACAGGGAGAACGTGCAAACTCCACACAGATCCAGGGTCAGGATCAAACCCAGGATTTTGGTGTTATGAGGCAACAGCTCTATCTGCTGCACCACAGAGAGGTGCATAAAATCATGAAGGGGAATAGTTAGGGTGAATGCACAATGTCTTTTTCCCAGGGTAAATGAATTAAGAACTAGAGCCCATGACTTAAGGACAGAGGGGAAAGATTTAATAAGAACACAAGGGGCACCATTTTCTACACAGTGGATGTTGAGTATATGAATCGAACTGTGAGGTAGTTCAGGTGAGAAAATATCAATGTTTAAAAGTCATTTGGACAGGTACATGGATAGGAAAGGTTTAGTGGGATATGGACCAAACTTGGCATCATGTTTGGCAAAGTCATGGTGAGCCAAAGGGTCTGTTCCTGTGCTATATTGACCTATGTTCTATGATGAGTCAGTTACGGCCATCCCCAGAAGTGACGTTGTCCACGTCAGACCGATGCTGGAAGATATTCTGTGTTCCAGCCTGATATTGGATGTGATGAATAATGAGCAAATTCAGGTTCCTTGGCGATAAATTACTCACCTCTAATTGTGAGGCTTGGAGCAGTTTGTGTTTCGCATTCCCCCCAGTGGTTAAGAATAGTCAATCCACATTCACAGGCAGCTGCTCACACAGATAGTGATGCAGCACCAGAAGATGTCTTCATGCATTATGCAAACAGATAGTACAAAGCACAGGAGCGATCAGCCAGTCCATTAATCTTGTTCTTCCAGGATTACTTCTCTTCCATGGCAGGTCACGTCTTAATAACTTGATTGAGTATTTTGGAGAGGTGATGAAGGTGATTGATGAGGTTGGGGCAGTTGATGTGGTCTACATAGATTTTAGTAAGACATTTGTTGAAGTGCCTTCTGGCAGGTTAATCCATAAGGTTAAGATGCATGAGATCCAAGGTGACTTGATAGTTTGGATTTAGAACTGGCTTACCCATTGAAAACAGAGGCTCATGGTGGAAGGGAGTTATTCTGACTGCAGGTCTCTGACCAGTGGACATCTCTGTGGTCAGGCCTAGACTCTTAACATGCAATCTAATCCCAAGGTATTTCTCCATTGTAAATTCCCATCATGACATCAGCCCACCTGGGCTTCAGTGACTCTTTCAGCCTACTTTCCTTCCACACTGATGCACTCCTTTTGGTACAATTGCCAGCTACTCTGGCACTAGGTAGAGAAAGGAAGGTGCTATTAACCTATGCCCTCAAGTTCTAGACACACTTAACCTGTGGAAAAGACTGTGACATTTCACCTTATCTATGCCCCTCATGATTTCATATACCACTGGGACGGGAAAGAGGATCCTACTTGTGTGAACTGAACTGAACTGAGACTAGAGTCTTGGTGTAAAGATAGGCCAAAGTGTAAAAATCAGGTAATCTAGGATTAAGAAAAAAATGAGGAAATTCCTTATTCAGCAAAACACAAAGTGCTGTAGCAACTTAGCGGGTCAGGCAGCATCTGTGGAGGGAATGGATAGATGCCCTTTTGGGTAGGAACCTTTTTTTCAGACTGATCAGGAAATTCTCCATTGTGGCTCAATCTGAAGACAGGGAGGGAGTGCAATCACTTGGCAGAAGCACTCGGAGTGAAATTCTGCTCATGGACTGTTCTCTCAGCTGGGAATGTTGCCAATTCCCAGTGCACTGATACCTTCAATGGGTGCACACCCAAGGTAGGAGATGCAGCACTCTCCCTTCTCCGCAGAACATCAGCCCTTTGTGAAATGAACCAGAGGACTGCAGTACTGCCTCGCTCAGCAACACTCATCCTGCCAGCTGCTAATGGATTGAATTCAATGTCATTACCCGAGTGTGCAAAAATGGAAACAGAAATAATGCAGAGAATTCTCGGCGAACTCGTATTAAAATAAAACCACTAAATCAATAAATCACTCGGGTCATTGCATGTTGGCAATACTGGTCTTTTTACGAGTATACAGCTTGGTTCCCTGCTCTGCTGTGATAGGGAAGATGCATGGAGTAGCTGAGTGGGATATAGTGAGAAAGAAAAAAACTTATCTTTGAATAAAAATGTAAAACTAATTGGTAAAATGTTCTTATATAGATAAAGGATGTTGACAAGTAAGTATCCACATATGATCAGAAATCTTCTTTCAATTGAGTTTGAATTAATTGGTGCACCATGTTCTTGCAAAAGCCTTTCATGTTCCTTTTTTTTCCAGAATTCATCGAACTTTTCACAATGACATTGCGTGCATCTACAGCAACTCGGGAGGTTGGAATCTGACTGAAGCACGTTATCTACAACATTCCCTCAATCAGTCAGTAGCCCCCCAGGAGGCCAGCAACTGAACTCTTAATGTCTTTCACATTCGCTCACAATTTGAAAAGATTTAAGCACCACAAAGAACAAAGTAAATAAATAAGTTTTATACGCCGCTCTTTTTCTTTGCAGGAACATCAATCTTTAGTTTTGTTTATTCACCTTACCCAGGCATCATTTACAAGACCAGCATTTATTATCCATCTCTAATCACTAGACGATTCGCTTGGCTATTTCCATGGCAGTTAAAAGTCAACCACATTACTCTGTGTCTGGAGTGACATGGAGGCCAGAAGAGGCAAGTGGACTTCCTTTACCAAACAAGTTGGGCTTTTTACAACATCTGGTACTTTCATGGTCAGTTAATGATACTAGTTATTGAACCATGGAACTTTATGGCATGGATACAGACCCTTCTGCCCAACTCATCCATGCCAAACAAGGAGTCTTCCTGAGCTAATCCCATTTGTCTGAGTTTGGCCCATATCCCTCTAAACCTTTCCTATCTGTGAACATGTATTTTACATTTTGTAATTGTATCTACCTCAACTCTAGCTGGTTATTTCATCTACTCATCACCCTCTGCGTGAAAACAATTCTGTCCAGTCCCTTTTAAATCTCTCCTCTCTCACCAACAACATGTTTTAGATCCCACCCTGGGAAAAAAACTGTGACAATTCATCTTATCCATGCCCCTCGTGATTTTATAAACCTCTATCATGTCACCCTACAACCTCCATGGTCTCATGGGAAATAGCTCCAACGTATTCAGTTTGGCCTTTTAATTCAAGATCTCAAGTCTGAGTTGTGAATCTATTCTGCATTCTCTCAAACTCAATCACATCCTTCCTATCATAAGGCCATTGAATTGCACACAATATTCCTGTTGCATTTGCACCAATGTCTTGTACAGTTGCAACATGAAGTCCCAAATCCTGTACACAATGCAGGCAAGCATTATGCCTTCTTTTCTATTTGTATTTCTGTTTTAATACTGATTTTTGTTTTCTCCCTCAAATATTTCAATTCCCCTTTATTGATAATTGTTATTTAATATTCATTGAATTGTGAATTTAAATTCCCAGGTGCAATGTTGAGTTCAAAGAGATCTTCAGATCATCAGCCCAAGCCTATGATTACGAGTCCAGTAATAAAATCACCATGTTACTGCAGCTCCTAAATCAGTGTCGATGGTTGTAATATGAAATGAAACCATCTTAACTACACTTACAGTCAAAGTAATTTGCTCTTTTTACCTCTGTGGCCCCTGGGTTTTGTCGAAAGCAGAAAGGGTTGCCTTCCAAAGTGAGGGTGTTCAGCTCGCTGCACAGAGCGATGTAGTGGATCTGCACAATATCGTCTATATTGTTCCCCTCCAGGTCCAGCACTTCCAGCTGCTCCAGCAAGCTCACCGGGCTAACATCCGAAATACTATTGTACGCCAAATACAGCTCCTGCAGTGAAAGCAAGGGAATATAACTTCAGAAACAAGGAGGCCATTCAAGCCCTTTAACCAATTCTGTCACTCAACTAGAATGGTTGATCCATATGTCATTTGTAGTCAGGCATCTTAATTCCGCATCCAGAATAACAGATATCTACCAATCAAGTTTTAAAACTTGTCATTAACTCCAGTATTCATGCAATCTGCAGCCAAATAAGTTTGCTTCCATTGACAGCCTTGGACATGATTTACCTCTTTAAATTCTCCCCTTTCCTCCGTAATATTCCTACATTTAAAGAACTTAAACGAATTCAAAGATCTGTGATAAATTAATTGGAAACATACTTGAAAACGAACTCAGTGAGTCGTAGCAGATCCCCTTTAACCATCTTCTCTTTCACCTTAAACCTATCCCCTCTAGTTTTAGACTCCCCTACCAGGGAAAACAGACAGAGACTCTCATCATTTCATATACTTCTATCATGTTACCTATCAGCCTCCAGAGAAAACATATGCAGTCTATCCAATATCTCCTTATAACGCAATCCCTCCTGTCCCTTGTGAATCTTTTCCTCCTTCTTGAACTTAATTACATCTTTCCTGTCATGTGGCAACCATAAATGCACAGAATTCTCCATGTACAAGTTCCTTGATCACTGGGACCTCTTCAAGTTCCTTGATCACTGGGACCTCTTTTGGGAAAGGCATGATCTGTACACAAAGGACGGGTTGCACTTGAACCCGAGGGGGACCAATATCCTGGCAGGGAGATTTGCAAAGGCTACTGGGGAGACTTTAAACTAGAAAGGCTGTGGGGAGGGACTCGGGTAGAGGGGGCTAGGGGTCAGGGTGTGGGGCAAGAGGCAGAGAAGGGAAGCACTCGGATCCAAAATGTAGGCGAGAAAAAGATAATAGACAGAGAATAAGGGATAGTGGGTTTCTAAAATGTGTATATTTTAATGCTAGGAGCATTGTAAGTAAGGTGGATGAACTTAGAACCTGGATTGACACCTGGAAATATGATGTTGTGGCAATCAGTGAAACATGGTTGCAGGAGGGCTGTGATTGGAAACTAAATATTCCAGGATTTCGTTGCTTCAGGTGTGATAGAATTGGAGGGACCAGAGGGGGAGGTGTTGCATTGCTTGTCAGAGAAGATATTACAGCAGTGCTTTGGCAGGATAGATTAGAGGGCTCGTCTAGGGAGGCTATTTGGGTGGAACTGTGAAGTGGGAACGCTGTAGCAACACTTTTAGGGATGTATTATAGACCGCCAAATGGGGAGCGAGAATTGGAAGAGCAAATATGTAAGGAGATAGCAGATATTAGTAGTAAGCACAAGGTAGTGATTGTGGGAGATTTCAATTTTCCAAAAATAGACTGGGAAACACATTCTGTAAATGGGCTGGATGGTTTGGAGTTTGTAAAATGTGTGCAGGATAGTTTTTTGCAGCAGGAAATAGTAAAAATTGGAAAGAGCCATGGTTTTCAAGGGAAATTGGACACTTGTTTCGAAAAAAGAGAGATATCTACAATAATTATAGGAGGCATGGAGTAAATGAGGTGCTAGAGGAGTATAAAGAATGTAAAAAGAATCTTAAGAAAGAAATTAGGAAGGCTAAAAGAAGATATGAGGTTGCTTTGGCAAGAAAGGTGAAAGTAAACCCAAAGGGTTTCTACAACTATATTAATAGCAAAAGGATAACGAGGGATAAAATTGGACCATTAGAGAACCAGAATGGACAGCTATCTGCAGAGCCAAAAGAGATGGGGGAGATATTGAACAATTTCTTTTCTTCGGTATTCACCAAGGAGAAGAATTTTGAACTCTGTGAGTTAAGGGGAAAAAGTAGAGTAGCTATGGAAACTATGAGATTCAAAGAGGAGGAAGTACTGACACTTTTGAAAAATATAAAAGTGGATAAGTCTCCAGGTCCTGACAGGATATTCCCTAGGACATTGAGGGAAGTTAGTGTAGAAATAGCAGGAGCTATGACAGAAATATTTCAAATGCCATTAGAAAAGGGAATAGTGCCGGAGGATTGGCGTACTGCGCATGTTGTTCCATTGTTTAAAAAGGGTTCAAAGAATAAACCTAGCAATTATAGACCTATTAGTTTGACGTCAGTGGTGGGCAAATTAATGGAAAGGATACTTAGAGATAATATATATAAGCATCTGGATAAACAGGGTCTGATCAGGAACAGTCAACATGGATTTGTGCCTGGAAGGTCATGTTTGACAAACCTTGAATTTTTTGAAGCGGTAACTAGGGAAATTGATGCGGGTAAAGCAGTGGATGTTGTCTATATGGATTTCAGTAAGGCCTTTGACAAGGTTCCCTATGGAAGGTTGGTTAAGAAGGTTCAATCTTTGGGAGTTAATGGCAGAGTAGCAAGATGGATTCAACAGTGGCTGAATGGGAGATGTCAGAGTGTAATGGTGGATGGCTGTTTGTCAGGTTGGAAGCCGGTGACCAGTGGGGTGCCTCAGGGATCTGTGTTGGGTCCACTGTTGTTTGTCATGTACATCAATGATCTGGATGATGGGGTGGAAAATTGGATAAGTAAGTATGCAGATGATACTAAGATAGGTGGTGTTGTGGATAATGAAGTAGATTTTCAAAGTCTACAGAGAGATTTGGGCCATTTGGAAAAGTGGGCTGAAAGATGGCAGTTGGAGTTTAATGCTGTTAAGTGTGAAGTGCTACATCTTGGCAGGACAAATCAAAATAGGACGTACATGGTAAATGGTAGGGAATTGAGGAATGCTGTGGAACAGAGGGATCTAGGAATAACTGTGCATAGTTCCCTGAAGGTGGAATCGCATGTAGATAGGGTGGTAAAGAAAGCCTTTGGTGTGCTGGCCTTTATAAATCCGAGCATTGAATATAGGAGTAGGGAAGTAATGTTAAAATTGTACAAGGCATTGGTAAGACCAATTCTGGAGTATGGTATTCAATTTTGGTCACCTAGTTATAGGAAGGATGTCAACAAAATAGAGAGAGTACAGAGGAGATTTACTAGAATGTTGCCAGGGTTCCAGCAACTATGTTACAGAGAAAGGTTGAACAAGTTAGGTCTTTATTTCTTTGGAGCGCAGAAGGTTAAGGGGGGACTTGATTGAGGTCTTTAATATGATGAAAGGGATAGACAGAGTTGACGTGGATACGTTTTTCCCATTGAGGGTAGGGAAGATTCAAACAAGAGGGCATGACGTGAGAATTAAGGGACAGAAGTTTCGGGGTAACGTGAGGGGGAACTTCTTTACTCAGAGGGTGGTGGCTGTGTGGAATGAGCTTCCAGCAGAAGTGGTGGAGGCAGGATCGATTTTAACATTTAAGAGTAAAGTGGATAGGTATATGGACGTGAAGGGAATGGAGGGGTATGGTCTGAGTGCAGGTAGATGGGACTAGGGGAAAACAAATGGTCGGCACGGACTGGAAGGGCCGAGAGGGCCTGTTTCCGTGCTGTAATTGTTATATGGTTATATGGTTATATGTACAGACTAAACAACATTTTGTAAAACTGTGCATGATGTCCCAACTCATGTACTCAATGCTTTGGCTGATGAAGGCAAGCATGCCATACGCCCTCTTCACCATCTTGCCTTATCTGCTCAGAAGATAGACACAAAGTGCTCGAGTAACTCAGCGGGTCAGGCAGCATCTCTGGAGAAAAGGTATAGGTGACGTTTCGAGTCGGAACCCCTCTTCAGACTATCTGTGTTGCCAGTTTCAGGGAACTATGTACTTGTACCCCTAGATCTCTGATCAAAAACAATCCCCAGGATTCTGTCATTCACTGTATATGACCTCACCTGTTTTAACTTCCCGAAATGGACCACTTCGCACTTGTTTAAATTCCACCTGCCATTTCCCGCTTTCCCAGTTGGTCTATATCTTATTGTAACCTTGGACACTGTCCACTCTACCACTAATTTTGGTATCATCTGCAAACTTAATAACCATGCAACCTACTATCGCGTCCAAATCACTGATATATCTGACAAACAACAGCGGACCCAGCACCGATCATGCGGCACACCACTGCTCACAATCTAAAAACAATCTTCCACTACCACCCTCTGCCTCCTTCCACCAAGCTAATTTTCGGCGTCAGACATATTTGGATTTTAGTGTTCAACAGTAAAATTTCATTTTCTCTTGCTAGTGGATGATAGTCATATTTGTGCAAATTTCTTCCTCACCAGTAAATCTGTTATTCCACCCTTCTAATGGGTCATTTCCTATTCTTATTATTTGCCAATAAGATGACATAAATCCTTGCTTCCCAATTTTTATGTCTCCAGTCAAATACCAACCCGAAGATTCAGTCTGAAGCAGCAGAGGTCCATGGGCATATCTGCTCCACTCTTAAACATACTTTTGGAAATACAGTAAAGCATGAAAAATTCATCAAATGTAATTGCAAATTGAAAACTAAAGTGGCCTCAGCAGCAGTGACAATGGTTACAGAGGCTGCTGAGGGTCTGAACATCCCAGACCCTGGGTATAAATAGCTAAACTTACACTCAGTGAATGGAGGATCATTTCCTTTGATGTGAATTAGTGACAAAGAAAATTGTCACCAAGGGAGAGAGGAAAAGGGCTAGCTGATTTTTTTCCACAGAGGACTGATGGAGCCGGGAATGCTTTTTGACAGGAAACTAATGAAGCAAAGACAATTGCATCTTTACTGGAAAACTCATAAAAACTTTGAAAGACAATAATACCAGAATGTGAGGGGAGAACAGGAGAGCAGGATTGATTTGGAATGGATCCAGTGCTATGGGGGGGTAAAGGCATTGGAATTAGTTTCATGGATAGGGAAAACAGTCTGGGCAATAGTTTAGCCTTGCAGTGATACTGGCACATGGCAAAAATATGGACGGGGATTATGAAATATTTTCAACTGCAGTGTCAAAGAGCAGGCAGAACCTGGCCCCTGTGTGCACTCAAACATCAATGTAGCTTAGACTAAAATCTCTCTGCTGACAGGAAGTTATTTCGCAACAGCAATGTTGGTGTGTGACTGGGCAGTGTTCAAATAATTTTGGTGAGGGGCTGAATCATTAATACAAGGAGAAAAACAATTAAAAAAACAAGGTAGCCACGCTTTCCTCTCTGCACAATTCCATTTGTTTCCTTGCCTGAATAATAGATTTAAACAACTTGTGGACCTGACCAGTGAAACTCTCTTAATTTCATGGTGCACTTCTTAAATCAAGCACTGTACAAGCCAATCACCTTTAAAGAACAGACGGAAGAAATTCCATCCAAGTCAGTCAGACCACAGCGAGCCATCCAGAGCACCTGGAGTTTTGTTAATGATGTTCCGAGGTCCCTAAACATTTATTGAGAAAGTGGAAAATCAATTACTTTCATTTGACAATTTTTGAGCCATTGTAACTTAAATATAATTACATTAACTTGCAGAAAAACTCTCAACATTCATTCTGGAGGAGGAATTGCTGGAAACTATCCAGGAGAGGTCATACCAGAGTTCTCATTGCTTTACTGAGAGCCAATAAAGACCAAACAAGTGTGCTTTTATGGAAAGCCGCTTATGATTCAAGATGTCCCATAGTGTTTTACAGTCAATTCATGAGTTTTTAAGTGTAGGGAACAGTAATAACACCAATAACATTCAACCGCACAACTTCTTAACATAAGGGAGGCAGACCAAGGTGACCCCACGGTTTACGGAACTGTCTGGTTGATACATTAATGAGGCAAGTTAGCGAGAGAGAAAGAGCAAATGGATACATAAAAGCTATGAAATGCTGCTGAGACCTGAAACCAAATGGAGAATGCCAGAGAGACCACGCAGTTCGGGCAGTCTTTGCGGGGAGAGACAGAAAACGAGCACTGAGTTAATGTTTCACCAAAACCAGTCAATTCAGATACAAGCAACGAAACAATTACCTGGAATTATCTGAAATTATTAAATCCTGAAAACTGCAACATGTTTAGGTTTATTGTCGGGTACAGTGAAAAACTTTGTTTTGTATCCGATCCATTCAAATCAGATAATACTATGCATGAATACAATCAAGTCAAACTCAAGTACATTAGGTAGGTCGAGGAAAAGATACAGATTCATTCTGGTGGAGGAACTGGAAACTATCCAGGAGAGGAAATCTATTTTGCAATATATATATATATATATATATATACATATTGCAAAATATATTTCCCAGTATTGTCGCACAACAGTTTAAGAGAACAGTGAAGAAGGCCACAGATGATTGGAAGTGGGATGGAGAATGAAAGTGAAAGGCACCTGGGGATTCAGGGAAGCAGCCACTGCAGGCTGAATGGTTGGGTGATGGAGACTATGTGATGGGGTCTGTGTGAAGGGTGATCACTTTCCCAGCACCTTTGTCCAGGTTTTACATGTCCTCGTATTTCCTCTGCCTTTAACTGCCCTCATTAATCCTGCAATTTGTGAACAGCATATCACCAAGGCAACCATGGCCTCATTTTTAGTTTAGTTTAGTTTAGAGACACAGCGAGGAAACAGGCCTTTCGGCCCACCGAGTCCACACCGACCAGCGATCCCTGCACATTAACACTATCCGACACACACTAGGAACAATTTACATTTAAACCTGCCAATTAACCTACAAACCTGTACGTCTTTGGAGTGTGGGAGGAAATCGAAGAACTCAGAGAAAACCCATGCGGTCATGGGGAGAATGTACAAACTCCGTACAGACAAGTACCCGTAGTCGGGATCGAACCCGGCTTTGGTGACAAACGACCTGAGCTATAGGGAGAGGTTGGGGAGACTAGGACTTTATTCCTTGGAGTGTAGAACACTGAGGGTTGATCTTATAAATGCCTGATTCAAAATTATGAGAGGCACAGGTAGGGTACACAATCAGAGCATTTTTCTTAGACTGGAAAAGACAAAAGCAAGATGGCATGGCTTTAAGGTGAGAGGGGCAAAGTTTAAAGGAGATGTACGGCACAAGCTTATGATACAGAGAGTAGTCAGTGCCAAGGGTTGTGGTGAAGCCAGGTACAATAATGGTGCTTAAGAGGCTTTTAGATTGGCACTTGAATATACAGAAAATGGAGGAGTAGGCATCACATGTAGACAGATGAGATTAGTTTATATTGGCATTGTGTTCGGCACAGATATTGTGGGCTGAAGGGCCTGTTCCCATGCTATACTTTTCTATGTTTTATAAATACTGATGATGAGCAGGAGAACTTGCTGTTCTTTATGAAATTGGAAAGAGTGCAGAGAAGATTTATACGGATGTTACTAGAACTGCAGGGCGTGAGGTATAGGTAAAGGTTGGGCAAGCTAGGACCATTCTGTGGAGTGCAGGAGGTTGAGAGGTGATCTTCTAGAGGTATATCAAATCATGAGGGAATAAACAGGGTGAATGTACAGAGTCTTTGTCTCTGGGGAGAGGCATCAAGAATTCAAGGGCACAGGTTTAAGGTGAGAGGGGAAAGATTTGATTAGAGCATTAAGGGGCAATTTTTTCACAGACAGTCATGGGTATATTGAACGAGCTTCCAGCAGAAGTGGTTGAGTCAGATACAAAGACATAATTGAAAAATACATTTGGACAGGTACATTGTTAGGACATGTTCAGAGGGATGTGGGCCAAATGCAGGCAAATGGAACAAGCTTTGATGCCATCTTGGTTGGCATGGATGGAATCGGGCAACGGCTTTTGTGCTGTATGACTCTGAGTCTTTCAAGATTGTGCAAAGACCTGAACAAAGTAATGATGCTTCAAGGCAAGTATGAAACGTTGTTCGCTTTGCCTTTGAGAATTCCTCAGCACTGCAATGTGATGTTATGCACAGGTCTCTGGAGTGGGATTCAAATCCATACCACTTGGAATTAATAGTTGACTCACAGAAATGTCAATCTGCAGCATGAAGGTAATAAAAAACTATCTGAACCCATCAATATAACTGAAAACTAGCAGAATGTTAAAGACCTGAGTGCAGTGATAACAGCATTCAGCTTTTCACTGCTGATTTATAGATTGTTTTATGAGATACAATACAAAGAGACAGCCACCAAGATGGAGAAGTTACTTAAGCGCTTGTTCACGCTCCCAATTCTACACAACATGTGCACATGGAGATAATGGAAAATCAATGGCAAACATATCCAATGCACAGTGCACAAGCAGACTGCTTCAAGGAGAAATGCGGCTGGTATGTTCATAAGTTATTGGAGCTGAATTAGGCCATTCACCCCATCAGGTCTACTCCACCATTAAATCATGGCTGATCTATCTTTCTCTCTCAACCCCATTCTCCTGCCTTCTCCCCATAACCCCTGACATCTGTACTAATCATAAATTTATCAATCTCCACCTTAAAAATATCCATTAGCCTCCACATCCTTTTGTGGCATTATGCTGGCATTGTCTCAAGGTGTTCCAATGATGTCACATAACGTAATCAAATTTTCAAAACATCTTGTCACGTGAGAAAATTACTCTCAGGTCTCTCAGAATACATCATGGATCTGGTTCATTTACAGCCAGAACTGGTCACAGTGATATAAAGCTTGCTATGTGTTTCTCAGGATGTACTCATGACAAGTATATTCAACATGTTCCAAAGTCTTGACTCTTGAGTTAAGAATCTTTAATAGGCAAATATTCTGATAGTCTTGATGCAGCTTAATAGGCCTATTAACTCAAGAACACACAAATAAATATACAATCATCTATAATATATGTTAATAATCAGCAATACAAGGTAACCATAACAGTGCAAACCCAAAGTCCATTGTGCAATCAAAGATACAGTCCATAGAAAATCATAGTTGAACTGGTTAGTGCTGTGTAGTATTCAAGAGCTTGAAGGTTGCTGGAAAGAAGCTGTTCTTGAACTTGGAGGTCATGGTTTTCAGGCTCTGTATCTTGTTCCCGTTGATGGTAGCAAGATGAGAACATGCTCAGGGTGCCGCATAGACACCAACCAGAAACAAACTATATTCCTCATATGCTGCAAAACATACTTGGCTAATAAAGTATGATTATGATCATATGTCAATTCTATCTTTTGGCCAATAGTCCTAGACATTTAGCTCCTCAAGTTATCATCTAAGTATTTTTTTCAACATGGTGAAGGCTGCAGTCTCCTCTGCTCTTTAAGGCAGTAGGTTCTAATTCTGACCGCTCAACCCGTGGATGAACATTATTTTTATCCCCCACTAATTAACTTTGTAAATGCCTTTTTGTTAACGATCCCTTGGCTAAGGGAAATAATTTCTCTGTTCATCCTCTCCAGGCCTCTCATAATTTGATATATTCAAGTTGCAATCATTTGCAGAGAGATTAGAAGAGAGATTTAGCTAACAATTTTCAACATTTGTTGAAATTAGCCAACAGTAGATGTCTATATGGGATAGCTTGGGACCTGGTGCTGGAAGATGGGATTAGTTTCAACTGGCACAGACATAATGGGATGAATGGCCAGTTTGTTCGGCATACATTTTTATGATTCTAAATAAATCTCTTCCGAGTCTCCTTTATTGCAAAGGAAACAACCCTGGCACAAAACGTCCCTGCTCAGAATACAATTCTCCAGTTCAGCAATGTTCTTGTAAATCTCTGCACT
This sequence comes from Okamejei kenojei, assembly GCA_035221665.1. Lineage (NCBI taxonomy): Eukaryota > Metazoa > Chordata > Chondrichthyes > Rajiformes > Rajidae > Okamejei > Okamejei kenojei. The sequence continues at coordinate 16,027,291 of CM069148.1, read as the reverse complement.
CTACAGTAACTTGTGGATTTTTATTTTCCTGCCGTGTGGGACCAAAATTGTACCCAGCTCCGACTGGAGTGTAAACTAATGCTGAACTCTGTTCTGGCATGGCCTCCTTGTTGTATTCCATGCCACAGCCCATAAAGACAAGAATTTGGTGTACCTTCTTACCCACCTGTCCTAGAAACCGCATGGTCATTGAAAGAGATCACTTGGCTCAAGATGTACATTCCAGTCAAAAGAATGGAGGATATCCAGCCTAATGTCAACAACCCCCCCGCCCGCCCCCGAATTTTAATCCAACTCTCTGGATGTCGAAGCTCTTTCTTCAGCAATCTGGATGTGAAACGTTGTCAAATACCTTCCTAAAATATATTCCATCAAATGCTCAACCCCATCAACTCTTGTTGCTTCTTCAAAAAAATGAATGCATTCAGACATAACCTCTGAATAGATCAATGTTGACATTCCTTGAGTAACCTGTGCCTCTCTAAATGCTAGTTTATGTGCTTTGTCAGTTTTGTTTACTTGTTTCTACCCATGCTCTCAGACTATCTACAGTATATCTCCTGAAATCTATTACTGGCCTCCTTGAATTTTTCTCCTACATTTTGTGTTACATGCAGGTTCCTGCCTGCCTGCCTTTGACCTATATACCTTCTCAATTTTCCTATCCTTGTCCAAATGTCTTTTAAATGTTGTTATTGTACATGCCTTCATCACTTCCTCTGGCTGATCGTTGCATATATTCCCATCACCCTCTGGGAGAAATAGTTGCCCCTCGAGTTCCTATTAATTTTTTTCCTTCTATTCCTTCTAATGCTTCAATTCCATCACTTTAAGTTTAAAGACAAGCTGTGTGCAATACTTTATCAAAATAAATAGAGTGCAGAATATAATGCTACAGAGAAAGGGCACATTGAAAATTCAAGGGCCGCAATGAGGTTGATTGGGATCTGTGTATTTGCACAAAGAAGATTTATTTCCATATTTACTGACAAGCTTGTCATTTTTTTTTAATTGATAAATGTTCAGGCTGTGAGCAGTGCTGGAAGGCCTGCACTTACTGCCAACCCTTTACTGCCCTTGAGAAGGTGATGATGAGCCACCTTTTTGGACTACAGTACCCCTATGAAGGTGCTCCAACAGTGCTACATAGTTCCATCATTTCGACCCAGCAAGGATGGAGAAACAGCTACATATATCCAAATAAGGAAAGGTGTACAAGGAGGGGAAGCTGCAAGCGGTGGTGTTCCACATGATTGATGCCCTTGTCCTACCGAGTGTGGAGTTTGTAGGTTTGGAAGGTGTTGTCAGAACCTGGGTGAATAACTGCAGCACATTTTGTAGATGGTACACACTGCATCCACTGTGTGTTGGTGGCCGAGGGAATGAATGCTTGGAGCTGCAATGTCCTTGACAGTGCCCAGCTGTTTGAGCATTGTTGAAGTTGCACAGCCAGGCAAGTAGAGAGCAATCCATCGCACACGATTCAGCTAGATGAGAGAACAGTTGCGAGGTGTCAAGAGACGAGCCACTGGTCAAAGAATAATCAGCCATTGACTTGCTCATGTACTCTCGTTATTAATGCGGCTGGTTCACAACACTCCAATGGACACAACCCAAGCTTGTCCAACCTTTCTACCCATTCCAGAATCAGTCAAGTAAACTTTCCCTGACAGTGTTTCCATTGCATTCACATACTTCCTTAAATATGGAGGCCAACGCAGTACATGGTAATTGTGGTCTTACCAATAGCCTATATAACTCAAACTTTTCTATTCAATTCTTTCAATAAAAGCTAACATGCTATTACCTTTTCTAATTACTTGTTGTACACTAAATACCAGTATTTTGAGAATCGCACACAAGGACACCAGGTACTTCTGCAGCTCAGACCTCTGCAATCTCACATAATTTAAATGTTAAATTTATTTTTTAATTTTCCTGTCAAACCGGGCGATTTTGTGCCATTTGTCATATCTGCTCTCACTCTTGATCTGCCACACAATAAACAATAGCAGAAGCCGGCCATTCATTTCCACAAACCTCCACCATTCAACACGACTAAGATTGACCTACTCCCATATCCTTGGGATTCCTTGAATATCCAGTCATTATAATGATGCAAAGGTACATTTCTAGCTTTAATTACTCTATTTCATTCTCTTATGGGAAAATACCTAGATTGTACTTCCTTAAGGTGCAAAGAATTTACTAATGCTGATTTCATTCAGTCTCTCACACTGTCTTTCTTTTCCTGACATTATCGGGAGCTTATTTGTGTCCTTTGTGAAGACAGAACAATGTGTGCATTTAATTCTTCTATAATTTCTTTATTCCCCTATTTCTTACTGTTGATGACCCAGATTGCATTTTCACTGTTTCCTTCTCCATTTTTAGAATTTGTTGGAAGCTTTTACAATTAGTTTTTATATTCCCTGCAAACTTATCATACTCCATCTGTGCCTCTTAATCAATCTTTGTGTACTCTTACTGAATTCTACTCAGGCCAGCTGCTTTCCTTGGCAATGTAATGCGTCTCCTATTTGGATTGAATACTATCCCTAATTTCCTTCATAAGCCACGGATGAGTTCTCTTTCCAGACTTACTTTTGTGCCAGACAGGACAGGAATTGACAATTATTGCAGTTCATGTAGACATTCTTTAAATATTCATAATCTATTGGCCATCAACCTGTTTAGTAAATTTCCCCAATCTACAATAACCATTCCATAACTCACACCACCGTATGTTCCTTTGTTCAGAATCCAGACTCTAGTTTTTTATTCTACAAACTTCTGTCCACTTACAGTCATAGAGCTGTACAGTATGGAAACAGGGTCCTCGGCCCATCTTGTCAATGATGGCCAAATTGACAAACTGGGATAGTTCCATTTGCCTGCATTTGGCCCATAGCTCTATAAATCCTTCCTAATTCACATCTTATCAAATGTGTTTTAATAGTTACATATGTATCTATCTGTAGCTGAGGCAGCGTGTTCCAGATACAGACTACCCCCTGAGTGAAAAAGTTGCCCAAGGTCCCTCGTACATCTCTTCCCTCTTTCCTTAAACCTAGTTTTAGAATCCTCTACCCTGAGGAAAAGACAATGAGCGTTCACATTATCCATGCCCCTCACTATCTTGTATACCTTAAGGCTTCCTATATTCCAAATAAAAAAGTCCCAACCTATCCAACCTCTCCCTATAATTCAAGTCTGCAAATCCAGGTAACACCCAAGAAGTATTCTATCATATTATGATCACTCATGCAAAATTATATCGTTAATTGATTTTGGAAAACGAATGAAACTGCAAGTGCTGGACTCTGAAACTAAATAGAAAAAGCTCGAAGAGCTCAACTATTCAAGCAGCGTCTGTGGAAAGGGATCCCTTTCTGGTCAGTATCCCTTCCTCAGAACTTGGGAAGAGCTGGGGGAGGAGTAAGGTCTAAGCAAAATACCTGTGGAGCTACGTTATGACAGATCAGGTGATAAGGAGCTTGAGTACTGACTGGTAACCGGGTAGTTTAAGGAAAAGGTGGGGGGGGGGGGTATCACTATAATGGGAAACCACGACAGAGCAAAATACAATAATTCAATGTTCATTCTGGAGTGCCGCAAAGTGCCCAGACAGGAGATAAGATGTTGATAAGATGTGGTTTATGTTGGACCTCACTATGGCGGAACAGGGGGCCACAGACAGACAGGTAGGAAGGGAAATTAAAGGAGCAGGCCACAGAAAGCAGAAGATTGCGGAGCTCCTGTTCAGTCCACGGGGCAGAGTGATCACCCAATCTGTGTTTACTTTCTCCAGAGCAGAGCAAACCCCATTGTGTAGACTGAATGCAGCCAGAGTCACACAGCACTGAAACAAGCCCTTCACCCCAACTTACCCATTCTGGCACAAACTATGTCTCATCTAAACTAGTCCCATTTGCTCATGTTAGGCCCAAATCGCTCTAAACCTTTCCTATCCATATACCTGTCCAAATGTATTTTAAACATTGTTATTGTACCTGCCACAACTACTTCCTCTGGCAAAATATATAGGAAAGAACTGTAGATGCTGGTTTAAATCAAAGGTAGACACAAAATGCTGGAGTAACTCAGCGAGACAGGCAGCATCTCTGGAGAGAAGGAATGGGTAGCGTTTCGGATCGAGACCATTCTTCAGAATTACTCCAGCATTTTGTGTTTACTTCCTCTGGCAGCTTCTTCCATGTACCCATCGCTCTCTGTGTGATAAAGTTGTCCCTCGGGTTTCCTAATAAATCTTTCCTTACCTTAAAACTATGTCTATTCTTGATTCCGCTACCCTGGATAAAAGGCTTTGCACATTCACCCTATTTAGTCCCCTCATGATTTTATACACCTGACACAAAGCTGGGTGGCAGTGTGAACTGTGAGGAGGATGCTATGAGAATGCAGGGTGACTTGGACAGGTTGGGGGAGTGGGCAGATGCATGGCAGATGAAGTTTAATGCGGATAAATGTGAAGTTATCCACTTTGGTAGCAAAAACAGGAAGGCAGATTACTATCTAAATGGCGTCAAGTTGGGAAAAGGGGAAGTACAACGGGATCTGGGGGTCCTTGTACAGCAGGCAGTGAAGAAAGCAAATGGCATGTTGGCCTTTATAACAAGAGGAATCGAATATAGGAGCAAAGAGGTCCTTCTGCAGTTGTACAGAGCCCTAGTGAGACCACACCTGGAGTATTGTGTGCAGTTTTGGTCTCCTAATTTTAGGAAGGACATTCTTGCTATTGAGGGAGTGCAGCGTAGGTTTACAAGGTTAATTCCAGGGATGGCAGGACTGTCATATGCTGAGAGAATGGAGCAGCTGGGCTTATACACTCTGGAGTTTAGAAGGATGAGAGGGAATCTCATTGAAACATAAGATTGTTAAGGGCTTGGACACACTAGAGGCAGGAAGCATGTTCCCGATGTTGGGGGAGTCCAGAACCAGGGGCAACAGTTTAAGAATAAGGAGTAAGCCATTTAGAACGGAGACAAGGAAACACTTTTTCTCACAGAGGGTGGTGAGTCTGTGGAATTCTCTGCCTCAGAGGGCGGTGGAGGCAGGTTCTCTGGATGCTTTCAAGAGAGAGCTAGAGAGGGCTCTTAAAAAATAGCGGAGTCAGTGGATATGGGGAGAAGGCAGGAAATGGGGTACTGATTGGGGATGATCAGCCATGAGCACATTGAATGGCAGTGCTGGTTCGAAGGGCCAAATGACGTACTCCTGCACCTATTGTCTATTGTCTATTGTCGCCCTTCAGCCTCCTGCGTTCCAAGGAATAAAATCCTAGCTTGCCCAATCTCTTCCAATAGAGTCCTGGCCACATTCTTGAAAATCTCTTCTGCACTCTTTCCAGCTGAATGACATCTTTCTTATTGCTGAATGACCAAAACTGAACACAATACTCCAATTGCAGCCTCACCAATGTCCTGCACGTATTCAATCTATATTTCCACGAAAGATACTAGGCTGCACCTCCGGCAGTACTGATTCTTTGCACTCGGTCAAAGTTGCACTCTGTGATTCTGTCCTCTGCTTTACACTGCAAAGGGCAGAATTATCACATGGAGGTGGACACAGGGGACAAGATATGCAAAGCAGGAAGGGCAGGTCTTCTGTCATAGAATCATAGAAAATAGGTGCAGGAGTAGGCCATTCGGCCCTTCGAGCCTGCAGCGCCATTCAATATGATCATGGCTGATCATCCAACTCAGTATCCTGTACCTGCCTTCTCTCCATACCCCCTGATCCCTTTAGCCACAAGGGCCACATCTAACTCCTTCTTAAATATAGCTGTCCACTTGCACGAGTCTCATGTTAAGTGCCCTCAACATTAATTTTGTACTTAATGTCATGTTTACATTTATTACTGAAGTCCCAATCTAAATTGAAAATACACAGAGAATCAAGGAATTGTAGGTGCTAGAATCTTGAGCAAAACATTGAGCAACTGGAGTAACAGTGGGTCGGGCAGCATCTCTGCAGGACATGGATGGGCAGGCAGTTTCGAGTTGGGATATGTGCATGTGTATTGACATTTCTTGGGAGAAAAAAAAACAAAATTTCATTTAACTTTGGACAATATGAATAAATGCTATCTGAAGTAGGGTCCCAACCGAAATGTCATCTGTCCATTACCTCCACAGATGCTGCCTGATCTGCTGTTGCTCCAGAACTTTGTGCGTTGCTTGATTTCAGCATCTTCAATTTCTTGGGTGCCCATTAGCTAACACACATAAAGCTGATACGTATTCAAAATGCTGCAAGATATTAAAGATTACGCTTCTGAAAAGACAGAAATGCTTGACGGCGTCAGTATAATCTAACTTCGCAATAATTTTCAGAGCAGCACAAAAAGTGTGCTTTCTTTAAAATAAAAAAATACATGTTTGTGTATGGGCTATGATTCAACTCTGTTATATCTAAGGTCACAATGTTCTAATAAGAATCTTTGGTTGAAGCATTTCATAATTCTGTGACAAAAGCATGGTATCTCAGAAAGTTGCTGAATGGAGTTGTTAAATGTCAAAAGACATGACACAAAAAACTGTACAAGGACATCTACATTTAGAAAAAGGAAAAGATTAAAAAATGCATACATTGTGCAGAGAAAACATTTGTTCTGGTTTAAGCAAGACCTGGGAATATAAGTGCGTCATCTTCATCTTCTCAAGTTCGAGAATGACATGTTCCCATTGAAATTATGGGGGTCCTGAGGTGGCTGCTGTGCCCAGGTGGGACCAGCAGACTCTGCCACACATGGCATGTGATGCACGAGGGGACGGACTGAGGAGTGGTGGAAGGTGACGCCTTCTTTCAGTGCTCTTGCAGACGTTCCTTCTTCTCTATTACCGGTCCTGGGTCCTTAATTCCCAAGACTCAATCAGGATGTTACTTTTTAACAAGGGGGTTCAGGCCATTCTTGAATCATTCAACATGCAGTAGGATATTAAAGGTCATGCTACGGCCAGAAATGCTTGAGTACAGCAATAGAATTTGCCTCAGTTTGTCTGAACAATACAAAAATTGTGCTTTTGTATATATAAAACCTACCCTCTTTATGAATGAACCTCGAGCCACTACATGCAATACAAGGGCACAAAATAACACATATGCCATTAGGGAGTACTGAGGGCATCTAACATGAATGGTGGGGTCCTTGGCAAGAATAGGGGGCGAATGGTGCACAAGTTTAAGATCCTTGATGGTGGCAGCACAGGTGTATAACATGATTAAGAAAGCAAATGGGATACTGGCCTTCATTAGTCAGTGCATCGAATGAGAGCAGAGAGGTTATACTGCAACAAAGTAAAACATTATTTAGACCTCAGCTGGAGCACTGCTTGCTGTTCTAGTCACCACACTATAGGAAATATGTGACAGTGCTGGAGAGGGTGCAGAGGAGAGAGGGATATGATTAAGGTATATAACCATATAACAATTACAGCACGGAAACAGGCCCTCTCGGCCCTTCCAGTCCGTGCCGACTTTCCTTTTTTTTTCTTTTTTCTTTTTTTTTTCTCTTCTTTTTAAAAAAAATTTTTTTTTTCATTTTTCTTTTTTTTTCCTTCTTTTTTTTTATATATTTTTTTTTTTTACCATATACAATTACAATTATATACAATTATGAGAGGCATAAATAGAGTACACAACCAGAAGCTTTTGCCCCCAGGGTGGAATTGTCAAAGACTACAGGGCATAGCTTTAAGGCGACAGGGACAGAGTTTAAAGGAGATGTGCAGGGCAAGGCTTTGTACAGAGGGTGATGGATGCCTGCAAGGTGCTGCCAGGGATCATGGTGGACGCAAATATAATCATGACATTTAGGATTCACATTGATATCATTGATCAGTGGAGATTAGTTTATTCAGCACAGACTGTGTGCCGAATGGCATACTCATAGAAACATTTCGAGCCTGATCATGGCTGATCATCCAACTCAGTATCCCGTACCTGCCTTCTCTCCATAATCCCTTAGCCACCAAGGGCCAATCCAACTCACTCTTAAATATATGAACTGGACCCTCTGTAGAGACTCACCCACTCTCTGTGTGAAGAAATCATAGGACTTCCCCAACATCGGGAACAATCTTCCTGCATCTAGTGGAATTTTGTAAGTTTCTATAAGGAGAGTATGTCTATCCAGTCTTTCTTCACAGTCCTGTGGTGAAAACCTTCTCTGCACTCCCTCTATGGCAATAATGTCCTTCCTCGTGCACGAGGTGTGGTCTCACCAAGACCCTGTACAACTGAAGTAGAACCTCCCTGCTCCTGTACTCAAATCCATGGAACAGTACAGCACAGTACTCCTGTGCTGTACTGTTCCATGTTCTATATTCTATATTTATGGAGAGATGGGAAAGTTTTAATATGATCCTGAGGGGCAACCTTTTCACACAGAGGTGTAAGATTTTGTGACTCCATGTACAGCATGTCAATCGAGTACTGTTATTATATACCACAAGACCTCACAAGCAGCTTTTAACGAATCGTTTAAACATCTTTTTGACGCATATATATATATATATATATATATATATGACCTGCACATCTCCAAACATTTTTTTTCACGGAAAGGCAAGGCCCCTTTACTATCCACTCCTGAAGGCAAATGGTACATTGGTTTATGTTTCTATGGGTTATGTAGTAGCATAGCAATTGTTACTGGATCAGTATCCAGTGGCATGAAGCATTAATCCAGACATACGAGGTTGAATCCCAGCACACTGCAGGGGAATTGTAATTCCAGTAATTAAGTAAGTCTGTATTGAAAGCTGGTAGCAGTAACCGGGACCATGAAACTACAGGACTGTTGTATTTTTTAAAAAGTTATTTGGTTCATTAGCATCCTTCTGGGAAGCAAATTTGCCTCCCTTATGCAGGGAATGGGGGAGGTATGGATTATGTTCAGGCAGATGAGATTAGTATAGTTTGGTGTCATGTTTGGCACAGGTATTGTGGGCCGAATGGCCTGTTGCTATGCTGCATTTTTCTACATTCTATGTATTTAGGTAGTATATAATCCATCTGTGACTGGAAACTATTGTTCTAATAGATTTTTGCAATCCCATGTGCCATGTTGGCAATCTGTTCAGAGACAATTAGGAATGAGCAATAAATGATGTCCTTGCCAACAATGTCCACATCTCATTATCAAATAAGAAACATTATGAAACGTGGTACCTTCATCCCTCCGTTCTAAGTGACAGCTGAGATTATTTACTGACTTTTCTGCAGCAGATATAAATTCAGGACTAGGTACACCAGCTGCTGATGACTTAGGGGAAAGTCAACACAAGCTGCCAACATTGGCACATGGGATTGCAAAAATCTATTAGAACAATACACAAGAATCCCCAGAAACTTGATAGAAATGGCTAGGGCCAGCTGTTCATGTTGTTTCCCAGAGACACAAGAAACTGTAGTGCTGGAATCTTGAGCATAACAAAGTGTTGGAGGAACTCAGCAAGTCAGGCAGCATTTGAGAAGGGAATGGGTAGACTGTCTGAGGAAGGGTCCTGACACAAAACATTGTCTGTCTATTCCCTCCACTACCTGATGCTGCCAGACCCACTTAGTGTTTTGAGCAAAATTATCACTTCAACATCATAAAGTTAAGACTATTTCCTCCTGGCTGAAATAAAAGCAGAAAATACTCAAACTAATCATCGGGTAAGGCAGTATCTGGGAGGAGAGAGGCCACTAGCACTTGATATCAAAGACCTTTCGAAGGGCAGCATAGTAACGTAGCATATAGAGCTGCTGCCTCACAGCACCAGAGACCCGGGCTCGATCCTGATCTAGACCACCGTGTGTGGGTTTGTATATTCTCCCTGACCCTGGATCGAAGTTCCTGTTTCCATGTTGTAGCTTTCAATTAATCAATCAACCAAACCATTTCATTCAAACATTTCGGTGTTTTATTTCAGATTTGCAGGTTCTTTGCTTTTTTTCTGCTTTGAGTGCATGAGCCTGGAATTGAGTTAATAGGGACCGATATCATTTCCACAATGATTTAAACATTGAATTATGGAAGGATGTGCTATTATAGCTACAACAGCTGGGGGATGCCTGGAAGTGCACATTACCCGGTTATAGCTTTTTCTGAAGGAAATAAGGGTGTGGGGAAACATTGTCATTGTAGGATTTGTTTCCAGTTGGAAAGGAAGGTTGCCCTTAGGGCTAGCAAAAGACATAATTCAAATGAAGAGTTAAGAAACAGAAAGGAAATTATGTTAACAGCACCGCAGTGATGAAAAATATATAGCACAGTGGACAGGAAGCATTTGATTAAGCTAATAGTTAATACACTTAATTTGTAAAGATTTCATCAAGTTAAACTGTAAAAAGGGAGGGTTGAATATCTTGGGACAAAGATCCATTTAGGATAAAGATTCATTTACTGGCTCTTACACTTCCAAATGGCAGTTAATTGTAACTTGGAATAGCGTGTCCATACGTGAAAATATTACAGCCACAGGTTTGTCCCAGCTCCATGCAAGAGTAATCCAGTTGATCGTACTCCTCTAACATTGTCTATTGCATTTGGAACTCCCGATGGTTCATTGGTGTTTTATTTGTCACATGTGCAACCGCACAGTGAAATTCCTTTTGCATATTTACACATGCGGGCAGCGTCTTGTTTTGGCGTCATTTCCGAAGCCTAATGTCCGGTTCGCCCGCTCGCTCAATCTACTGGAGCAATTCCCGATCCAGCTAAGCTCCAGGTTCATGCAGGGAGCTCCTTCATCACCTTCAATCAGATCGGCCTGCGTACTGACATCCCTCTCGTGATCCGGTCTTCTTTGTATCCTGGGGGCGCCTCCTGCAGCCAACCTTGAAACCTGGAGGTATTACCTAGTTTCACCCTCCTACCGGCCTACTCCTCGCATCCGACATCTCCAGCGGCTTTCTTCTCATTGGTACTCTGGTCTTCATGGTACGAGCGGGATGGTGAGCACTTTGTCATCATTGTGACACCTAGAACTGGAACATTTACCCTTGGACTATTCACTATTTTCAGAAATAATTTTATAAATGTAATCAGTTTTGCACAGTTATTTACTAAGCTCTCAGACTACTTAGACCATTAAACGTGATGAATCAGGCCTCATCTACATTGGTGTGCCCAAATGTAGACTAGGCGACCGATTCGCCGAATACTTGTGCTCTGTCCAACAGGGCCTGCTGGAGCTCTCGGCTGCTGGCCACTTCAATTTCCCATACTGACGTTTCCTTTCTGGGCCTCTATTGCCAGAGTGAGGCTACAATGTCTGTGGAGCTACTGGCGGCAGGTGTGGAGCGGACATTATTTACCATTGTGGAGCGGGCGATCCCTCGCCAGGGGTCGTCGGAGGAGAGCTCCGACCACCAGCCTGAGGCCTACAACATCTGTAAGCCGCAGTCTCCGGTAAGGAGGTGGCCGATTTGGGAGCTACATTCCGACCGTCCCGACCAGAAGGCTTGAACATCGGGCCGTCCATAACAGTGACTACGAAGGGTCAGGGCCCCGACCACGGGTGAACAAGGGAGGAGGAGGACTGTCTGAACTGTATTGCCTTCCACCACAGTGAAGAATGCTGTGGTGGATGTCCGTGTTGAATTATGTTGTGTATTGTGTCCTTTGTACTGGTAACGCTGCATGGTAAATTACATTTCACTGCACCTTATGGTGCATGTAACAAATAAATTTGAACTTTTAACATTTCACTCTCCACTTTTCTCTGTTCATCTGCACCCTTTTGGCTTTTCATTTATCACCTTCAGCTCCGGTTACTACCTCCGCCCTTCTCTCGAAAGGTCCAGACCTGAAAGGTTGTCCGTCCATTTCTTCCTCGGATGCTGCCCGACCTGCTGAGTTCCTCTAGCACCTTGTTTTTTGTGTAAGAAAATAAATTGCTTTTAACATTATTTCCTTTCAATGAGCAATAATTGCCAACTGGAGGAAAGAGATTTGGAATGGGGTGGTGGTGCAAGCAGGTATGATAACAACATTTATGAGGGTTTTACATAGGCCTGTAAGTATGCAGAGAATGTAAAGATATGCATCACATGCAGCTAGAGAGATTAGTTTAATGTGGCATCAACTTTGGTGGAAGAGCCTGTTCCTGTGCTGTATAGTTCTATGATCTTTAAATTGCAGAGAGTGTACTTGGGTCATAATTATCACTGTGTGTGGTATATCAATGTCTCCTTTAAAGGAAAATAGAATAGATGGGTAAAGGGAGATGCAGGGCAGATGAGAGGGTGGAGCAGTGGGATTGGTTCCATATTTACAGGCTCGGAGCTGCACAGTACAAGGAGTAAATGGCACTCCCTGGCTTGCACAGTTCTATGGCTAGATTTTAAGTTATAAATTACGTAATCCTCAAAATAAACCAGCATTGACACGATATTCCAACTAACCACTTCCTATTCTGCAACTTCTATGATTCAGAAGCAACAATAAATCAAAAAGAGTTTCTGTATGTTACTTGCCATACTTCTGCACACAGGAAGTAACAGCGCTGTCAACTCTCACGCATTGAGTGTGAGAATCACGCATTTGGACAAATTCACACGCTCTCACGCTGTCGTGAGAAATTCTGTGATCAACGAGAATTTCAAAACTCATATCAACTGCATGGGCCACGGGTGTTGGAGAGCCGGGGCTGAGAGAGGGATGGATGCAGAAGCAGCGGCGGGGACAGATGTGGATGGGGAGCCGGGGTTGGTATTTGCCGGGCTGGCGAGTGTTTACCGGCCTGGCGAGTCGCTTGCTGCAGCTCCGGCCATGGAGCAGCCTCAGTGCAAGAGTCCCGCGCCTTCGGAGGCATCGGATGCGTTGCGCCCCTGCCGTGAAGGTGTCTGTGCCGAATTCACACTGCTGACCGGCATGGACCAGGCTGCGGCTCGGTGCATCCTGGAGGACCAGACAGTGAATGAGTGTCACCCAGCGCAGCAAGTTAGGCCATGTCCAGCTCCCGGCGGCAGTCGGAATTTGAGGATTTGCGGGAACCGGCTGTCATGAGCGAGGCGGGGGGGGCTGGGGAGGCCTACTTTTTTGGCTAGACATGTTCCAATATCTCCGGCTTTGGACGAGACGCTGCTGTGCTCTGAGCAACCTGGTCGTGGTGTTGGAGAGCCGGGGCGGAGGGAGGGATGGAAGCAGAAGCAGCGGCAGGGACAGATGTGGATGGGGAGCCGGGGGTGGCGAGTGTTTGCTGGGCTGGCGAGTCGCTCACTGCAGCTCCGGCCATGGATCAGCCTCAGTGCAGGAGTCCCGGGCCGTCGGAAGCGTTGCGCTGCTGCCGTGAGAGACTGCGCCGTATCCGCTCTGGTGACCGGCATAGATCAGGCTGCGGCTCGGTGCATCCTGGAGGACAACCAGGGGCTGCTGGAAGTAGGTACCAAGCACTGGGTAACGGTGGAAGATAGCCGCCTTCCAATGGGGGTGGTTGGAGAAAGCATCCTGCTTGCCTGCTAGATTTTCACTTACTGTAATTGCAGGAAAAAATTTCCCGATGTTGGGGAAGTTCAGAACCAGGGGTCACAGTTTAAGAATAAAGGGTAGGCCAGTTAGGACTAAGATGAGGACAAACTTTCTTCACCCAGAGAGTTGTGAATCTGTGGAATTCCCTGCCACAGAAGGCAGTGGTGGCCAATTTGCTGGATATTTTCAAGAGAGACTTACAATTTGCTCTTGGGGCTGGCGAAATCAAGGGATATGGGGGAAAAAACAGGAAAGAGGTACTGATTTTAGATGAACAGCCATGATCATATTGAATGGCAATGCTGGCTGGTAGGGCTGAATGGCCTATTCCTGCACCTATTTTCTATGTTTCTGTGCTTGAGTATATGGCAAAAAAACTCGACCACTTGATTTTTAAGCATTCATGCATGGTGGAGGAAGAATGTAGTCATGGAGTGATACAGTGTGAAAACTGCCCCTTCGGCGCAACTTGCCCACACCCGCCAACATGTCCCAGCGACACGACCTGCTTTTGGTCCATATCTCTCCAAACCTGACCTATCCATGTATCAGTCTAACTGTTTCTTACACGTTGGGATAGTCCTCATGCCTCAACTTCCTCCTCTGGCAGCTTGTTCCATACACCCACCATCCTTTGTGTGGAAAAAGTTACCCATTAAAAAGTTACCTATTAAAAAGTTACCTCTTAAAAATACTTCAAACAAAAAACATTGGAATCATACTTCTACAATGCACTAAAACATGATTTTAATACATCAACTTTCAAAAAACACCCCTCTCACACACCCTCCCCCCACTCGGTCGCTCCGCTGCCTTGCCGGGTACCCCCAAGGCCAGTGATCAGTGATCGCTCAGTCCCCCCACTTTCAAAAATGGTTCAGACGGAGAGCATTGCCAGATGTGAGCGGGGAATATTGGGACCAGTTGTCCGTGATGTCTGGATCCCAATGCTCAGCGCTTCGTGTTTCGGAGTTGGCTAATGTTATTGATTTGTAAATAGCCTGATTTGTAATTAGTTGACAAACATTAATTTATTAATCCGGAATATTCAGGGGGATGAGATAAGTGTAATATTAAAATGACATGCAAGGTGTCCGACTGTCTGTCACAGCATACAGCCCCGATAACCCATTATTTCCTTAAGTTAAATATTGGGAAGGTAGCACTATTGTCATTTGCGACTGAACTATTATGTTTGTTTTCCTCAGACTATTTCTAACCCCCCCCCCCCCCACCCCCCCCCCCCCCCCCCCCCAAATTCCTTTGACAGGTTGAATAGAAATGTCCCTAATTTCGTTGTTTTAGTAATTGAACACGTAGATGAACATCCTCAAGGAGTGTAATCAGATGGAAACTGATTCAGATGCGATGTTTAAGAGCTTGTTCAAAGAAGGGGCATATTTTAAAGGAGTGACAGAGATACTTGCAGGGGAATGTGTGAGGAAATTATTATTTGTCTTTAGTTTTAGCTTGAACCAGGACATCTGAAGATTCAAAGTGTAATATAGTAATTGTGCTGATACTGACTCCAACCAACCACATAATGAATATCATCCATTCCGGAGGTTTTATTTTTCTGATGCCATTTAAACTTCACTTGGATTTCAATCACTTCAATGTAAAAGTAATTGGGAATGGGGAGCATTGGAACAAACATTTGCCCTCGGTACATATTAACTGTAATATAATAATGTATCCATGTTGGTAGGTGCAATCAAAACAAAGATTTTTTATCACTGTTGCGTTATGAATACCACAGACAATATTATGTACTCTCAAGATCACATTAAATAGAATATTATTGCTTAAATATATATTGTTATTGCATTTCGGAAAGGTTCCAGCTGAGAGGAAGACAGCAAAATACTGAATATATTGGGGGTGAAAATGACTCCAGGACAGCTGGTTAAGAAAATGAAGGAAATGGTAACAGAATGCATCCAACTGAATGAGTATAATTTTATGGATGAGAAATTGCGTTCAACCAAACTGATGATTTCTTTGATAAAATAACTAGCATGTTAGATAACAAGGAAGCCAATGGATGTAGCAAATTTTGTTATCCAAAATTTGGTCTGTGAAGTTCCCCCTAAAAGATTACCGCATTAGATAAGCACCTGTGGACTTGAACGTAATAGGTTAAGTCCAGGGGGTCAGATATGGGGCTTTATGTGTGGGCCAGATACATTGTTACTGCAGAGGGGTTAGGAGCTTGAATAGTTCTAGGTGTGCAGTCAAAGCTGGGACAACGGGAGTGTTCAGCACAGGGAACCTACGCATGTAAACAGCTGTGATCATTGTAGAATAGGGGGCCAGGTGTACGGCTGGATTCGGGGTCAGGAATGAGAGAAGGTATGCAACTGAAGTCAGGGTCAGGAGTAGTACCAGGCAGTGCAGTGAGACCCAGATTGGTCAACATGGGCCAAGTGTTTGATTATAATCTGATTTCCATACATGAATACACTAAGATCATTCATGTGCCGCACCTGTTGATCAGAGCCTGGCTCTACTGTGGAATGTAATTATGAATGTAATTTAGCCTAACCTTATTCATAGCTAACCAATTTAAAGCATAAATACTGCATTCAAGTGTAAGTTAAAAGACTCACTGCAGTATGCACCAGATTGCATAATTTCATGCTGAAAAATGCAAAAGCTCTGTACCAATGGGAGGGGAGGCACTCCCCTCCCACACGCTCCCTCGGTCTTGGTCTCTCGCAATTTCTTACTCCCAACTCTCACCCAATGTTGGCAGCCCTGAAGTAATAAGTTGTGATCATCACCTGCACCACACATCGCCTTGTTAAATCAAACCAACCAGGCAGAGAGAATATGGCAACATCCCGGAAGAGGTCTGACATCTTCTCATGCCCTGTGTCTGCTCCATCGAGGCATCAAACAGACTTTGTCAACCACCATGGGAGATCGCCGAGAGACACATGAAAAGGAAAGTTTTAAACATAAAAGGATTGCTTCAGAACTATACCACGCTGACTTGTGCAAAGGCCCCTGCCGCAGAACCACATAAAAGGGCAGGACATCTCCAGGAGGCCGCCACTTGTCATCAATTATACAGGGGCTAAAATTAAGGGTATGGCTGTAAAAAGCAAATGCAAAAAAGATGGTAAACTCTAGACTCAATCAGGTACAATCAGGCACATGCCGGCAGAATGCAAAATACTACTGTCTTAAAAGGCAGAAGGTAATACATCAATGCATTGGAAAAGAAACCGGAAACCTCTTTACTCAAACAGGCAAACAGACTTGCAACTTCGTCCTGAACCCAAACTTCACTCAAAACATCTTTGTACCTCAGTTAATCTGGCTTTCTATATTGTCAATCTGCACTACAACTTGAAGTAATCAAGTAAGAAATAGAAAAAGCAGTCCACTTCCAGCTTTAGGGGTGGGGGAAGGAAGCCGAGCCAAAAAAATAAGAAGTGATAGACGTGACCTGACTTCCTGCTTGAACTGAACTGTGAACTGACAGCATGGAGCATTATCCGCAGGGGGGCCTGCAGATCCTCACAGTCCAAATTATCCCACCCTCACAGCTGCACAAAAACAGCACTCGGGTCATTTGTAAAAAAAGGAAATCGCTCATCCGCAGCCTCGGTCACACTTTGTACCTCTGTTTTAATCATTCATTTCAGAGGGCCATACGCTAGTACTTTTACATATGGGTTGTCAATAAAATACAAAAGCTGAAGCAAGACACCATTTCTAACTTAAAGAACCTGGTTCTTTTTTGAACTTTTGTGGAATTATGAATTCATCAGATGATGTTTCCAGACAGCAGAGTTCTACCGTTCAGGGAAGTAGGCCTCTGAGAGGCGATAGTCTAGACCATATGACGTAAGGTGTTTGGGGCACTGCGCAGATCACAGACTAACAAAGCAGACATGAACAAAGAAGAAGATGCTCTAACCTGTATTATCATAGAGCTGTACAGAACAGCAGCAGGCCCTTCGGCCCAACACGTCGCTGCCAGCCAAGTTGTTTAACTAATCGAATCCCATGTGTCTGACCTATAAGCGTCCAAACCTTTTCTATTCGTGTATGTGTGTAAGTATCTTTTAAATGTGGTAAGTGTACTCAACTGCATCGTTTCCTCTCGTTCCATGCACGCACTAGCCTCTGTGAAAACAATGAACTTTCTCTGCAAAAGCTCGCTGTATATCACATAGCTTTCACTGCCATCAGTCATATGAAACAATGCTCAGTGAAGATCGCTGACTGCAGATGTATGTGTATGTAAGAGTGAGTGTATGCATGTGGAATTGGGGAATGGTCTAGGTGCTTGATCCATTTCAGCACAGTTGTTTCATTGTGGGTATGGAGGGGGAAGAAATAGTGTCCAGTGGAGGATTTACCATAGGGAATCACCATAGGGAATTCAAATTCAAATCATCAAGTCAGTTTAATATCTTTTTTGAAAACCTGCTAAAAATAATGTAAGCATGAAACTCCTGGAGTTTCATAAAAACTCATCCAATTCACAGTTGTCCTTCAGTGAAGGAAATCTGCCACCCTACCACCTGGGCAAATTTATCCCGATCAGCATGACAATTAACTGCCTTATCAGCCTCAGGGCAATTCGGGAGGGATATCTCCATTCCATAGAGGAATAATAGAAGAAAGATAATTGTCAACTCAGCGTCAAGTAGTGTGGAAATTGTCCTTATGGTCCAACTCGTCTATGCCAACCAAGATGCCCCATCTGTGCTGGTCCTATTTGCCCGTGTTCAGTGCACATCCCTCTAAAGCTTTATAATCAAGAAAGATCTCAATATGAACATAGCCTTGATATTTTCAAAAACATATAAAAAATAATTTCAATTCTATCATACAACTAAGGCAGTCAATGAGGAAAATAATGATGATGGACTGTTTTTCATAGTGGCTTGTGGGTGTCGGGGAAAGGATGGGGCGGGGGGTGTGATGAGCGGAAGACAAGAGATGTTGGATATCTCAGACCTGAACCATCCAAGTCTTGGGATGGCTGAATGCCAGTTGGTATCTAGTAAAAGAGACAGCTAGATGCCAGCAAGTTTTGTTTTACAACAAAAACGGTTGAACAGCTGGAACTGGTTGCTAGGGAAGAGAGTTGAGGCAGGGACGCCGGATTTTTGATTCATTCAAAAAACAGCTGGACAACTAGAATGGGAAGACAGGCAGACTCAGACTGTGGAGGAGTGTTAATAAAAGGCCAGAAACTTTCCTTTAACCTCTCCCCGGCTTGTGACCTTGTAAACCATATATTGTATATAATGACATTAATTTTAAAAAACATAAGAGAGAAAGACTTGTATTTGTTTAATCATTTACACAACCTCGGGATATATGAATGCACTTTACAGTTAATACAGCACTTCTGAAGCCACGAAATGCATCGAGAGAATTATGCACAAGCAAGCAGGAATGGGAGAACATTCAGGTGCAGAATGTGGAGGTGTGTGGTCTCCTAGACTGCTGGTGAGAAGGAGATGGGGAAGCTGGATTGATGTGGAATACAATGCAGCTGGTGTAAACAATTAAAACAAAACCACCACCCTGGACACGCACTCATTTGACTACTACCATTGGGGAGAAGGTACAGATGGCTGGAAATGATGACCATCCAGTTCAAGAATTGCTTCTTCCCAATAACCATCCGGCTCTTGAACACGTCACAACACTAACTGCAGCAACTATGATCTTACAGACAACTGCACAGCACAAGAACAATGTCTGTGCTGAACGTGATGCCAAGACATATCTATCTGCATATAATCCATATCCCTCCATTCCTTGCACATCCACATGTCCAGCCAAAAACCTCTTAAATGCCACTATCATATCTGCCAAACACCAACCCTGGCAGCACGTCTCAGGCACTCACTACCATCTATGTAAAGAAAGTTGCCCCATACATCTCCTTTAAACTTTGCCTCTCTCACCTTAAAGCTAAGTCCTTTCATATTTGATTTTTCCATCCTTGCAAAAAAGGTTCTAACTGTTCCAATTATAAATTTTTACTCTTCTATCAGTTCTCCCCGCAACTTTCGGCACTCCAGAGAAAATAATCCAAGTCTGTCCATCCTCTCCCGGTGACTAATACCCCATAATTCAGGTAACATTCTGGTAAACTTAAATCTTTTTTGGACAGCATCTTTTATTGCACTGAGGACAAAAAATGATGAGGGGTATAGATAAGCTAGACTGCAGGAAACTGCTCCCCATATCAGAGGTAGATAAATCTCGAGGACATAGATTTAGGAAAAGGGAGAAGAGATTTAGTGGGGATCTAAGGTAGACCTTCTCCTACCAGAGATTGGCGAGTAACTGGAACACATTGCCAGAGAGAGAGAGTGGTGGAAGCTGGGTCACTGACAGCATTTCAGAAGTGTTTAGTGTCGCCTCTTGGAAGGCTCTGGGCCATGTTCTGGGAGACGGGATTATACAGAAGAGAGCCCACTACTTGTTGTGGCTGAATGGCCAGTTTCCATGCTGCATGATTATAGGATTCTATGACTCTACACTGAAGTTGTTGACATACCTTACTGATGCAATAAAACTGCTGTTCAGCTTTAGTTGAACCAAACTAGGCAAATATTCACCTGCAAGTAGACAACATGTTTTTGCATTAATTTAGAATTAGTAAAATACACAGAAATAAACAAATATATAAAATTACAATTAAAATGGCAAGGACCCACAGCAGCTGCTTCGAAGGTCTTCTGCTGAACTTCATTAAATCAGCCTCAGCCACATACATACAGCCCACATAGAATAGCAATACAAGCAATACATTCAGAAAGGCCTTGGGATCAATTTCCTTATGAAGGCTGATCTCATAACTTCGTACTTTAAAGCATGCAATTGCTGGAAAGTTTTCACATGCTATTGTCTTTGTATTACTAAGTGAAAGTGCCTATTTCATATAAAGATCTTGAAAGGCCCACAGATAAAGCTTCACAGTGGCCACAAAGCAAAATAGAGAGAAAAAAAAATGAAAAACATACTATTGTATGTAACACAGCTGCTGAACAAAACTGAATCACAATCAAACCTATTTCCAGTTCAGAAACAAAAGTAATTTGTCTTAAAATATATTGAAATTCAAATGTTTTTTCCTTCATTAAACGTCCCATGTGCCTATTGTGTATAATTATTCTGCATCAAAATGTTAAATACATGCAATATTACTAATTATTGCAGCAAGCAGACATGCTTAAACCTCATTTCCTTTACAATCTCATCTATTGCTTCTGTTTCCTGAAGAAACAATCCCGGGCATGGTCGTTACAATGAAAAAAAAAGGAAAGGCGGGTGATGGGGAGGGAACGGAGAATTGATTTTGCATCCGTTTTACTGCAGAACCTCATTCTTTGTGTTTGTTTACTCCAATGCCACAAATTGGGTCTGTTTATTCTCTTTTCCCCAGGATGAAAAGCAGGCTGTTTCTGCTGTCTCTGCCCACGCCATCTTATCACAGACATAATTCCTACTCAACATGATTAGTCTTTCAATCCATCATCTCGAAACTGTCAAGTAAAATCACCAAGCTCTTGGCTTCACTGCTAACACTTGTCACATTGTGAATGTTGCTGTGGTGAATTGTGGGCATTATGGAACATACCAGGCTTGTGATCTAATACAAAAAGCTAAGTGCTGGAGGAACTCAGTAGTTCAAACCGCATTTGTGGAGGAAAATAAACAGTCGTTTCAGATTTGGAACCTGATTGAAGAAGGGTCCCAACCAAAATGTGGTTTGTCCAGTCCTTCCACAAACGTGCCTGACCGGCTTGAGTTCCTCCAGCACTTTTAAAGTTTTTTTTGCTCAAGATTCCAGCATCTGCAGTTTCTTGTGTGCTGTTTGTGATCTAATACACTGCTTAAGGAAAACTTAAATAATGTGAACAGAATCCAAATCAAAATGCTTACAGCAAGTAATTCCTATAATCTGAACAAATGTTGAAGTTTTTTGGATTTTGAAAATAAAATAAACCTGTTATCTATTCTGAAATAGATAGACAGGAAAGTTGGAGTGCTTCAAGTAGCTGATTTGAGCCTCAGTCTTGTTAATGATTAAAAGCTGGTGGCAAGTGCCACACAAGTCGGCTTTACCTAAAAAGACCACCGCTCAGACACAACTACAGCAGTGTAGCAGCACTGACTACCTGGCCTTGTGAGCACATCACCCAACTAGAAGAGATTGCAGCAGCTCTCAGGGTCCGAGATACAGGTAGGTAACACTCTGGATCTGCTGAATATCAAGACATGGAATGAAACTCAGGGTCACAACAAATCACTGTGCTGGAGATGTAATCTTCTGCTATGTAGATCTGCTTTAAAAACATTTGGAAAAACATAGCAAAAAAACTGAAAGCAGGTCAGGGCAAAGACAGCTAACGCCTCAGCGGAAAATTATTACAGATGGATGGCACTTTGAAAGAACAGGAAATAGGAAGGGGAGAAAATAAACACAACAAGCAGCCAGCCCGAACAGGAAATGGAACAACCAGTCAAGTACTCTGAAATTGGACAGAAAATATCGAGAAGGCCAAAGTAATAGAGACAGGAGACAAAAGACAAACATCAAGAATCCAAAATAAATAAAATTAAACAAGTTGGAGTGTAGGAGGCTGAGGAGTGACCTTATGTATAAAAGGTGTATAAAATTATGAGGACAGTCGATAGGATGAATGCACAGTCTTTATCCCACAGTAGGGGAATCAAGAGATAGATGCCTAAGTTTAAGGCAAGAAGAGAAAGCTTTAATATGAAGCTGAGCTTTAAAATTACCCAATTCTTGGCCTCCACTGACATCTGAGGCAATGAATTCCACAGATTCACCACCCTCTGGCTATGGGAATTCCTCCTCATCTTCTTTCTAAAGGTATGTCCTTTTATTCTGAGCTGTGCCTATTGGTCCTAGATATTTTCCGCTGAGGCGTTAGCTGTCTTTGCCCTGACCTGCTTTCAGTTTTTTTGCTATGTTTTTCCAAATGTTTTTAAAGCAGATCTACATAGCAGAAGATTACATCTCCAGCACAGTGATTTGTTGTGACCCTGAGTTTCATTCCATGTCTTGATATTCAGCAGATCCAGAGTGGAAACATCCTCTCCACATCCACGCTATCCAGGCTTTTTATTATTCGGTACATTTCAATGAGGTCCCCCCCCCATATCTAGCGAGCCTGGGTCCAGAGCCGTCAAACATTCACCATATATTAACCCAATCATCCCCAGGTTCATTCTTGTAAACTTCCTCTGGACCATTTCCAACACCAGCAGATTCATCCTCAGGTATGGGGCCCAAAACTGTTTTACAATGCTCTAAATGCGGTCTGACCAGTGCCTTATACAGCCTCAGCATTACATCCCTGCTTTTATATTCCAGTCCTCTTGAAATGAATGCTAACGTTGTGTGTGCCTTAATTACCACTGATTCAATTGGCAAATTAACATTTTGGGAATCCTGCACCAACCACCACAAAGCCATCGGTTCCATCATTCAAATCATTAATATATAACATCAAAAGTGGCGGTACCAACAGCAATCCATGCGGATCGCCACTAGTCAATGGCATCTAACCAGAAATAGTTCCCTTTATTCCAACCCTTTGCCTTCTTCCAGGCCTTTTGAAAATCCAATTAAATAACATCCACTGACTCTCCTTTGAGAGATGTTTGGTCAGCTAAAGCAAAGAGGGATTTAAAAACTTAAATAAAAAGTTTGAAATCTGATTAATTCTAAAACTTGGAACCAAATAGGACAGGAGGTGAGGAATAAATGGGATTGGATAAGAGTTAGGATACAGATGGCGGAATTTTAAATGAACGTATGCCTCTGGGATGTCAGATATTCTTCCCTCAGTTATAATCAGTACACAATATTCCTGCAATTCCTATTAGGATTAGAAAGCTATTTCATGGAAAAATTTTCATGGTAATCAAATGGTCACACTTTCCAGTGATGTCCTCTGTAATGTATTCTTAACATCTTAAAATAATCTCTGGCTTCTTACATATCAAGATACTGTGAAAGCAAGATATCATCCTGGTATCCCGAACCAAAATGTCACTTACCAATGTTGCCTGACCGACTGAGTTGCTCCAGCACTTTGTGTCTTCTTTTATTGACCCAGAAGTTTGTATGAATAAACTTATGTAAATAAATAGTGCCTCGCTATAAAAGGTTTACTTACCAAAGTTTCCCAGACTATTATCCTGTGTGTCTACACACATCTCCAAAACTTTCACCTGTCGTAAATCTTCTGTCGCTGTCAGGGCTCGCTGGAATGTAAATAAAGACAGATGTATAATCAGCAGGTAACTGTAATTTCAATATTAAAGATGAGACAACGAAACGAACAGTAAAGCTGGAAATATTTCAGTATATAGGTAGTACAGAATTCAAATCATTAGATAAGCCCTCACTTTAATCCACACCCTCCACACTTCAGTCAAATTATCATTTATGATAACGTGCATTAATTGAAGCAAATCATTTGATCAGTTAATATCTGCTTAATTTGTACAAGATACAATGTACACATGTACTCAGAAAAACATACCCATCAGTAATTTTATTCATGAGCAGACACAGATCTGCCTTCCTTCAGGCCCACAATGTGGGTTTGGTTTCTGTCCACTGATAACGCACCCAGCAAAACTGGTGGTGGGACAATCTTTAGATGACATGTTAAACCAAAGCTTTGTTTGAGAGGGAGTTTACAGGCATAATCTGCCCTCTTGTACAAAAATAGGGACATAAGTAAAAGGAAAAGGCTATTCAGTCCTCATGCTCATTCAGGAAAAGGCTTTTCAGCTCATTCACCATTATAGTTTTAGAACCAAAGTGGATAAACTCACATCTTTCCATGTTATATTTCAACTGCCATGTCCTTGCTCATACAGAGCCAATCAATTTCTACCAGCACGCCCCACACTCCTGAAGCCCCCCTCCCGCCCACACCTACATTCTCCTTATGCAACAAGCATTGCCACTTAGATCATGATTATTAGACTAGATATATTAGCCTTGATTCTCAGGTCCGATCATTGATGTAGATTTTGAAGAGCTAGGATCGTAGCACTGATTCTAACGGTAGCACAATCATCATAGACTCCCAATCCAAAAATAAGAATGGACAATGGCTTTGTCCATTCATCAATACTCAACCTATACTAGTGTATGCCTGCACCTTTACTTTCTTAGAAGTTTAAAGAGAATCAGCATGTCACCAAATACTCTAACAAACTTGTAGAGATGCACTGTAGAAAGTATATATCCTGACAAGATGTAATCTTGGAATTCCAACACACATGAACACAAGAGGCTGCAGAGTGGTGGACTCATCCCAGTCCATCATAGGCACAGCCCTCCACACTGTCAAAAGCAGCTACAGGTACATGAGGCCCTGCCTCAAGAAGATGGCATCTATCATCAAGGATCCTCACCACGTGGGCCATGTCCTCCACCCACCGTTACTATCGAGCAGGAGGCACAGAGGCCTGAAGTCCCGCACCACCAGGTTCAGGAATAGCTACTTTCCTATAACTATCAGGTTCTTGAACCAATCTGCACAGCCCTCATTTTACCTACAGACCACCTCTTATTGTATCACGGACTTGTTTTCTAATTACTAACGTGGTGGTCCCTGGGGGTTAGGCCACTCCTTGGATCATCCTCCTCGGCTATTGAGGGACAGGGGTGTTGGTCTGCCACTGGGTTTCCCAAGGTCCTTCTCGGGGGGGTGTGTGTGTGTTCTCTCTGTGACATTAAAAACTACTGTTGAACCTGCCTGATGTCTGGCCTTTTCCTGACCTCGTCCAGACCGCTACAACTGGTGACCACGTAGTGATGGATAACAACGCCGTTCCAGTTAAACTCCCTACTCTGTGGACCGAAGAGCCAGACATCTGGTTCCAGCAGGCAGAGGCACAGTTTGCTCTGCGAGGGGTAACTGTTGTCGAAACAAAATAGGCCGCTACAATAATGTCTTTTTTTTTGCGGTGTCTTTTTCTTTCCACGGTCTTGTGGAGCTTTTGTGCAACTTATGTATAATTTATATTTTACAGTGTTGTCTACGTTCCTGTAATGCTGCTGCAAGCAGTAATTTTATTCTACCTGTACCTCACCGTACTCCACAATAAACTCGGCTTGGCTTGATTCCTAGTAATATGCACTTTAACCCAAGGTGCTGCAGGAACTCTGTGGGTCAGGCAGAATCTGTGGAGGGAATGGACAGATGACTTGGCGGGTTGAGAGCTTTCTCCAGGCTGATGGAGTAGGGGGGTGGGGGACAGGGGGCAGGAGGCTGGAAAAGCGAGGTTGGGGTGGTAAAAAACCTGGCAAATGAAATGTTAATACAGGTGAAGGTGGGCGGGATTGGCAGCTGGGTGGAGATAGTGACAAAGGCTAGAGAGTACATTCAGGGGAGGTCGATAGATTATTTGAATATTAAGGGAACCAAGGGTTAGGTGATAAGTTAAGGGAAAAGATCAGCCATGATCTTACTAAATGATAGCACAGGTGCAAGAGGCCAAAATACCTACTCCTGCTTTAATTCCCTCTGTACAAACAAAGCACATTTATACATCAGCCCAGGGAAACTCTCAGTACTGACCCAGAATACAAACAATGCAGCAGCATCTCTCAATGGCATTTTGCCCAGATTCTCCTGATTTGATGCCTGTGGTGGGAAATAATGGTCTGAAAGTATGGAATCACTCCAGCTCCCTGTTTTGAATTACAATTAAATAAACAGTGACAGCATTCATTGATGATTTACTCCAAAGTGGATTGTCCTTTTGGTCTGGTCCTAGGAATTGCTCTTTTATAACGCTGGAGTTGTTTAACCGTGAAATGACAATTCTAGTTGGAGTGGTGCATTGCCTGTTCCAACCTGCCTCAGTGAGGAAATGTTTAACTGCTAAAACTGGTTGCTCACGATCGTCATATATTCGACATTCTACAGTACAACATTAACCTAACTTTAACACCTGGCTGGAACGTTTTGTAATATCAAAAATCACAAAACTCACTTTCCGAAGGCAAGTCTTTTTCCTTTTATTTAAAACAGCTGATGAAATGAAAACTAATGAAAACTTTAATTTTAAGTAATATATAAGGGCTGCCAAAAGGTTTGTAGAAGTGGATACAATTACAACTTTTGAAGATTTGGCCAGATATATGGATAGGAAGGGTTTTGGGGGCTCTAGCCAACTAGGTCAGCATTGACAAGGTAGGCCGAAGAGCCTGTTTCCATGCTGCACAGCTCTATAACTATGCCTGAGAACAATAAGTTATTTGATGTTATGAGGGAAGAAGAAAGTCTGGAATGTGTAAAATATGTTTCTTGTTACAATTGAATTCATCTATGTCTTTATGCAACATGTTGGCTTTAAATAGAAAACTGTCCAAAGTTCTTTCAGAGTAACACTTTTGTCCTAATTCTCCTGTCTTTATGTGCCTCTCTTTTCCATTTTTACATGGAATGCTGCACATCTTCAAACACTTCCTCTCTCTCTCAAAAATGTCTTTGTCACAGTGAAAACGTTGTTTCGTGCAGTGCTTATTTTGGGATGGTGTTTTCCGATAGAGCGTACCGGCCCCTTTAACGACACATGTTTATTAATCATGCTTAGCTAATGGGTAATGTGAGTGAATGAATTAGAACATTTATTTCTTTAGACTTGAGTTCAGTTATTATATTACACGATAAAGTGTCCCCAACTTTGGGTATGTTGATGGGAAAAATTGTAGATAAATGTAACTTCATTTTTTAAATTGGCATGTGTATTGGCACCTTTTTGTCCACAACAAAAAGCACTGGTTTGTGTGCAAACCAGGCAAATCATACTCTGATTAAGTATAATCAATCATATGAGTACAACAGGTAATGCAAAATGAGAAAGAAAATAGAGTGCAGATTATAGTGTAGAAACATGTAACTGCAGATGCTGGTTTACAAAAAAGAACCACAAAATACTATAGTAACTCAGCAGGTCTGGTGGCTTCTTTGGAGGTCATACATCGGCAATGTTTTGGTGTGGGTGGGACAATGCCAGGCAAGTGATATGTGAATAAGTTGAGAGGGGGCTTCATTGGCAAATGGATGGACAAAGGCTAGAGATGAAGAAACAAAAGGGTGGAAGATAAGGTGAAAGGAAGAGTGAAATGTGAACCCAATGGGAGGGATAAAGGTAGAAATGGAATAGGCAGAGAAATGGGAGAGCACCCAGGTGGGGCACAGGGAACAGATGGACGGAGAGTTGCCACCTATAATTGGAGAATTCAATGCCCACATAGTTGGGTTGTAAGCTACGAAGGCAGAACATGATGTGCTGTTCCTCCATTTTGCATGTAGCCTCACTCCGGCAATGGAGGAGGCCCAGGACAGAAAGGTCGGTATGGGAATGGGGAGTTAAAATGGTTGTTAACCGGGAGATCCAGCAGGACTAGGAAGATTGAGCACAAGTGTTCGTTGAAACGGCAGCCTGATAGTATTACAGTTACAGAGAAAATAGAACAAAGATAAACAACAGCAGCCACAAGGTCGTTTGGAAAACAGGGAATTCATCTTTAGCTTTCGAGAGATCCTTCCAAGAGGCGGATGAAAGTTGAGATGTAACTGATGCGGAATCTGGTGGTATGTGCTCTCAACCTTTTGTATCTTCAGCTTGATGAAAGAGTGCAGTAGAGGGAATGACCACCCCGAGAGCGATCCTCGATTATGTTGGCTGCTTTCCTAAAGCAACGTGAAGCGTGGAAGGAGTGGATGGGGGTGAGGTGGTGGGGCAGGCTGGTTTGCATGGTGGACTGGTCTGCGTCCACATCTTTCACCAAATTCAAATGATAGGCACAAGCGAGGGAGATCCTTTTGTTGATAGGCTGAAGGTGAGAGGATAAGTTCAAGAGGGTTCTCGGGGACAACATTTCACTCAGAGTCTAGCCTGTTTCTGGAATGACCTGTCACCGGAAGTCATACGTGGATACAATATTGACATTTGGACATATATATGGATAGGGAGGGTTCAGAGGGCTATGGGCCAAATGAGACTAGCCCACTATGCCAACTTGGTCGTTGTGATCAAGGTTGGCCGAAGGGCGTTTTCATGCTGTATATCTCTCTGACTCTATGCTGTCTGTGTGGAATGTGCACATTCCCAGTGCAAATGCACGAGTTTGCTCCAGGTATTCCACCTTTCTCACATCCCAAATATCTGCTGGTAGGTCAATTGCCCGCTGTAATTACCCTGAGTTTAAGTAGGTGGTAGAAAAATCAGAGGGGCGTTGCAGGGTATGGGAGAGAGAATAGCTCACAGGGAAATAAGTAGGGATTAATGGGAATGCCTAAAGATGGCATAGACTGAATGAGCCAAATGGCATATGTTTAAGAAAACAATATACAAAAATAAATATAAATCCCAGACCAAATCTCCAATGACATTTGCAACACACTTCAAAGTTTGATGCTTTTCCTGCTTGTTTTTCACTCTTTCGCCCAACATTATTTAATTTGAATTATTGGAATAAAAATTCAAAATGGCATCTGCAAGCATTTTTTTTTCAAGTCAGTGGTGAGATTGCTTTGTCGCCTCAGTAACTAGCAGCTTTTCCAATTATCTACTTTTCATTCTCAGTTTTATTTTGAGCTTTGTGACTGATGGTTTTCATTTTGGCAGGATAAATTCCTGCTGCACCAAATCCTCCATTTCAGGTGCATTATTACTGCGGTTTTTCAGTATCAAATTAGAAACAGAGTGCAGTATGTATGCGAGCGCGTGCTTCAGTCAGGTCGCTGATCATTTGTGACCCAACACTTCTCAATGCTCATTGTCAGGGTCCAATGATGGTTATGTAGAGAGCAGTTGGTTATTTGCTATTGTGATAAATGGCAAGGATGTTATTTGCAACTCCATTTGCTAAAAAAAGCTGCAAGGCAATTGAGCACTGTGCAATCAGCAAAGATTCCCAGAAGTATGATGAAAAAAAGCGAAGGAAGGCCATTGATGAAGCAGCAGAAACACAACCACCTTATTTTGACTGGGGTGTTCCAGCCAGTGAACTAAATAATGCCATCCATTAGGTTACTAGCTATGGTACTCCCATTTACCAACACTTAGTCTGTACCATGGTATTTCAGTATTCACTGACATTTGTAAATGTTGAGAGAGTACCAGCATTTATAGTCTCAGTCATCATAATTTATCTGGTCCTGTATAATATGCCTGGATAAAGATGGCAAATATCCTGTAAACCATTGTAACTAGTGTGCTGCTGATTTCAAATGTGCTTGAACTTGCACACCAAGGTAGCTCTATTGTTTAGATGCTCATTATGTACATCCTAGCCTATTAGTCCTCCCACAACACATCAGCTCACATGTTTCTGGATTAAAATCTGCCATTAAACATAGAAACATAGAAATTAGGTGCAGGAGCAGGCCATTCGGCCCTTCGAGCCTGCACTGCCATTCAATATGATCATGGCTGATCATCCAACTCAGTATCCTGTACCTGCCTTCTCTCCATATCCCCTGTCCCTTCAGCCACAAGGGCCACATCCAACTCCCTCTTAAATGTGGCCAACGAATTGGCCTCAACTACCTTCTGTGGCAGAGAATTCCACAGATTCACCACTCTCTGTGTGAAAAATGATTTTCTCATCTCGGTCCTAAAAGACTTCCCCCTTATCCTTAAACTGTGACCCCTTGTCCTGGACTTCCCCAACATCGAGAACAATCTTCCTGCATCTAGCCTGTCCAACCCCTTAAGAATTTTGTAAGTCTCTATGAGATCACCCCTCAATCTTCTAAATTCCAGCGAGTACAAGCCAGGTCTATCCAGTCTTTCTTCATATGGAAGTCGTGCCATCCCAGGAATCAGTCTGGTGAACCTTCTCTGTACACCCTCTATGGCAAGAATGTCTTTCCTCAGATTAGGAGACCAAAACTGTACACAATACTCCAGGTGTGGCCTCACCAAGACCCTGTACAACTGCAGTAGAACCTCCCTGCTCTTGTACTCAAATCCTTTTGCTATGAATGCCAACATACCATTCGCTTTCTTCACAGCCCGCTGCACCTGCATGCCTACTTTCAATGACTGGTGTACCATGACACCCAGGTCTCGCTGCATCTCCCCTTTTCCTAATCGGTCACCATTCAAATAATAGTCTACCTTCCTGTTTTTGCCACCAAAGTGGATAACCTCACATTTATCCACATCATACTGCATCTGCCATGCATTTGCCCACTCACCCAGTCTATCCAAGTCATCCTGCAGCCTCCTAGCATCATCCTCACAGCTAACACTGCCCCCCAGCTTCGTGTCATCCGCAAACTTCGAGATGTTACATTTAATTCCCTTGTACAAATCATTAATGTATATTGTAAATAGCTGGGGTCCCAGCACTGAGCCTTGCGGCACCCCACTAGTCGCTGTCTGCCATCCTGAAAAGGACCCGTTCACTCCTACTCTTTGCTTCCTGTCTGCCAGCCAGTTCTCTATCCACATCAATACTGAACCACCAATACCGTGTGCTTTAAGTTTGTATACCAATCTCTTGTGTGGGACCTTGTCAAAAGCCTTCTGAAAGTCCAGATATAACACATCCACTGCTTCTCCCTTATCCACTCTACTAGTTACATCCTCAAAAAATTCAATAAGATTCGTCAGACATGATTTACCCTTCGTAAATCCACGCTGACTTTGTCCAATGATTTCACCACTTTCCAAATGCGCTGCTATCCCATCTTTAATAATTGACTCTAGCAGTTTCCCCACTACCGATGTTAGACTAACTGGTCTGTAATTCCCCGTTTTCTCTCTCCCTCCCTTTTTAAAAAGTGGGGTTACATTAGCTACCCTCCAATCCTCAGGAACTACTCCAGAATCTAAAGAGTTTTGAAAAATTATTACTAAGGCATCTGCTATTTCTGGGGCTACTTCCTTAAGTATCCTGGGATGCAACCTATCTGGCCCTGGGGATTTATCGGCCTTTAATCCATTCAATTTACCCAACACCACTTTCCGGCTAACCTGGATTTCACTCATTTCCTCCATCTCATTTGACCCGCGATCCCCTGCTATTTCCGGCAAATTATTTATGTCTTCCTTAGTGAAGACAGAACCAAAGTAGTTATTCAATTGGTCTGCCATGTCCTTGTTCCCCATGATCAATTCACCCGTTTCTGACTGCAAGGGACCGACATTTGTTTTAACTAATCTTTTGCGCTTCACATATCGATAAAAACTTTTGCAGCCAGTTTTTATGTTTCCTGCCAGTTTTCTTTCATACTCCATTTTCCCTTTCCTAATTAAGCCCTTTGTCCTCCTCTGTTGGTCTATGAATTTCTCCCAATCCCCTGGTAGGCTGCTTTTTCTGGCTAATTTGTACGCTTCATCTTTTTCTTTGATACTATCCCTGATTTCCCTCGTTATCCACGGATGCACCACCTTCCCTGATTTTATTCTTTTGCCATACTGGGATGAACAATTGTTGTAGTTCATCCATGCAGTCTTTAAATGCCTTCCATTGCATATCCACCGTCAACCCTTCAAGAATCAATTGCCAGTCCATCTTGGCCAATTCACGTCTCATACCCTCAAAGTTACCTTTCTTTAAGTTCAGGACCCGTGTTTCTGAATTAACAATGTCACTCTCCATCCTAATGAAGAACTCAACCATATTATGGTCACTCTTGCCCAAGGGGCCACGTACAACAAGGCTGCTAACTAACCCTTCCTCATTACTCAATATCCAGTCTAGAATAGCCTGCTCTCTCGTTGGTTCCTCCACATGTTGGTTTAGAAAACTATCCCGCATACATTCCAATAAATCCTCTTCCTCAGCACCCCTGCCAATTTGATTCACCCAATCTATATGTAGATTGAAGTCACCCATTATAATGGTTTTACCTTCGTTGCACGCATTTCTAATTTCCTGTTTGATGCCATCCCCAACTCCACTACTACTGTTAGGTGGCCTGTACACAACACCCACTAGCGTTTTCTGCCTCTTAGTGTTTTGCAGCTCCACCCATATCGATTCCACATCCTCCAAGCTAATGTCATTCCTTTCTATTGCGTTAATCTCCTCTCTAACCAGCAACGCTACCCCACCTCCTTTTCCTCTCTGTCTATCCTTCCTGAATATTGAATATCCCTGGATGTTCAGCTCCCAGCCTTGGTCACCCTGGAGCCATGTCTCCGTGATCCCATCTATATCACAATTATTAATAGCTATCTGTACATTCAACATCCACCTTATTACGAATGCTCCTCGCATTGAGACACAAAGCCTTCAGGCTTGTTTTTACAACACTCTTGGCCCTTTTACAATTATGTTGAAAAGTGGCCCTTTTAGATTTTTGCCCTGGATTCGTTTTCCTGCCACTTTTCACCTCGCTACCTATTGCTCCTATCCTCATTTTACACCCCTCTGTCTCGCTGCTCACACATTTAAGAAACCCTCCACTTCTTATTCTCCGTTTGTTATTTTTTTCTTCTTTCCTCCCTACGTATTGCGTCTGACTGCTTCTCTTCTCTGCCTCCTGCCTCACAAACGGACTACTTGCCTTCTCTATTTGAGTCCTCCCCCCAACCGATCTAGTTTAAAGTCTCCCCAGTAGCCTTTGCAAATCTCCCCGCCAGGATATTGGTTCCCCTCGGGTTCAAGTGCAACCCGTCCTTTTTGTACAGGTCACACCTTCCCCAAAAGAGGTCCCAATGATCCAGAAACTTGAATCTCTGCGCTCTACACCAGTCCTTTAGCCACGCATTTATCCTCCACCTTGCTCCATTCCTACTCTCACTGTCGCGTGGCACAGGCAGTAATCCTGAGATTGTTACCTTTGCGGTCCTTCTCCTTAACACTCTTCCTAACTCCCTAAATTTTCCTTTCAGGACCTCCCCTCTTTTTCTACCTATGTCATTGGTACCTATATGTACCACGACCTCTAGCTCCTCTCCCTCCCATTTCAAGATATCTTGGACACGTTCAGTCACATCCCGGACCCTGGCACCAGGGAGGCAAACTACCATCCGGGTCTCCATTGTTCTGTCCACTGTACCAATTCATCAATATTGTTCTGTAACTGAAGACTATGTACCGTCACCATTTTTTTGTGTCAACTACACTACTCGTAGCACCACATTCACATCTAGATCATTAATGCATGTAACAAAGTGCAAGGATCTCAGCACTGATCCGGCAGCACATCACTGGCCATAGGCTTTCATTCTCAAAAGCAACCTTCAACCAGCAGCTCTGTGCCTCCTATCACCAAGCAGTACAGGAAGATAAACTGGATAAGATAATAAAGAGAAGACAAAATAAACTGCAAATGCTGGAACCCTGAACAAAAAGAACTAAATTGGTCATGCAGCATCTGTGGAGGGAAATGGACAGATAACATTTTAGGCCGGGACTCTTCTTCATATTGATCAAACAGAACAGTACAGCATACAATTGGGCATACAATATCAATCTTGATAACAAGTTAAACTAATTTCTTCTGCTTGCACATGATTCACGTCCCTCCAATCCCGGTACATCCATGCGCCTGTCTAAAAGCCTCAAACCCTACCTCCACCACCACACCTGGCAGCATGTCCCAAGCACCCACCACTCTGTAAAAAAATGGCCCCGAATATCATCATTTAAATTTCCCTCTCTCACCTTAAAGCCATATCCTCAATTCTTTGACATTTCTCCCCTGGGAAAAAATATTCTGTCTACCCATCAGACCTCCTGTTGAAGAATCCCAATTTGAAACATTATCTGTCCATTTTTCTCCACAGATTTGCTGCCTGTCCCACTGAGGTCCTCCAGCAGTTTACATTAAGGTGATAAAGAAGTGATCTGGAATGCACAACCTCAAACAGATTTACAAGTAGCTTTTATTGAATTATATACATACTTGAATATTTGTAGGTCATTGGGGAATATAGCAAAGCAGAAGGTCTCTTTCAGATACTTTAGGCAAAATGGCCATCTCCTGACCTGTAAATTTCCATTGTAAAGTTGTGATTTGGTTGCTTCCCACAACCTCTACATTTCATTAACTTATTAAAACGAGAGGCGTCTTCAGCATTCAGTAAAAAGGCTGCCAAGGGAGCGAAGTTTCCATGTATCGTTTACATTGCCTGTACACATCTAAAGCGCAGTATTACTCTTTATGTTCTTCTTATATAAACCTACATAAATTGTCTGCTGTCTGAGAAAGAAATGAATTTGCAACAAAGAACAATGGAAGGATATCCTCAAAAACTATCAGGTTCCTACAGAAAAAAAAATCAGCATTTAAATACATTTTACTGGCAAAATTCCATGAAAAAAGTTTTTGATGGGTTTAAAGATTCCAAACATAGCCAGTTCAAATCCATGTTAATAATTCTTTAAACTACCCAGCATTTAAAGGCATTCCATATACAGGTGTCTCTTTCTTCGGAGATCCTTCAAAGTCAAGGAGGATTTGATTAAAGTCCAGTTTTGTGGTTTCGGAGTTCAATGATGAGTCTGATGTGGTTCCCTAGACCTTTCCACAGGTTGATCTGGAGATGCTTGATGGAACAGGATAGTTTGTGAGGTGGTATGTGCCTTCCACCATTCTTTGCTCGGCTTTGGATTTTTCAATGCATTAACGTAGGGTATCAGTGTCATTCTCAGTGCTCCTTCAGCACTGAGTGTTCATGAACTAAGCTTTTGCAGGAATCAGAGTCATACAGTACAGAAACAGGCACATTGGCCCAACTAGACCATGCCAACCAAGATGCCTCATCTAAGCATGTCCCAACTGCCCACATTTGGTCCATGCCTTTCACAACCTTTCCTATCCATGTACCTGTCCAAATGTCTTTTGAATGTTGATTAAAAACACAAAGTGCTGGAGTAACCCAGCAGGTCAGGCAGCATCTGTGAAGGGAATGGATACAGTGTTTTGTTTCAGGACCCTTCTTCAGACATTGAGGCTGAGAAAGTTGATAGAGGGGAGAAAGCTGGTAGGCAGGTGGAGGCAGAGCAAAGCCTTGCAAGTGAAAGGTGGATACAGGTGAGGGGGGTTGATTGACAGATAGATGGACAAAAAGGGCTGGACGAGTTGGGCCAAAGGGCCTGGTTCTGAGCTGAATAGGGGTCCCGACCCGAAATGTTGCTAATCCATTCCCTCGACAGATGCTGCCTGACCCGCTAAGTTACTCCAGCACTTTGTGTTTTATTCAAAATTTCAGGATCTGCAGTTCCTTGCGTCTCCATTTGAAATGTTGTTATTGTGCCTGCCCCAATTACTTCCAGATTTACCCTACCCTGGAAAAAAAAAAAATTGGAATAAAGTCCCAGCCTGGCAACCTCTCCCTGACGCTCAATCCCTGAAGTACAGACAACATCCTTGTAAATCTTCTTTGCACTCTGCAGAGTTAAACTTAATGGAAAACTTAAGTTATAAAGGTTTGATTGGGTGGATAGATAGTTGAATAGTAGATAACATATACATAGGACAGTGAAGAATAAATACAGTATAAAATTCCAAAAAGCTACTTAATCCAAAAAGTGGCATGAATATATAACACTTTCCCATTGGCAGAGGCTGTATTGTATAATTCCACTTATGGGAGGCACGTGCAAGGCAGAGGGACTGAGAGACACTATGGAGCAAGGATGAGTTTCCACTGAGATCTAGACCAGAGGTTTGCCCTAAATCTCTCTGCATTGCCTTAAAGCTCAACCCAGACCAAGATTTTAATCAGCTGCCCTTTTCTTTGTGGGTCAGTGTCAAATTGTGTTCAGTAACATTCTTGTGAAATGCCACACCATGTCATGCAACATTCTTCACAAAACAGTTGGTTCAGCTGTGGAGTGAGTCACATGATCAGAATTGTGAGCTGTCTTGTCTGTTTTGTTCCCATTGAGCCATTCACTACAATCCTGCTCACTGCTCCTACCCTGCACAGAATTCTCACCAAATCAGTTAATCAGATCCCTTTAAAAAAGAAATGCCTACATTCTGCTTTCATACACTAAATCAGATAACTCATTCCTTCTGCATTGTTTCTCTTTCATTGTTTTGTGTTAGAATCATGCAGTAGAATGTCATTGAACCTGCTGCACTTGTGATGACTCTAATTGTTGGCATTATATGAACTTGTAACTTGCAGACCATTTGAAGCCAAACAGCTGATGTGATGTTAACACTGACAGCTCAAACACATTATTTTTAAGATATCTACAATTTAATTTAGTAACTTAACATTTTGCATAGATTCCCTTCCACAATATTTGCTTTAAATGTCTCACCAATTTAGCGGGAGAGAGATATTCTTCAATAAGGAGACCAGTTTCATCTTTGACAACCGGATTGGGATTCAGTAAACCAGGATGTCCAAACTCCAGCACCCTAACTGTTGCCGTTCCTGTGTGCGTAACAAAGGCTGGGCATTGATGAAGTTCCATTGATGTCCTAAAAACAGAATGAGGAGTAAAATTGCAATTTATTTTATTAAAACTGAGATTCACCTCATTTTTGGAATGACTATCATAATTTAATTTCTAAATTTATAATCCCTAATAAAGATGAATTTAAATGGGATCTGGTAGAGCCAGGTAATAATTACAACTTTTAAAAGACATTTGGACAGGCATATGGATAGAAAAGGTTTAGAGCAGGGGTGGGGAACCTGCGGCCTTATGGCCGCATGAGGCCTTCTAGGCCATTAAGTGCGGCCTTTTGAATGAATCCACATTTTGTAGAAAAAATCCTTTTATTTTTATTAATATGTTTTTGTTCCTCTTTTATTATTTTAATTTTAATCTTAAAATGAACGTATTTAAAATACCATAGAGTAAAAGAAGATTCAACAAAATAATCTTATATCTAATTGAAGTTTCTTGGATGTGGCCTTATTAGATTACAGCTAACTTAATGCGGCTTCCAACATGAAAATGTTCCCCGCCCCTGGTTTAGAGGGATGTGACCAAACGCAGACAAATGAGACAAGCTGAGGTCAGTAAATTGGTCAGCATGGACATGTTGGGCAGAATGCCAGTTCAGAGTCCTGTTGCTTCTAGGTAATGGTTTATTATCAGCATGTGTACCAAGATACAGTGAAAGGCTTTGTTTGTGTGCTATGCAGTCAAATTATATTATAAGCAAGTACAATGAAGTCGAACACAGGTACAACATATCATGCAAAGAGGAAAATACCAGTGTGCAGAATACATCATTACAGTTACATAAAAAGTGCAGATAAAATAAAGTACAGTGTTGAAATGAGATAGGTTGGAAAATTGGTACTACATCGTACCTTATGGGAGGACCTTTTGGTCTCATAACAGCAGGGAAAGAGCTGTTCCTGAATTTGGTGCTATATGTTTTCAAACTTTTTAATATTCTGCCTGACGAGAGAAGGAAATGACTAATCTTGACTACTTTCTTAAGACAGTTTGATATGTAGATATAATCGATGGTGGGGAATCTGGTATCTGT
Source organism: Okamejei kenojei (assembly GCA_035221665.1). Taxonomy (NCBI): domain Eukaryota; kingdom Metazoa; phylum Chordata; class Chondrichthyes; order Rajiformes; family Rajidae; genus Okamejei; species Okamejei kenojei. The sequence goes on along the minus strand of CM069148.1, from coordinate 15,989,326 downwards.
GCTACATTCACAACTCTGCAATTTCTTGTGGTCTTGGGCAGAGTTGCTGTCAAACCAAGCAGTAGAAGTTGGTAAGAGTCATAGGAGACATGCCAACCTGTTTCCATGCTCTTTATCTCTATGACGATAGGCAAGATGTACAATGCAGTTCTCAGCTAGCAGTGAAGTGACTGGTTTATAGTTACTAATTAATAATATTTTTACAATGGAGCAGCATCTTTTACGAATCACTAAATTCAAGTGTAGATATATTAGTTGTCATGTCGTTAAGAAATTTTAGTTTGGAAATAGATTCTCAGTTTTCGGATTGAAAAACTTTGTAAGACAGAGTCTGACACTGATGTTAAAGGCAAAGGACCAAAAAGATTCATCAAAGCAGGTTTAAGCAACCAGACTGAATTTACACGAGACACAAAACAAGTCCATCAGGCCTGGGTTCAATTCCGCCGTGCCATTTTCTCACAATGCCTGATCAGCTAGTCTGCAAATGAAGTTGAATGAATAAAAGTGCTTTGTGATCCAAGAAATAATTCTGAACCGAGTTGCTGCTGTAATGTAGGAAAATAAAGTTTTTAATTTGATACAATCTGCAGGTGACTATATATCCATGGATATATTTGTTAATTTGTCATCCGTAACTTCTGAACTACCAAATCATTTCTAGGATCTGGAAGGCATTATACCAAAGCAAATTCCTCATTTCAAACATTGCTATTTGGCCTTAGCTTTGCATTGTTTGCATTCATATAACAAGTTTCTCAGGCATTCATTTAGAATATCTGCCAGCCCCACCCATGTAGCTCTTTAACTGATTATGCCATTTCAAAATTCTTTGATCAATAAAAATCTTGAAAGATTGCCAACATGTTTTTTTACGTTTCTGGTATTCCCCAACATTAGCCCAAATTTATTGGGACTATATTAATGGGAACATGGGAATGTTCCACGGTGTTTACTTATTAATTGGCCACTGAAGATTTATCCTTGAGTAGAGTATCTTATTGGGCCATTTCAAAGGTCAGCTCCTGTAAAACTCCTGGTGATCCACCATCTGGCTCAGTCGCACATCATGCAAGCTGGAGATCCAGTGAGGTCTTTGGCTAGAGTCAAGGTTGGGGGTCCAGACCACCAGCAGTCAGGAATGTGTGTGGGTATACCTCTGGAGCCAGCGTCTGCTGTACCTGCTCTATTTAAACTAAGTTTCAATGGAAAATTGAGTGGCTTACTTTGTACCATGGATAAAAAGTGAAATAAAAGTATGGTTAGGAATTAATAGGAGTAACATCAAATAGTCCAGAAATCCAACGCCAAAAGTCCCAAGACGGACAGATTATTATAAGATTTCTGAGCAGAATTAGGCCATCGGCCCCTCAAGCCTACTCTGCCATTCAATCATGGCTGATCTATCTTTTTCTCTCAACCCCAGTCACCTGCCTTCTCCTTGTAACCTTTGACACCCTCACATACCTATCAATTCTCCACTTTAAAAATACCCAATAACTTGGCCTCCCCAACATCTGTGGCAATGAATTCCACAGATTCACCATCCACTGGCGAAGGAAATTCCTCCTCAACTCCATTCTAAAGGCACATCCTTTTATTCTGAGGCTTGTATTGATGAAACGTTATTGCAATATCAATGCAGTGCCAATGTGGATGGGTGGGGAAAAAAGAGTGGGAACATGAAGAGTGATTGTGTAAAAATAGAAAGAGGGTGTGGGTTTGACTTTAAAGTTTCTCTTTTCATTCAATGAACGTTGAGGTGGAGCATAATGAAACAGTTTTTGTGGTTGCTCAGAGGAAATTCGTTCAGGATCTGCCAATGAAACAGTTGCGCAACATCCATCGGCAAATAAACTATCTTGTGAATGACGCAGAGGTTCCAATGCAGCCTCCATCATTAAAATGGCAAGTGCAACCGTTTTTAACAATCAGAATTCAAGCATTAGCACAATTTCTATGCAAAAGGCAAAGGACGCTTTAAACAGAGAAGGAAACGGCATCAGATTTTTAATCAGAGCAATATTCTTCAATATATAGAACGGCACATAGAAGGCAGCAATTATTATGTTCTCAGTTCTGCTGTAGGTATTAGAAATCAATCACACCAACTAAGGCTGGCACAGTAGCACTTGCTTCCCTGAACATAGTTAGTGAGCTGCCAGACTTTTGGACTATTGACAAAGATAAGAAAATATTTGAAGTTGAGTCCCACGTTCCTTTCAATGGACAAACAATTTCAAGTAAACAAACTTACATCTGCTAATACCACAAGGGAATTCCAAACAGGGGCGACAGGCCCAAGAATTTCCCAATTTGCCTCTTCAGTGATAAAAGTACAGCAATGTTCACAAGCTAATATTTGTAAATTTCAAAAAAGGGAACCTTGTCAGACAATTCAAAAGTTTGCATTGATCTTTGTAGAATTATATTAATGTATGATTTTATTTAATATAGTATTAGCTTCTGCTTCAGTAAAAAAACTCTCCTATCCAACAATGCCTGAGAAACAAGTACAGGGCAAAATCCAGGGTGACCTGCCCAGCATGTGGAAGGTTTGTCTATTTTGTACAACACAATGGCCTAATTTGCAAACATAACTGACATGTCCAGTTGCACATCTACAATTCTGCATGCCACTCTTATAATGGCACCTCAGCTTCTAAATAGGCATAATGTAGCATTCACAGAGTTCAAGAATTTCAACCAACGGTTTCATTTCCACCTTTCTCTATTTCACATTTTCAACATCAATCATATTTTCATTTTACAATTTCAGAGCAGGTCTACATTCCCCACTTACTGCTCCCCCAGACTTTCTGCTTCTTTATGCAGCCATTACCACCCAATCTCAACCTGCACCATCCCCATTAGTTTCCTAATCTCTTTTGTCCTTTGTTCACCCCTTCTCCCAAATTCATCACTTGTTCTCCGCATCTCCAACTATCCGCTGCTCTGATAAAATGTTCTTATTCAGAATCTTTGTTTATCTCTCCCCATAGAAGCTTTTTGACCCGAGTACTTTGTTTTACCAGTTTTGTAGCTGCTTGCAGTGTAGCTGCTGGTGCTGGCGCCGACGATGGCGGCCACTGTGTACTGCTCCTTGCTGTTTTGTATGCGTTTGTTCGTTTGTGTCGTCTGTGAAAACCCAACAAAGATTACTTTCACGAGAGAGGTATTTATAAACATCGGACATATGGTACCTCCAAACATAGTTCCGGATTACTCTCATTCACTGGATTATTTGGACATACTTGTCGGCGGGATTGTGGCTGCGTTCAAGGTCTTGAGACGGAGGAGGACCAATGGGAAGCGCTCTGAGCACTCACCTGACTCCGGCGACGAGGATCACGCACACCACCCCCGAGCATATTCCTGGCAAACGTACGTTCTATCAAGAACAAAGTGGACGAACTGCAACTCTTGCATCGGACAAACAAGGACTTCTCTCGAGCTGAAGAAAGGTTTTGGCACGAAACGTTGCCTATCTCCTTCGCTCCTTAGATGCTGCTGCACCCGCTGAGTTTCTCCAGCCTTTTGTGTACCCTTCTCTCGAGCTGCTGCCCTATGTTTCACCGAGAACTGGCTTTGTGAGTCGACCCCGGACACGCGCTGCAACTGGCTGGCTTCCAACTTCACAGAGCGGATCGCGAAGTGGAGGCAGCGCGGAAATCAAGAGGCAGTGGAACATGCTTCTATACCAACCAGGACTGGTGCAGCAACATCATGGTAAAGTCAAATTTCTGCTCTCCCAACCTAGAATCCCTCTTTATAAACTGCAAACCCTTCTACTCTCCGAAGGAATTTAACTCCTTTATTCTCGCCTGCAGTCCGTCTGTTTTTACTTTTTTTTTGTTTTCTTGACAGTTTTAGTTAAATTTAGTTTATTAGGCTGTGTATGTGCGTGGGGTGGGAGGGCGGGAGAAGCAAGGTTTTTGTCTCTTCCTTCGGGGGGATGTGACTTTTTCGTGTCTTGTCCCCCGTCACCGTCTCCGTTTGTGCTGAGGCCTAATGGCGGAGCTGGCGGCCTCGGAGCTGTGGCGGTGTTCCAGCGGCGGCGGCGGCCCGGCTTCAGAGCTGTGGCGGTGTTCCAGCGGCGGACCCGACTCCAGAGGTGTGGCGGTGTTCCAGTGGCTGACCCGGCTTCAGAGCTGTGGTGTTCCAGCGTTCCAGTGGCTGACCCGGCTTCAGAGCTGTGGTGATGTTCCAGCGTTCGGGCGACTGCGGTGGCGGCATCCCGACTTCGGAGGCTCGGCCGCGGGCCTAGTGGACGACAACATCGGAGGCCTGGATCGCCTCAGCGCAGAGGGAGAACAAAGAGGGAAGAAGACAAAGACTTTAAGACTTTTGCCTTCCATCACAGTGAGGAGGTGCCTGGTGAACTCACTGTGGTGGATGTTAAATATGTGTTTATTGTGTGTTTTGTTTTTTTACTATATGTATGACTGCAAGGCAATGAAATTTCGTTCAGACCGAAAGGTCTGAATGACAATAAAGGATACTTCACTTTGACTTTGACTCTGTGATCATTGCATAGTTCACCTTATTCCGACCTACAGGCAGAAACTAAAAGCTGCTACGCTTGTGGTCAGAACAACGGAAAGGTGGACAAGCGAGGGCATTGAGAACCTACAATCCTGCTTTGACTGCACGGACTGGAATGTGTTCAGGGAAGCAACCACAAGCCTCGATGACTATACGGACACTGTATCATCCTTTGCGAGGACAGTTGCATTCCAACTAAGACCCAGACATGGTTCAACAACAACAAGCCCTGGTTCACTGCAGAACTCAGACAGCTCCGACTGTCTAAAGAAGAGGCCTACAGGAGCGGGGATGTAGACCTCTACAGACAGGGCAACTACAAGCTGAGAAGAGGAATCAGAGCTGCAAAGGAAGTTGAGGAGCAAGTTCTCAGCTAGTGACTCTTCTTCAGTTTGGAAGGGCTTGCGAGAAATGACCAGCTACAAGAGGAAAGCCCCCCGTTCTTGGACAATCGTCAGCTGACCAACGTCCTGAATGAGTTTTACTGCAGGTTTGAAAATCAGAAACGTAACCCTGGTACCCCCCTCCCCCCCTCCCCAAACAACACAGCCAGACCCCCCAGTCTACAAAGAATGGACCCTGCACACTCTCCTTCCCATTCACCACTTCACACCTACTTAAGGCAAGACTCCAGTATGAAAAGACTGGACCATTTCCCACCCCAACCAACACTTCACACCCACTCACAGCCTGACCTCAGTCTGAAAAGACTGGGCTTTTCTACACCCACCCCCCTCCAATCACCACTTCACACCCAATCACCCCACCCTCTGTGCTGCACAACATAGCTTATCTTCTTCTTCTTCTTGCGTATGGCGTGCACAGTCTAAAGTTGTAGCACAACTTGTTCTATTTGATCTTATTTGATTGTGCACGCCAGGTTGATTGCATTCGTCGAAACAGAGCGGACCACGTGAAGGTTGCAATCTCCCACCCAAACATAACTTATCCAATATCAACAATAATAATAGAGGAGGTGGAGAGGCTTTACAGAGGATAAAGAGCGGGAAATCTCCAGGACCTCTACTCTTAAGCTCTGTGCCAAACAGCTGGCACCGGTCTATACAGACATTTTTAACCAGTCCCTGCAAACATGTACTGTCCCTGCCTGCTTCAAAGTCTCCACTATTGTCCCTGTACCCAAAAAGGCAAGGATTACTTGTCTTAATGACTACAGGCCTGTCGCACTGACCTCTGTAGTAATGAAGACACTCAAAAGGCTTGTGCTGGCAAAGCTGAAAAATATCACAAACTCTCTGCTGGACCGTCTGCAGTTTGCATATCGGGCCAATAGATCTGTGGATGATGCAGTCAACCTGGCCCTGGACTCCATCCTACAGCACCTAGACCGCCAGGGGACCTATGCAAGGATCCTGTTTGTTGATTTTAGCTCTGCATTCAAAACCACTATGCCGGAGCTACTACACTCCAAACTTTCCGAGTTGACTGTGCCTGAACCCCTCTGTCAGTGGATCACCAACTTCCTGACAGTCAGGAAGCAGCATGTGAGGCTGGGAAAGCACATCTTGGACCCGCAAACGCTCAGCATAGGAGCACCGCAAGGCTGCGTACTCCTCTCCTCTACTCTCTCTACACCAACAACTGCATCTCCACAGACACCTCTGTCAAGCTTCTCAAGTTTGCGGACGACACAACCCTGATTGGACTGATCCAGGATGGGGAGGAATCTGCCTACAGACAGGAAGTGTCACAGCTGGCATCCTGGTGCCGTAACAACCTAGAGCTGAATGCTTTCAAGACAGTGGAATTGATTGTAGATTTTAGGAGAGCTCCCCCTCCCCTACTCACCATCAACAACACCACAGTCACATCTGTGGAGTATTTTAAGTTCCTTGGAACCATCATCTCGAAGGACCTTAAGTGGGGAGCTACCATCGACTCCACAGTCAAAAAGGCACAACAGAGGATGCACTTCGTGCGGCAGCTGAGGAAGCACAATCTGCCACAGGCAATGATGGTCCAATTCTACACGACGACCGTAGAGTCTGTTCTCACCTTCTCCATCATGGTCTGGTTTGGCTCAGCCACCAAGCACGACACGTGGAGGCTGCAGCGAATCGTCCGATCAGCAGAGAAGATTATTGGCTGCAACCGTCCCTCCATTGATGAACTGCACACTGCAAGGGCCAGGAAGGGAGCGGGCAAGATCATCTCTGACCCATCTCACCCTGGCCACAAACTCTTTGAATCACTTCCCTCTGGAAGGCGACTCCGGATTGTCAAAGCTGCCACAGCCAGACATATAACCATATAACAATTACAGCACGGAAACAGGCCCTCTCGGCCCTTCCAGTCTGTGCCGACCATTTGTTTTCCCCTAGTTCCATCTACCTGCACTCAGACCATACCCCTCCATTCCTTTCACGTCCATATACCTATCCACTTTACTTTTAACTGCATAAAAACGCATAAAAACAGTTTTTATCCACGAGTAGTTGCTCTACTCAACAGCCAAAAATCTGTAGCCTCCCTTTGATCTGGTATTTTGTTGGTTCACATGCATGATCAATGGTGTTTTATCATTAATGTCTTATTATTATTAATGTTTATTGTTTTCTGAGTCATTCGTAACTGTCACTGTTTGTCATGCTGTTACTTGTGGGTGGAGCACCAAGGCAAATTCTTTGTATGTGAATACTTGGCCAATAAACTTACTTACTTACTACAAATTCCCAGCACCTACTAGCCTTTCATTTTGTTTATGTGTTAATGCAAGTTCCCCCCAAGCTACCCATGTACAATCCATCTCTTCCCTTTCCATAGACATACATGAAAGGGCATGTACTTTGCGATGCACATTTTAAGTTCCAATGTCCATAGCTGCAAAAAATGCCCAACTCATGTGAAAAATCAAAAACTGCAGATACTATTTAAGAAAATAGAAAATGCTTGAAATATTCAACAGGTCAGGACGCATCTGAAGAAAGATACACAGAGTTAACGTTTCAGTTTGTCAGAATTGCATGTAAATCTGCAGGCTGGGTTGGGGAGGGGATGTGTCTGATAGGGTAGAACCAGGGTGACCGTGGGGATAAGCAGTAAACAAGGTGATCTGGTCAATGAGTAAACGGGAGCAGTTAGAACATGGACAAAAGAACATAGAAGAATGTGGGAGTTGCAAAATTCAGAGCCTGGGGACAAACCCAGCAGGCCAGGCTGGGGCATGTTCTCCACTCCCAAAGAGAGAAGGGGGCAGGAAAAAAATTAAACAAGCATATCTAATATTACAGACAAGCGATTGATACAGACAAAATGTTACCTAAGGGTTAGTTGTAGGATTGTAGAATTCAGCATTGTATCCAGAAGGCTGCAAAGTACCCTGACAAAAGATGAGGTGCCATTTCTCAAGCCTTTGTTGAGCCTCACTGTCATAATACAGGGGCCCACAGATCGATAGGTCAGAGTGAGAAAGGAAATTAAAGCAGAAGGGAACAGGAAGCCCTGGGTCACCTCGGCTGACTGAACAAAGGTGCTCTGTAGCTCAATCACCACATCTGCATTTGGATTCTCCAGCATTGGGAAGATCAAATTGTGAATACCAAATGCAGTACACTAGATTTGAAAAAAGTGCATGTGAATCACTGCTACTGGAAAAACTGTTTTTCGCTGGTTGGTGGAAAGGGAAGAGGTGAAATGACATGTGTCGCATTGGCTGTGCCTGCAAGGGAACATGCTGTTAGGTAGTGGATGAGAAGAGAAGAGTGGATTAGGCAATCCTGAAGGGAACAGTCCCTGCAAAAAAATGGGGAAGAGAGGAGTGTGTCTGGTGGTGGACTTTCTTTGAAGGAGTCAGAGACAGTGGGGAAAGGATTCTTGAATGTGGTGGAAGGAGAGGGCCGGGGAACTCTATCCTTGTTCGGTGCCAAAGGATAAGGGGTTAGAGTACATTTACGGAAAATGGATGAGATACACTCTCCTACAACGATTATTGCTTCGTGCTCATGAATGCTTTCTGATTCTCCATATACTTATAATACTCCCATCTTGTCCTCTTCCGGTTTGCGTTGTTTTTAAATTTGCACAAAAAACGGTACCCGATAGCGCAACAATTTTTTGCCACCTTACTCGCCATGTGCTGCAAGTACAAGTTTTGTTCCGATTGGTGAAATAGTACAAAAGTTATGAAGGTTTAAAAATCGTAAAAACTGCTCCTTCTTGCACCCGCTGTCAATCGCCGGCGGGAGGAGAATAAAGCTGATGGAGCAGAGTGTGTTGAGCAGCATGCAGGGAGTGAGCAGCGTGCAGGGAGTGAGCAGCGTGCGGGCTGATTCTGCGCCGACCAGCACGACAAGCCGGGAGCTGGTGAGTTGAACCGGAAGCCTCTGAGTGAAGCCGGAGTGGAACTAGGAGCTGCTGCGTGAGACTGAAAGCTGAAGGCTCGGGGTGAGCAGAGTGCGAGCTGCACCTGCGGCGACCACCCCCCCTCCCCACACCCCCCTTCCCCACCCCCTCTTCCCCACGCTCCCATCCCCCACAGGCATCCCGCTGAAGAGAAGGAATGGGTGACTTTTCGGGTCGAGTCCCTTTTTCAGACTGAGAGTCAGGGGAGGGGGAGATACAGAGATAAGGAAGTGTAAGGTGTGAGAATGAGACATCATAGGAGGTGGAGATCAAGGAAAATGTAGAATAAATCAGCTAGGAGAAAGTAACACAAAGCAAACAAAGCAAATCAGGGACAGTCAGGCTGGACAAAGAACTAGGAAGGGCGAGGGATGGAGAGAGAGGGGAAGCAAGGGTTTCTAGAAGTTAGATAAGTCAATATTCATACCGCTGGGGAGTAAGCTGCCCAAGCGAAATATGAGATGCTGTTCCTCCAATTTATGCTGGGCCTCACTCTGACAATGGAGGCTCAGGACAAGAAGGTAAATGTGAGAATGGGAGGAGGAGATAAGGTGTTTAGCATCTGGGAGATCAGGTAGGTTTAGGCAGACTGTGCCAGTATAAAGTGGTTTATTGTCAGCTGCCTATTTATCTTCACAGCAGTTTGTTTCTTTATCCAGAATCCAGCATCTGTAATTTCTTGTGTATCTGATACAGGGTAATTGACTTGAAATGTCATAACAAGGAACTGCAGATGCAGGTTTATAGATACAAGAAAGGTACAAAATGCTGGAGTAACTCGGCAAGTCAGGCAGCACTCTGGAGAACATGAGTGGATGATGTTTCGGGTTTGGACCTTTCTGGATCTCTTGGGACTTGAATACTTTATTTTATTATCACATGTGACAAGTCATAGTGAAATTATTTGCTTGTATACCCACCTTTAGATCCACCTTTAATCTCTCCCCCCCACCCTCCCCCATGCTGAAACCATCCAAATGTTGGCTGCTTTCTCTACCCTCAAAAGCTGCAGACCGATAAATTATTTCTGGACCCACTGCTTTTTATTGTTTCAAAGACTGTTCAATTCGCTGCCACTTCCCTTCCAAGAGTACCAATCCTGAAGATCTGCTGAACATGACCTCTGCACATGACTACAGTACCTTGTTAACCTCAATGGTTTCTGTTTCCCTTCTATTTAAAAATAAAATGTTGACCTAAACTGAATTCCAGATCCATGTCTCATCCTTTAGGAAATGCCTCCAGCTATCTACTGTATTCCACTTGCATTCGTAGTTTGGATTCACAGTTATGTTGAATCTATCCAGTATTTCAAATCATTATTCTCGTTACTTCCTAAGATCACCCATAATCCCATAAAAGCAGCACACATGCTCTGCCCACTCCCTGCAACAGAAAGAGAGCAAATCTGCAATTCTACTATAACCTTGGCCACATTTCCCTTCCCGTTGGACATCATAGATCATAAACTTACACCGGTCTTGAATTTGAATAACTCCTACCTCCAGTCCCAAAGCTTGTTCTGTGTTCTGTCCTTTATGCTCCAATCCTGACAAATAAGTCCTCCACAGAGGCTAGAACTTGATCCTTTCTTTGGCCAGACCATGGGTTCTTTCTCCAGACCCCCAATTCACCTGAATCCTGTGGTCCCTCTTTCTGATTTATTACCCAGTCTAGATACATTTGTCACAAACCCCTGATGCAACATTTGCTGACAAGGATAGTGTTTTTCTGAATTGGTGAACTGACCTCGAACGCTCAGAGGCTGAATGTCTGCCCTGGCACCTCCTCACACCTCCCAATGGAAGTATGTTTTTGTCACCCTGTAATGCAGGGCTGCCAACATTGGGTGAGAGTTGGGAGTGAGAAATTACAAGAGACCAAGCCCGAGGGAGCGTAGCGGCCGAGGGGGGGGGGGGGGGTGGTGGGTTGGAGGATGTGGGAGGGGGGTGAGTCCTCTCCCATTGGTATGGAGCTTTTGTATTTTTCAGCTTGAAATTGTGCAATCTGGTGCATACCGTAGCGAGTCTTTTAACATACTTGAATAGAATATTTATGCTTTAAATTGGATTAGTTATGAATAAGGTTAGGCTAAATTACATTCCTAATTACATTCCATAGTAGACCCAGGCTTTTATCAACAGGTGCAACACATGAATGATCTTAGTGTATTTATGTATGGAAATCAGATTATAATCAAGCACTTGGCTCATGTTGACTAGCCTAGGTCTCACTGCACACCTGGTACTACTCCTGACCCTGACTCGTTGCATACCTTCTCTCATTCCTGACCCCGAGTCCAGCCTTACACCTGGCCCCCTATTCTACCCTGATCATAGCTGCTTACCTGCTTAGGTTCCCAGTGCTGAGCACTCCCATTGTCCAAGCTTCGACTGCACACCTAGTACTATTCCAGACCTTGACTCTGGATGCACACTTGGCCTTGCTCCTAGCCCCTCTGTACTGACAATTTATCTGACCCACACATAAAGCCCCATATCTGACCCCCTGACTTAATCTATTACGTTCAAATCCACAGGTGCTTATCTAATGCGGTAATCTTTTATGGGGCACTACACGGAACAAATTTTGGATAACAAAATTTGCTAGACATTGGCTTCCTTGTTATCTAACATGCTAGTAACTTTGTCAAAGATATCATCAATTGGTTGAACACAACTTCTAATTCATAAAGTTATACCCACACAGCTGTATAAGTATTCTGTTACCATTTGCTTAATTTCCTAACAAACTATCCTGAAGTCATTTTCACCCCCAATATTTTCAGTAATTTGCCGTCTTCCTCACAGCTGGTAATTTTCCAAAATGCAAAGTCCAATAACTATATATTTAAGCAATAATATTCTATTTAATGTGATCTTGAGAGTACATAATATTTTCTGTGGTATTCATAACACAACAATGATAAAAAGATGTTAAAGAAGGAACTGCAGATGCTGGAGAATCGAGGGTACACAAAAAGCTGGAGAAACTCAGCGGGTGCAGCAGCATCTAAGGAGCGAAGGAGATAGGCGACGTTTCGGGTCGAGACCCTTCTTCAGACTGGTCTGGGATCAGGAAAACGAGAGATATAGACGGTGATGTGGAGAGATAAAGAACAATGAATGAAAGATATGCAAAAAAGTATCGATGATAAAGGGAACAAGCCATTGTAAGCTGTTTGTGGTGTGAAAATGAGAAGCTAGTGCGACTAGGGTGGGGGAGGGAGATAGAGAGAGAGAGGAAATGCCAGGGCCCGAGGGCTGAGGGAGAGGTGGGAAGGGGAGGAGACAGCAAGGGTTAACAGAATTGAGAAAATTCAATGTTCAAGCCCAAAGGATGCAGACTCCCCAAGCGGAATATGAGGTGCTGTTCCTCCAACTTGCGGTGTTGCTCACTCTGGCCGTGGAGGAGGCCCAGGACCGATAGGTTGGATACGGAATGGGAGGGGGAGTTGAAGTGCTGAGCCACCGGGAGGTCGGGTTGGTTTTTGTGGACCGAGCGGAGGTGTTCGGCGAAACGATCGCCAAGCCTCCGCTTGGTCTCACCGATATAGATCATCTGGCATCTGGAGCAGCGGATGCAGTAGATGAGGTTGGAGGTGGTGCAGGTGAACCTCTGTCGGACCTGGAAGGACTGCTTGGGTCCCTGAAAGGAGTGGAGGGGGGAGGTGAAGGGACAAGTGTTGCATTTCTTGCGGTTGCAAGGGAAAGTGCCCGGGGAAGGGGTAGAGCAGGAGGGGAGGGAAGAATTGACAAGGGAGTTGCGGAGAGAGCGGTCTTTGCGGAAGGCAGACAGGGGGGGGAGATGGGAAGATGTGGCGGGTGGAGGGGTCACGTTGGAGGTGGCGAAACTGGCGGAGGACTATGTGTTGTATTTGCCGGCTGGTGGGGTGAAAGGTGAGGACCAGGGGGACTTTGCCCTGTTTTCGAGTGGGGGAATGGGGAGAGAGGGCAGTGTTGCGGGGTATGGAGGAGACCCTGGTGCGAGCCTCATCAATAGTGGGGGAGGGGAATCCCCGATTGCACCTACCATCATGCATACATTATTATATTACAATTAATATGTACCAGGGGCAATTTTTTGTTCTAATGCTCCCCGTTCCCAATTACTTTTACGTTGAAGTGATTGAAATCCAAGTGAAGTTTAAATGGCATCAAAAAAATAAAACCTCCCGAATGGATGATATTCATTGCATTGTTGGTTGGAGTCAGTATCAGCACAATTACTATATTAAACTTTGAATCTTCAGATGTCCTGGTTCAAAGTAAAACTAAAGACAAATAATAACCTCCTCACACATTCCCCTGCAAGTACTCTGTCACCTTTAAAATATGCTCCTTCTTTGAACAAGCTCTTAAACATCGCATCTGAATCAGTTTCTATCTGACTACACTCCTTGAGGATGTTCATCTACGTGTTCAATGAGATTGGGGATATTTCTATTCCACCTGTCAAAGAAATTTGTGGGGGGAGGGGGGGGTTTAGAAATTGTCAGTGAGGTAAACAAACATAATAGTTGAGTGGCAAATGACAATAGTGCTACCTTCCCAATATTTAACTGAAGGAAATAATTGGTTATCAGGACTGCATGTTGTGACAAACAGCCTGACACATTGCCTGTCATTTTAATAATACGCTTATCCCATCCCCCTGGATATTCCGGATAAATAAATTAAGGTTTTGTCAACTAATTACAAATCAGGCTAATTACACATCAATAACATTAGCCAACTACAAAACATGAAGCGCTGAGCATTGGGATCCAGTCATCACGGGCAATTGGCCTCAGTTCCCCGCTCACATCTGGCAGTGCTCTCCGTCTGAACCAGGGGCCGCGGAGCATTTTTGAAAGTGTGGGGGCTGAGTGATCACTGATCACTGGCCTTGGGGGTACCCGGTGAGGGAGTGGAGCGACCTTTTGAAATTTGATGTATTAAAATCATGTTTTAGGGCACTGCAGAAGTATGATTTCAATGGTTTTTGTTTGAAGTATTTTTAAGAGGTAACTTTTTAAGGGGTAACTTTTTCCACACAAAGGGTGGTGGGTGTATGGATCAAACTGCCAGAGGAGGTAGTTGAGGCAGGGACTATCTTAACATTTGAGAAACAATTAAACTGAGGCATGGATAGGACAGGTTTGGAGGGATATGGACCAAAAGCAGGTAGTGTAGCTGGGAGATGTTGGCGGGTGTGGGCAAGTTGGGCCGAAGGGCCTGTTTTCACACTGTATCACTCTATGACTACATTATACCTCTACCATGCATGAATGCTTCAAAAATCAAGTGGTCGAGTTTTATTGCCATATACTCAAGCATAGAAACATAGAAAATATGTCCAGGAATAGGACATTCGGCCCTTCGAGCCAGCACTGCTATTCAATATCATCATGGCTGTTCATCTACAATCAGTACCTCTTTCCTGTTTTTTCCCCATATCCCTTGATTTCGCTAGCCCCAAGAGCTAAATGTAACTCTCTGTTGAAAACAACCATCGAATTGGCCTCCACTGCCTTCGTTGGCAGAGAATTACACAGATGGCAGGAGACGGTGGCGCAGCGGTAGAGTGGCTGCCTTACAGCGCCGGAGACCCGAGTTTGATCGTGACTACGGGTGCTGTCTTTACGGAGTTTGAACGTTCTCCTTGTGACCGTGTGGGTAGGGGCTGAACTTCCCCAACATCAGCAAGTGGAAATCTAGCAGGCAAGCAGGATGCTTTCTCCAACCACCCTCATTTGAAGGCCACTATATTCCACCGCATCTACCCAGTGCTTGGTACCTACTTGCAGCAGCCACTGATTACCCTCAAGGATGCACCGAGCCACAGCCTGGTCCACGCCGGTCACCAGGGCAAATTCGGCACAAAGACTCTCACGGCAGCGGCGCAACGCTTCCGACGAACGCTCAGGACTCTTGCACTGAGGCTGCTCCATGGCCAGAGCTGCAGCGAGCGACTCGCCAGCCCCGCAAACACTCGCCAGCCTCGGCTCCCTGTCCGCATCTGCCCCCACCGCTCCATCCCTCCCCCCACCCCTGCTCTCCAACAACCGCAGCCCATGCAGTTGATATTAGTTTTGAAATTCTCGTCGATCACAGAATTTCTCACGACAAAGAGTGAAAAATTCTGTGATCAGAGTGAGAGCGTGTGAATTTGGCAAAATGCGTGATTCTCACGCTCAATGTGTGTGAGTTGGCAGCTTTGCTGTAATGTATAATTTCAGAAAATCACAACAACAACAAAATTCTCCTCCTCCAGCACAATATTAAATAATTTCTCCTCCTCCTCCAACACAAATTCAATGGTGCAGTCTTAAAATCTCTGATATGTTCCAATCACAAACACTGGATTAAAGTTGCCATGGATCTATCCAACCCAATGAATCCTTGATTCAGAGCTATCAATCTAAGAACAATAAAGGTCACTGCGTCCAGACTCACAGACAAGACTATGAATTCCATAGTTACAACCTGGCAAAATGCGAAACGACCCTACTCATAAAAACAGACAAATACAATCCAACTAATTACCAGAGATACAAGAAATTGCAGAGGCTGAAATCTTGAGCAAAACACAAAGTGCTGCTCAGTGGGTCAGACAGCATCCCTGTGATGCTGTTGCAAGCAACACGTTCATTGTACCCATACCTCGCCATGTATGTGTAAATGACAATAAATTCAACTTGGCTATCAAGCCACTTTTGGATATAATTTACCAACTTAATTTGGACACCAAATGCTTGAGTCGACCAGTTTTCCATGTGGGGGCTTGTCAAGTTATTTTGGAATACCGTGTCTTTTTTGACCCATCCAAACAAAGTGTGTCACACCTGAGATGATTAATATCTTTGAAAAGGAGAAAAGATTTTTGTATTAGATAATAAGCTGGTTGGGGGAATAAAAACAATGAGCAAAATCAGAGTGCAATAATGTTTGTGGGAAATTTACCCTAAATGAAATAGGAAGAGGTGACTAAGAAAGAAATCAACTTTATTATGTATAGACGCAAAGAGATAAATGTTTTCTTGGTAACTTTGTTTTAAAAACAAGATTTTTAACATTAAATTTGCTTTGAAATTATGTGGTTACCAAGTACATTAAATCAAAAGCCATTAGTGCTTATACATGTCTTTCTGTTGTATCTTCCAACTTCACCTTGCCCTGGAATGTCAATAATTAGGACAATTTGCATTGTAACACACATGTGCCATGCATAACATAGAAAATAGGTGCAGGAGTGGGCCATTCGGCCCTTCGAGCCTGCACCGCCATTCAATATGATCATGGCTGATCATCCAACTCAGTATCCTGTACCTGCCTTCTCTCCATACCCCCTGATCCCTTTAGCCACAAGGGCCACATCTAACTCCCTCTTAAATATAGCCAATGAACTGGCCTCAACTACCTTCTGTGGCAGAGAATTCCACAGATTCACCACTCTCTGTGTGAAAAATGATTTTCTCATCTCGGTCCTAAAATACTTCCCCCTTATCCTTAAACTGTGACCCCTTGTTCTGGAGTTCCCCAACATCGGGAACACTCTTCCTGCATCTAGTCTGTCCAACCCCATAAGAATTTTGTAAGTCTCTATAAGATCCCCCCTCAATCTTCTAAATTCCAGCGAGTACAAGCCGAGTCTATCCAGTCTTTCTTCAGATGGAAGTCCATAAATCCCAGAATAACCCTGAATAAAACAATCAGTAGCAAGCATTACATTTTTCAAAGATTGTGGGATGGGTTTGTTGCAAACTATAACATTCCCAGGATTCTAGAGGGGCCCCAGGAGAACAGGAAAAATACAAATGTAAAAAGACTAAACAAAAATGGAGGAAATCAGAAAACAACACATTAAAGCCAGTTGGCCCAACACCTGGTGCTGGAGGATTGCTTGATCCATAATTATCCAAAATAAATTTAAATCAATATGGTTTTATAAAAGGGATAGTCTGTTTGATAATTTTGTTGAAGTCCTTTGAGAATGGAACAGGGTGGAAATGGGGGTTCTAGTAGAGAGAGTCATAGAGCTGTCCAAGACAGAAACAAGCCATTCAACCCACTTTATCCATGCTGACCAAGTTACCATTCTGGGCTATTTGGCCCATAGCCATCTAAACCCTTCCTGTCCATGTATTTGTTGTAACGTTTTTTAAGGAGTTGTATCTGCTTCAATAGTTATACATAGTTATAAAGTTGCCCCAAGGTTTCTTTTTCAATTCCCATTCTCACCTTAAGCCTTTGCCCTATAGTTTTAGAATCCTCTACCCTAAGATTGTGAAGATGTAGAGTACTTGGATTCCAAGAATGCAATGAATGAAGTGACACATAGGATGTTCCCACACAACACAATGGCACACTGGGTGGGATATTATGTTGGCAATGAGGAAAGTGGAGAAAAAGTAGAGCAATTGAGGGAAGATAGGCGCAAAAAGCTGGAGTAACTCAGCGGGACAGGCAGCATCTCTGGGAAGAAACAATGAGTGACGTTTTAACCATATAATATAACATATAACAATTACAGCACGGAGACAGGCCCTCTCGGCCCTTCCAGTCCGTGCCGACCATTTGTTTTCCCCTAGTCCCATCTACCTGCACTCAGACCATACCCCTCCATTCCCTTCACGTCCAAATACCTATCCACTTTACTTTTAAATGTTAAAATCGATCCTGCCTCCACCACCTCTGCTGGAAGCTCATTCCACACAGCCACCACCCTCTGAGTAAAGAAGTTCCCCCTCACGTTACCCCTAAACTTCTGTCCCTTAATTCTCGTTTTGGGTCGAGACCCTTCTTCAGACTGGTTAGGGATAAGGGAAACGAGAGAAATAGACGGTAATGTGGAGAGATAAAGAATAATGAATGAAGGATATGCAAAAAAGTAACGCTGATAAAGGAAACAGGCTGCTTGTAGGGTGAAAATAAGAAGCTAGTGCGACTTCGGTGGGGGAGGGACAGAGAGAAAGAGAGAGGGAGCGAATGCCAGAGCTACCTGAAGTGAGAGAAATCAATAATGAGGGATTGAGGGAAATGGGTCAATATTGAAATGGCTAACAATAACAATGGAGTACCATAGGAATCATACTCCCTTCCCCCCCCCACACATCACCCCACCCTCCCCCCCCCCCACCACCACAAGAGCCCACGTACTCCCCCCTTTTCCCACGCACAACAGGGACGCTCACGATCACCTGACCCCCCCCCCCCCCCACACACAGCATCCTTCCATTGCAGGGAACACTCACCCAATACCTCACAAGGAATCACCCCCTCCCACTCCAGAAGGTTAACACCTCCCTCCCCCTAGGAATCACACCCCCTACCCCCTAACCACAGTGATCACTCACTCCCCCGCACTCCACAGGAATCACAACCCTCCCCCCTCCCACACAGTAATCATAGTCTCCCACACACACACGCATGGATCACAGCCCTCCACACCCACCCCTCACTTAGGAATCACTCCCCTCCCCCCCCCCCCATCCCCAGGAATCACAGCCCTCACCCCAACCCCTCGGGAATCACTCCATCCCGCCCCACACACCACAGGAATGACATCCCCCACCCCACAGCCGACCCTACCCCACGGCCCCCGCTGCCCCAGGGACACACAACCTCTCCCCCCGCCCTGGCCGTGTTGTGCCTGGGGCGGCTGTCCATCGGGCGCTGTGGGTCCCGGCCTGCCAGGCCGCTCCGCTCCGCTCCACTCACCCCTTCTCTCGGCCACAGAACCAGCCTCATCGGTGTCCCTGGCAACGGCGCGGCGGCCCCGCCTTCTCCGGGCGGCGCGCGGTGCACGCTGGAACCTGTAGTCCCCATCCACTCGCCAACGCTTCCGCCGGCCCGGAACCTGGACTGCATCTCCCGTCGACCACTGCGCGCGGGAGGCCTCAGGTCCTCACCGTGTCACACAACTGCGCATGCTCAATCAGAAATCGTCCATCCAATTCGCCTGTTCCAGTGATTGGGCTCAAACCGCCCATAAATAAATAAGTCCGTCAAAATTTAGAGCACTTTCATTTTTTTTATTCAGAGAAATTTTAATTCGAAAAGACGTCCATCTCTCCTTTATCATCTGGCACAATCCCTGTCATTTTGATCATTCCCGCCCAAAGAGTTCAACTGGTGAGTGACTGGGTCGGCATCCAATCAGAGGCTGGATCAGTGGGAATAGGGGCGGGGCTTTTACAACCAATGAGAGAGGGGGTGCGAGCAAGTTTGGTTGCGGCGGTGGGCGGGGCCCGCGTCTCAGACTAACTTCACATTGTCCTGGTGGCGCGCCCGTGCCCGTGGGCTGGGATTGCAGCGAGTTGTGGAAGTGGTTGCAGCGGAGGCAAGGCGCTGCACTGATTGCCCTTCACACTCACACTGCTGCTGCTGCTGCTGCTGCACACAGTAACCGCTGCAGCCAGTCAGACAGAATCTGCACGCCAGTCTCTGCCCATCACTGCTATGTTTTATTCCTTGAGCTTCTTCTGACTGCGGATTTTTTTCCCTTCCTCATCCCCCCCCCCCCCCCCCCCCCTCTCCCCATCCCCTTCCCCTTCTGAGTGCAGTTTCTGGTAAGTCAAGGCTGCACCGGGTGACGCCCCGGCTGCTAGCAAATAAAACCATTTCACTGCACTCTTTGCAAACATGTACACTTGCAATGCATGGAAATCCGTTTGTAATGTAGTGTGCATTTATATGAAGTTACCATTTGATGTACGTCATTTGTTATCGTGATGTTTGTAAATAATATTGAATTAACAAATATTCAGCTTTCTGGGGGAAAAGTTTCAAAAATGAGGCTAACGCTGTTTTGTTATTGATGTTCAAATGGCAGGGAGACGCGGCCTGGTTTTGTTTATTAATTGATTGTTAGGCAATTTGGGAAATTGGCTGAGACTCGTTGAACTGTAGACAGTAGTGTAAATAAGATCAATGTTGAAATAAAGAACCGCCGGGATTGCTGTAAAGGTAGAATCGGCAGATTTCCACGGCCAAGAAGCTACCTGCACAGCAGACTGTTTCCAGCCTGGGTTTATTACACGATCTGCAGCATCTCCTGTGTTTTGTTAATTCATACAGGAGTATAACATCAGCGCATGAGATGATAGCAACCTGTCACCCATTTGAGTTCTTGAGATGAGATGCTGCCTGTAAATAATGCAGAAGAGGCGTTGTGTTTATAAACCTCCCGCAGTGCTGGGTCGGGGTGGGGGAAGCAACTGCTAATTCCCATTTTAATCCACGGCGCCCCGCTCTGCGCGGTGGGGCTGCGGACTGAAGGAGGGCGTGGGGAATGTTCACGCAGACGGGGCTTGTAACACTCTGGTGTGCGTGAATCTCGCCAGCTCTGCCTCCTTCCAGCAGCCCTTCCGCGCCCCCGTCAGCATGGCACCCTTTAAGTAAATACTCGGCTGCATTGATTTGTATGGAGCAGAAATAATCCACACAGCTGGAAGAACCCAGCTAGTCGGGCAGCATCTGCGGGAGGGCGAGGGATGGTGAGGATGGCTTCGGGACTGTGTCGATTGCCTCTGGGTTCGGGCCCTGGCACTCAGATCTGCAGGGATCTTGATTGTTACATATTCATTGTTGCATTCCCCAGAAGGGGGGGGGGGGGTCTTGTGTTATTGGTTATTTTTGTTATCATTAACGGGTGTTTTCAGTGGCAACTTTTCCCCTTGTATGTATTGGCGTCTGTTGCGAATTTCTGCATAATATGTATCTTTGATAAGTATTGGGCTCTGCATTCTGGCCGGTCTCGAGCTTGTATTTAATAAGTGGTGTGTGCAGCAATAAATAAGCGAGCGATTGATAGCAGTCATGGATGGAAACGGGCCCTTCGGCCCAACCTGCCCATCTTGCATGGCTTTTGCTCCATGCAATGCAGCCGGCTATGTCGATTAAGGGTGCCATGCTGTTGGGGTTGTGATGGGCTGCTGAAAGGAGAGGTAGGTGGTGAGATTCATGTGGGCCAGGGAGTTACAGGCCAGCTGCCCACACCCCACTGTACAGAGTGGGGTGCCGGGGATTAAAATGGGAAATAGCAGCCACCGGTCCCCCAACCCGCCTCTGCGGGAGGTTTATTAACACACCATCTCTCGATTATTTATAGGCTGCACTTCATCTCAAGAGCTCAAATGGTTGACAGGTTGCTGTTATCTCGTGCTCTGATGCTATATTCCTGTTTGAATTAACAAAGCATTGTGGATGCTGCAAATTGTGCCGTTGGCATCTGGTTGCATGTACAGGTCCACCACTGATTTTCGGGCAGCTGGTGGTCCGGCACCCCCTTTAATCCGGACAAAATTATGAGAGCGTGCTTTAAATCTCCCCCTGGAAATTATGAGAGCGTGCTTTAAATCTCCCCCTGAAAATGTGGCACCTTGGCCGGGTGAGACGGCCAATCTCGGCCTCATTGGGACTTCCGCAGGTCGAATCTGTACCCACCTGTTAGACACTGCCTGAAGTAGGCATGGTTCCCCTGCTAGAGTGGGTGGAGACCAAAGATACTAGAGGAGCCAGGAGTCACTGAGCCCCCCCCCCCCCACCCCCTCCCATCAGCAACTTGCAGACAAACAACACTTCCAATACACGTGACTGGTATACAGAACCAGGTGGCTGAGGAGGTGTTGGGATGGAAGTTAATGGTGGGGGGGATTCCAGGCATGGTGTCTGAGCAGCTGAAAGGTTTGCTGTCCAATGGTGTTGGGACGGAAGGCGGAATGTGCCTTTATTTAAGAGAGGATGCAAGGGGCAAGGAATCCCACAAAGCACTGACAATGCAGCGGAATTTGACCGGGTTTTGAATAGGGGACTGAGAGGATTGACAAGAGCAGGGCAGTAGACGTTGTCTACATGGACTTACAAAAGGCCTTTGACATCGCACTGCATGGTAGGTTGGTCAGAAAGGTTAGAACACATGCAATACGGGGCAAGCTAGCTAACTGGTCAGGGAGATATGTGGACATGGAGTCCAAGGAGAGCTGGACAATTCAAAATTGGCTTGTTGGAAGGAATCGGAGGATGGTGGGTGAGGTTATTATTTAGATGGGAGGCCTGTGACCAGTGGTGTGCTGCAGGGATCAGTGCCGGCTCTACTGTTGGTTGTCATTTGTATTAACGACTTTGATGAGAATGTAAATGTCATGATGAGTAAGTTTGCCGTTGCCACCAGTGCGGTGTAATGAGAGTGAAGGAGGTTGTCTAAGATCGCCAGAGGGCGGCAATCAAATGGGGAGAGTGGGCTTGGGAACAGCACATGGAATTGAACATGACAAGTGTGTAGTGATCATTTGTGAAAGTTAAAGCAGGCAGGATATATACACCGTGAATGGCAGGGCCCTGGAAAGTGGGTACTTGTCCTTATTTTCCAGTGTGATGGCTGGATAGGTTGCTGAAGGAGGTTATTCCTACCTTCATCACCAAGGGTATTGAGCACAAAAGTTGAGACGTCATGCTGTATAAATCGTGCGGATGTGGAGAGGATGTTTCCACTAGTGGGAGAGCCTATGACCAGAGGCCATAGCCTTGGAATAAAGGGTGTATCTTAAAGGAGATGGAGAGGAATTTCTTTAGTCAGAATGTGGTGAGTCTGTAGAATTCATTGCCACGGAAGGCTGTGGAGTCCAAGTCGATGGATATTTTTAAGGCGCGATTGACTGATTCTTGATTAGTACAGGTGTCGGGGGTTATGGGGAGAAGGCAGGAGAATGGGGTTGAGAGGGAAAGATAGATCAGCCATGATTGAATGGCAGAGTAGACTTGATGGGTAGAATGGCCTAATTCTGTTCCTATAACTTGTGAACATGAATTCATTGGCTGGGATGCGCTTTACTTATTGTGTGCACGTCTGGTTGCCACTCTAAAGGAAGGATGTGATGAAGCTAGAGAATGTGCAGAAAAGATTCACTAGAATCATTACTGGGACTGAAAGTTTGTGTTTATAAGAAGTGGCTGGATAGGCTGGGCCTGTTTTCTCTGGAGTATCTGGGGCTGAGGAGTGACCTGATGGAGATTTACAAAATCGAGGGAGTAGATAGGGTGGATGGTTGTTGAATTTTGTAAGGGTGGGGAAGTCAAAAACCAGAAGACATACTGGGTTGAAGGGGAGAGATTTAAAGGAGACCAGAGGAGTGAGTTGTTCCACAGAGATGGTGGGCTGTACATATGTTGTGGACACAGCCAAGCATCAATTAAAAATTAAGCTACTTTTAACAATTAATCTACCCAATGTTGGGGACATTTTTGCTTGCAATATATAATAACTAAATTCTAAATGCAAACAAATGAATGTTCCAATGTATTAATCTGTTAGTTAAGCACCATCAGTAAACATGCATGTCATGCAAGAGGTGTAGTAGACTGCACTTGAGGAAAAAGCAGTGTGGTGGCTATGTAGAATGAGCTGCCAGAGGAAGTAGTTGAGACGGGTACAGTAACATTAATAAAAAAAAACATATTAGACAGGTACATTAGAGGGATGTGGGCAAATGGGATTAACACAGATAGGACGTTGGTCGGTGTGGATGAAGGGCCAGTTTCCGTGCTGCATGCTATTACAGTGGCCAGGATGAGAGCGGTCCAGAGCACTCTGTAAGATGGTGCTGGACTGGAGGGGGTAGTCCTCAACTCTCCCATCCTGTGTAGCTGTTGATCCACGTGCCTGGCTCCACCCGGTTTGTACATCCTATCCACTTTGGATAGATTGGGATAGGTTGGGTAGTTTGGGAATGTAGGATGTGGGGTGACCATATTGAGGTGTACAAGATTGTGAGGGGCACAGACTAGGTGAACACCTACAGTTTTTTTTCCCCAGCTATTCTAAAAGTAGAAGGTGTAGGCTTAATATGAGAATGGAGAGATTTAAGGGGGCAACTTTTTCACTCTGGGTGGGGAAAGGAGGTGGTGGTAAATTGTATCTTGATTGAGTTTCCAGAGAAAGATGTAGAAGCTGATGCAATTACAACTTTTAAAATACATTTGGAGAGATATATTAAAAGGAAGGGTTTATGGGCCAAATACAGGCAGATGGAACTCTCCCTGAATGCTAACTCGGTTGGCATGGGCAATCTGGGCCGAAGGGCCTGTTTCCGTGCAGTACAGCTCAAAGACACTGAATATCACGTTTGAGATTGTAATATTGGCAGCAACAATGGTCTGTGGGTTACAGTTGTCCTCTACTAAACCCCCAGTGTAGAGTGGGTTTGGTTCGGACTGCACCATTTGCCTTCCATGGGAATGGAGTGCAGGAGTGGTGGGCACTGCAGAATGGGCAAAGCAGGACAAAGATTGATCGTAAAGATAGACACAAAACGCTGGGGTAACTCAGCGGGTCAAGCATCTCTGGAGCAAAAGTCTGACGGAGGGTCCAGCCCCTATTCTTTTCCTCCAGAGATGCTGCCTGACCCACTGTGTTACTCCAGCACTTTGTGTTTATCTTTGGTATAAACCAGCAACTGCAGTTCTTTTGTTTCTCGAGAGGATTGATCTCGCCTGAGGCCTGGTAATATGCCGGAGGAAGTTGCAACAAGGCAGAGTTGAGTGTGTGGTAACAATGTTGCTTGGCTAGTACTCAGCAGAACCACTAACACAGCCTTGTGTAATAATTTTTATAGCAAATCCTTTTGACCCTGTATGTTTGATCATTTGCTGTTTGATGCAAGGTCTGATGGACCAGTGTTTACTGGTCAGATTAATGTTGAGCAACTGCATAAAATGATGCTGAGCCATGTGGTAGAAATTGGTATTGGGTTATTATTGTCATGTGTACCAAGGTACAGTGAAGAGCTTTTGCTCTATCCAATTAAATCAGGTAATATGATGCAAGGCATATACAAGTACAATACCTAAAGCAGAGAGAAAAATACTAGAATGCAAAATGTAGTAGAAACAAGGAACTGCAGACACCAATTTGCACAAAAGGATACAAACCGCTGGAGTAACTCGGTGGGTCTGGCAGCATCTCTGGAGAACATGGAGAGGTGATGTTTCAGGTCGGGATCCTTCTTCCGATGCTACCTGACCCGCTGAGTTACTCCAGCACTTTGCGTCCTTTTGCAGAATATGGCGTTACGGTGTTGTAGCATTGCAGTTACAGAGGGAAAAGTCCAATGTTGTCTGTGGTAGGTTGGAAGATCGGGTCTACACCCAACCTTATGGGACGACCGTCAAGCAGTCTGACAACGGCAAGAAGCTGTTCCTGAATCTGGTGGTACAAGCTGGTGTAACTTCTGCCCAACAGGAGAGGGCAGAGGAGGGAATGACCAGGGTGTGAGTTGTCCATGTTTATGTTGGCTGCTTGCTACAGGCAGCGTGAAGTGTAAATGGAGTCGATGGTGGGGAGGTTGGTTTGCATAATGGTCTGGGATGCGACCACAATTCCCTGCAATCTCTTGCATTCTTGGGCAGAACTATTGCCAAACCAATCTGTGATGCATCCCAGTAGGACACGTTCTACCGTGCAGCTGTAGAAGTTGGTTGGAAATTTGCCGAACTTCCTTGGTCCCCTGAGAAAGGCCTTTGGTGAGTTATTGTTCACAGCTCACCCATTGTTTTAGCAAATGAAGCCCCCTCCTGTCCCCTGGACCACAGTGATACACAGATGTATACAGTGGCAATCAACAAAGTGTCTCACGTGGCTTGCTTCTGACCTGCGAGGATCTGGGTAGGAAGCGTGGGATAAAATGGCAATGGGATAGAGAGTTTTGATAATCAGGTTAAATGGAAGGAGGGAGTGAATCCTGGAGTCTAAACTAAGCCCACTTGGGAATAAATTGGCGATCAGTGATCTGAATGATCGGATGGGAAGTCCAGACAAGTGCGTAAAATTATCATATGTGCCTGCAACAGGAATTCTGGGAAGAAGCTCTTTGTTGAACATGGTGGTCACCATTTAAAGGCTCCTGTAGCTTCTTTCTGGTAGTGAGATGAGATCGTGGCCAGGATGATGTTAGTATTTGATGCGTTGACTGCCTTTAGAGGCAGCGCTTCTTATAGATCCCCTTGTTGGTGGGGAAGTCCGTACGTGATGGCCTGGACTGTGTCCACCACTCAATGCAGCCTCCTTTGCTTCTGGGTATTTTGGAGTTATCAAACAAGGCCGTGATTGCAACCGGTCAGTGTGCTCCGTGGTAGTTCGCCAGAGCATACGGTGACATGCCGGATCTCCTCAATCCTCTAAGGAAGTAGAGGTGTGGATGAGATCTCTTTATGATTGCAGTGATGAACAAGACAGATCTGCGGAGATGTGCATGCCCAGGAACATGAAGCTGTTGATTCTCCACTGCCGTCCCGTCTATGAGAGAATTCAATGGGTCCCTGGAGTTTATCTTGCACTAAACATTATTCCCTCTGGGCTGCATCTGTACAGTGTGGGCAGCTTGACTGTAATCATGTATAGTCTTGCCACTGACTGGGACAGCATGAGACTAAATAGCTCTTCACTGTACCCCGGTACATGTGACAACAAACTAAACAAAACACCACCATGATGGGGAGGGAAGGTTATTAACACAACTGACGATGGCTGGGCCCAGGATGTTGCTTAATAATTGTATGTTACCCTCCTGTCCTGTTGGAAAATAACCAATGTAACCATCTGGCTTTGTACTAAACAGATGTTAAAATGATGGCTGTGGGCTTGAACAGGGGTGATGTAATCGGTCAGAACAGTTGTTGTTCCATTGCTGATTAAATTTAATCCAGTCAGAGAGAGGCCATATCGATTTCATAGGATGATGCATTGGCGCTGGAGTAATCCACTTTCCTCTGCTTGTAACATAAAGCACTTTCACTAATAATGCAGATCAGAAGTCCCAACAATACTGCATACTGCAATGCATGTGTGAACTATATGTTGCTTAACACAAAGTCCAACGCACTGTTGGATTGTAGTGAGTTTGAATACATGAGCCTCAAATAGCAGAGCTGAACTATATGGAGATATCGGGCAGGCTAGAGCTTTACTCCTTGGATCGGAGGTGGCTAAGGGATGCTCTTGTAGAGGTACATATAATAATCAGGAGCAAAGATGGGGTGAATGCGTAGAATTTGTTTTCCCACGGAGTTGGGGAATCAAGAACCAGAGGAAGTAGGTAGACGCAAAAAGTAGTTCAGCGGGTCAGGCAGCATCTCTGGAGAAAAGGAATGGGCGATGTTTCTGGTTGTGACCCTTCATCAGGCTGAAGGGTCTCGACATGAAATGTAACCTATACTTGTTCTCCAGAGATGCTGCCTGACCCGCTGAGTTACTCTAGCATTTTGTGTCTATCTGTGGTGTAAACCAGTATCTGCAGTTCCTCCTTAGCTACCAGAGGGAAAAGCTTTGAGGTGAGAGGGGAAAAATCTTAACAGGAACCTGAGGGGAATCTTTTTCACGCAAAGAGTGGTAGGAATGCAGACAAATGGGACTAGCCCGTTATGCCAACTTGATCAAGGTGAACCAAAAAGCCTGTTTAGTGCTGTCCAGCTCTGACTCTGAAGTGTACAACACTTAGGACATGTGTGATGGACTGAATGGCCACATCTTGCTGCTAGTTTCTGCTCTGAGTGTGTCTTAGTCTGGAGTCACAGATGCACAGATTGACTAACAATATTGGTTTTCCTTCTCCAATGAAACAAGGCCGACCATCTCTCAGGATGTTCCAGACACTCAATAGATTACAAGTACTGGAATCTTGAGCAAAACATAGTGGTGGAATAACTCAGCGGGTCAGGCAGCATCTGTAGAGAAAATGGACAGATGATATTTCTGGTCGGGGCCCTTCTTCAGACTGAATTCCCTCCACAGATGCTGCCTGACCTGCTGACTTCCTCTCAGCACTTTGGAATATCTCGAGCAAGAAACAAAGGTTTTGATTTTAATTTCTAGATTTAAAAAAAAAATCTGTAGCAGAAGTCAAAGTAAGTGGGTGGAACTAAGCCCTGGGTCACTGACTTGGGGATCCAATGACCTGAATGAGAATCCAGCATTGGTGCACTGTTGAGCTGTGGTCAGGACAACCTGTGCAGGATCTACACTGTGTGTTGTCAGCTCCTGTGGACTCTGGTGATAACTTCCATTTCTGCAGAGTCCAAGATGCTTCACTGCAGTGTGGCTGGACAAAACCCGACAGCTGATCTACGAGGAGAGATGACTCGTAGTCTATGGACTGCAGGTTTGAGGAGTGTTGTGAGTGTGAAGTCAGGCGGTGGAGTTCTGGAGCTTCCATCGTCTTGATGTTTGTGGATAGGCAGCTGTTTGCAGTCACCGGTGACCCAGTTCCCTCAATGAACGGGACAGATAGGAAGGTGGATCACTGATTAGTGCGGGCCTAAGAGACAACTTCATGTTCAGCCCTTCTGGTTGAACTGAATTAAGATGATGGCTACAAGTCGTGAATCAGTATGGTAATATTCCAGGCACTGAGGTTTATGGCTGTCCCCATCCTTCTGGCCTAGACATGTCTCTCGTACTTCCTCACTTAGTGTGTGCGTGAGTGTGGCAGCACTGAAGGTGCTTTGTGTGTGAGTAGGTGTGTATGTCAGTGGCTGTGCCTCCCTTTGTGCCCCTGTGTGTTATTTTGATATTGGTCTATTACTGTCCTTCGTAATGAAGTACAGTATAAAAACTTTTGATTGCCTGTTATCCAGTCAAATCATACTAGACATGAGTCCAGTCAAGTCATACACAGGACGACATGTGGTGCATAGAGAAACATACCAGAGTGTAGAATATGGTGTTTAGATCGTTATAGCATTACAGTTACAGAAAATGTGCAGATTAAAGAATCGCAAGGCTAGATTGGGAATACATACTTGGCATACAAGAGATTTGTTCAAAAGTCTAATGTTAGTGTGGGGGGGGGGGGGGGGGGGGGGAGAGGAATGCTGTTGTCTGGTGGTACATGCTTTCAGGTTTCTATTTCTTCTGCCCAGCGGGAGAGGGGAGAAGTAGGGATGTCCATGGGGTGGCCGGTGCTCAATGACATTGGCTGCTTTCCCGAGGCACCGTGAAGTGTAAATGGAATCAATGGGGGAGAGCCGGTTTGTCATCGAGTCAAAAAGTCACAGTGTGTGGAAACAGGCCTTTCGGCCCAACTTGCCCACACCGACCAGCGTGTCCCATCGACAATAGTCCCACTTGCCTGCGTTTGGCCCATATCCCTCTAATTCTGTCCAATCTATGTACCTTTGTAATTGCTTCTTAGTACCTGCCTCAGCTACAGTGTAATGGACATGGCTGGGTACACAACACGCACTCTCTTGTGGTCGTGACGGGTGCAGTGGCCAAACCAACAGGCTTTCTATGGTGCATCTGTAGAAATTGGTACATTCCTTAGCCTTTCAAGGAAGTAGAGGCATTGGTGTTTTTTATTGGCTGTAATGTCAATGTGGTTGGACCAGGATCAATTGTTGGTGATATTTACGGTGAGGAACTTGAAGCTGTTGACATCGCCACTTCGGCACCATTGATGCTGACTGGCGCGCGTACTCCGTATCTCCTAAAGTTAATAACTAGCTCCTTAATATCTGGCCAATTACTGTGGTGTCACCTGCAAATGAGGTTAAAGGTGATTTTGGCCTCACAGTTATGATTTAATGGGAATATAGTAAAGGGCTGTGAACGCTTCATTGTGGGGCAACAGTGTTGAGAATTATCATGGAGGATGTTTAGTGGCATATTGATAGATTCATTGATATTGATTGCTGGTGAATATTGGCCAATGGTCCTATACAGAACATCCCCATTCCTTCCAATTGTGGTGTTTCCTGAGAGCATGGATGACCCCTGGTTTAGTGGCTCCAGGGAACAATGGTGTGACATGGCCTCTGCACCGCCTTGTCACGAACGCCACCTTGCGTTATGCGCTGAGCTTCTGACATGGGAGCTGAACCTGCGACCTTGGGGCTCGGAGGTGGGAGTCTTACCTTGTAAGCCATGGCTGAGCCTTGCTCACTCTGGCTGTATTGATGGACTGGCACCAGTGGGATGTTATTGTACAGTGGGACTGAATGCTGGCGATATTCACAAGACGGGCAGCATCTATGCATGAACTGCATAACATTCTCCCACGCAAAATGCCTGTTGACTATCCCTAACCAGTCCTTGCCTTTCCAAAGAGTGACACAAAATGCTGGAGGCAGGCAGCATCTCTGGAGAGAAGGAATGGGTGACTTTTCCGGTCGAGGCCCTTCTTGCTTTTCCAAATGCTGCTGCATCCGGTCCCTCAGCATCCCCTCCAGTAATGGCACAGTAACACAGAGGTAGAGTTGCTGCCTTGCATCGCCAGAGACCCAGGTTCAATCCTGACTACGGGTGCTGCCTGTATGGAGTTTGTACGTTCTCCCCATGACCTGCATGGGTTTTCTCCGGGAAGCTCTGGTTTCTTCCCGCACTCCAAAGACTTGCAGTATTTTATGCTAATTGGCTTGGTATAAATGCAAGTGTGTAGGATAGTGTTCGTGTGCAGGATCACTGGTCAGCATGGACTGGGTGGGCCGAAAGGGCCTGTTTCCACGCTGTATCTCAAAGCTAAACTAAACTACAGTGTCCACCACTGACGTGAGGCTCACTAGCCTGTAGTTCCCTGACTCCTCTGTTCTGCTCTTCTTAAATAACGTTAAAGCATTAGCTGTCCTCCAGTCTTCTGTCTTCTGGCACCTCATCCGTAGCTAAAGACGATGGAAATACCTCTGCTAGGGGCCCCAGCTATTTCTTCTCTAACTTCCACACTAGCCTGGGAGACACTTGATCAGGCCCCAGGGATTTGTCCAACTTAATATGCCTTAAGACTGCCAACACCTCCCGTGGATATGTGGATAGATTCCAATACATCACTCTTCATTTTCCTGAATTCCTCAGCTTCCCTGTCCTACATAGTAAATAAATATTCATTTGACACTTGCACAGAGCAGTCCTGAGCTACTATCTACCTCATTGCAGATCCTCTGACTTCCATTGATTGGACTTTACTGGAATTTATCTTCCACTAAACGTTACTCGTGTTATTCCCTTTATCATGTATTTGTGTGCTGTGGACGGCTCTGTAATCATGTATTGTCTTTCCACTGACTGGTTAGCACACAACAAAAGCTTTTCACTGTACCCCGGTACACGTGACACTAACCTAAACTCAAACTCATCTCATGTGGCTCACACAGTGACAACCACATTAATCTTTAAGGGGTCCTGTTCTCTCCCTGGTTTGATTTAGTTCTTAATATATTTGTAGAATCCCTTACGATTTTCTTTTATCTCGTCTACTTTTTTTTTTGCCCTCCTGATATCCATTTTAATTGGGTTCCTACGTCTCTTGTACTCGAGAGTTTTGCTTGATCCCAGTTGCCCGTACCTGACATATGCCTCCTTTGTGTAGGAAGGAACCGCAGATGCTGGTTTACACCGAAGATAGACACTAAGTGCTGGAGTAACTCAGCGGGACAGGCAGCATCTCTGGAGAGAAGGGGTAGGTGATGTTTTGGGTCGAGACCCTTCCTCTGACTCAATGCCTGCTTTCCCTGACCTTTGCCTCTATCTCTCGTTATCCCTGCATCCCTATTCCTGACCGACTTGCCCTACACTCTATCAGGAACACGCGCTCCCCGAACTCTTCCTGTCTCACTTGATGGATATCCCTTTACCTGCAAACAGCCTGTCCAAATAAATCTTTGCAAGTTCCTGCCTAATGCTTTAAATTTGCCTTGCTCCCTGCTCCCTAAGTGCTCTCCCACTGACACTTAAGTCATCTGCCCAGCCCCATTTCCCACTAGGTTCCCACTCTAGTGGGGTCCATCTACATCTTGTTTAAGAAAACTTTCCTGGGCAGATTTAACAAATTCCACCCCATCCCGCCCCTCAACACAGTGTGAATCCCAGGGGAATTAACACTAGAGGGCTTGGGTTTAAGGTGAGAGGGGAAAGAATTAAAGGGGGCAGGATTTTTACACACGGTGATGGTATAGGGAACGAGCTGTCAGAGAAAGTAGTCGAGGCAGGTACAATAATATTTAAAAGACATTTGGACAGGTACGTGGATAAGAAAGCAGTCTGAAGAAGGAACCAGACCCAAAACGTCATCCATCTTTTTTTCTGCAGAGATGCTGCCTGACCAGACGAGTTACTCCACCAGTTTGTGCCTATCTACAGAAAGGTTGAGATGGATATGGTCTAAACGTGGGGAATATAACCATATAACAATTACAGCACGGAAACGGGCCCTCTCGGCCCTTCCAGTCCGTGCCGACCATTTGTTTTCCCCTAGTCCCATCTACCTGCACAGACCATACCCCCCCCATTCCCTTCCCGTCCATATACCTATCCACTTTACTTTTAAATGTTAAAATCGATCCTGCCTCCACCACTTCTGCTGGAAGCTCATTCCACACAGCCACCACCCTCTGAGTAAAGAAGTTCCCCCTCACGTTACCCCGAAACCTCTGTCCCTTAATTCTCATGTCATGCCCTCTTGTTTGAATCTTCCCTACCCTCAATGGGAAAAGCTTATCCACGTCAACTCTGTCTATCCCTTTCATCATTTTAAAGACAAGTCCCCCCTTAACCTTCTGCGCTCCAAAGAATAAAGACCTAACTTGTTCAACCTTTCTCTGTAACATAGTTGCTGGAACCCAGGCAACATTCTAGTAAATCTCCTCTGTACTCTCTCTATGGGAGTATGGGGCTCGCTTAGATGAGGCATCTTGGCCAGCATGGATGAGATGGGCCGAAGGACCTGTTCCCATGCTGTATGTCTTCATGAATGAAATAATGGAGACCACACATACGGACTTGGTGCCTCTGCCCACTGTGTGTGTGGGGTGGTCGTGGTGTGACTGGCACAGTTTGCCTCCTCTTGGAGTTTGCCCACTGCCCTCAGTGCCCCGTGCCCTGCCCCTCCCCCGCGTAACTGCCTGAACATCTGCCAGAATGCTGAGAAATGATCCTTCTACTGATGTTATGAATAGAATCCCAGCCACAGTCAGTGAAGAGGGAAGTGAAACTTGGTGAACAGTTTCCCTTTGTGATTTTGCACGTCTTTGGACCGTGGTGGGGGGGGGGGGGGGGGGGGGGGGGGGGGGAGGTATCACCTGCAGTATTTGTCATTGCTGAACTCTGTACATGGTCGTCGGGGTTAGGCTGCCAGGGATCAGCGCTGCTCCAGACGGCAGCGGGAGCAGCAATCCGCCCCAGCTGGGACCGGACTGTGCCGGTGCTGAGATTCCGACCCACTGCACAGATGAATGACCCGGTGGGGCCGCTGCTTGCCGGGGGAGGGAGGGGGCAGCCGTCATATTTGTCCCTGAAGACCGGCGAGTCGAAGAGGAAGGAGCCACTGGAGACAATGGAAGCGAAGAGTGGGCTGGTAGGAGAGGGCCCAGGGTGTTGGGTCCCGTGCCTGCAAGGTCGGCTGCAGGAGGCGTCCCTGTGACTCGGAGACATTCGAGCGAGGGGCGGGATGACGGTTGGTGGGCCGAGCCGGTGAAGGCGACAGAGGAGGTCCTGCAGCAGCCTGGGGCTTACCTGGCCTTGCCTTGATCGGGGGAGCTTCAGTACACCAGCATGTGGACCGGACTTTGGATTCTTTCTTTTGTAAATGGCACAGCAGTAGAGTTGCTGCCTTGCAGCGTTTGCAGCGCCAGAGACCCGGGTTCGATCCCGGCTACGGGTGCTGTCTGTATGGAGTTTGTACGTTCTCCCCGAGACCGCGTGGGTTTTCTCTGAAATCTTTGGTTTCCTCCCACACTCCAAAGACGTACAGGTTTGTAGATTAATTGTCTTGGTATAAGTGCAAATTGTCCCTTGTGTGTAGTATAGTGTAAGTGTGCGGGGATCACTGGTCGGTGCGGACTTGGTGGGCCGAAGGGCCCATTTCTGCCCTGTATCTCTAAAAGAAAACACTGGCAAATATGACGGTGGGTGCAAGAGGTTCTCTGTGCAGTGCAGTGTATACAGGGCAATAAAGAACCATTGACCCATTGAGACTGGTCATTGGGATCCTGAAGGGATTTGACCAGGAATCGGAAGCAAGGAGACAGAGCCGTAACATTCCAGCCAAGCCGCTCCGGGGAAACTCCGGGAGGCGTGCGGATTGTCTCCCTACACGGCGTTAGCGTGCCCTTGATTTTGATAGGGACTTGCCCTTTGAATTCCACTTCACATCTAAAAGTAACTGACACATAAAGAAACAAGGCAGTGTGCACATCTACCGGGATGCGCGTGTGTGTGTGTGTGTGAAAGCTCCAACAGAAAATCCTGCAGAATATAGAAATCTGATGTAAAATGGAAGCACTCAGCAGGTCAGGCAGTATTCATGGAGGAAGAAAGTTCCATTGCCATGAAATATTCACCCCCATCTCCGGTGTTTTGTTTAATTCGGGGTTGGGGGACCTCTCCGTTAGTTCCTGGTCCGTTGATCTCTGCTGTGGGAGGGAACCCTCTTCAGGGGGTTGTGGAGGGGTGTGTCGTGTGGACCTGGGCTAGGGGAGGGGTAGATAAGTGGCCCATGAGTTTTCCATGCAGTCTTGGACAGAGCAGTTCCCAAACCACGCTGTGGTGTGTCCCGGTAGGATGTGTTCTATGGTGCATGTGTGGACGTGGGGGAGGGAGAGGGGAAGGGAGCGAGGAAGGGATGAGGCCTCTGTCTGGTTCCAACCAGGCCTCGGTGAGGCGGAGAGCAGGGCGGACACTCAACTCTTGATGCTCGGATTGCAGGCGGCGGCTGATCTGGAAGATGACGGAGTACAAGCTGGTGGTGGTGGGAGCAGGAGGTGTCGGCAAGAGCGCATTGACCATCCAACTCATACAGAACCACTTTGTGGATGAATATGACCCCACGATCGAGGTAGGATGCGGCCGTGCGTACGCCGAGACCTGCGACTGGGGCGCTGGCCCCTTCACCTCCGCCCCCCCCCCCGGGCTGTGGGCGAGACGACCAACCTCCCTCCACATCTCCCGCCCCTAGGGCACCTTGTTTCCAACCGTCCCCCGTGGGTGTCAGGTCAGTGGCGATCAGTCGAAGCTGATCTATTTCTCCCTCCTAACCCCATTCTGTCTCCTCCCCTTAACCTCTGACACCCATAGTAATCAAGAATCTGTGTATCTCTGCCTTAAAAATATCCGCTGACCTGGCCTCCACAGCCTTCTGGGTCAAAGAATTCCACAGATTCACCACCCTCTGACTAAAAAAAAATCCTCCTCATCTCCTTCCTAAAAAAATGTCCTTTAATTTTGAGGCTATGGCTAGTCCTAGACTCTCCCACTAGTGGAAATGTCCTCCCCACATCCAGAAATGATGGTGCAGGCAGCGGTGTGGAGCTCCTGGTCACTCTCACCTCAATTATTCCATCCGAGTCTGACAAAGGGTCCCAACCCAAAGCGTTGCCTATCCATTCCCTCCACAGATGCTGCCTGACCTGCTGAGTTTCTCCTGCAAAACCCTTGGTGTTTTGCTTTGGATTCCAGCATCTGCTGTCTCTTGTTTAGTTTAGAGATACAGTACGGAAACAGGCCCTTCAACCCACCCCGTCGCTGCAACCAGCATTCACCCGTATGCAAGTTCCATCCGAAACACCAGGGACACATTTCAAATGCCAAATAACCTACAAACCCACATGTCTTTGGAGCATGGGAGGAAACCAGAGCACCCAGGAAAACCCACGTGGTCACAGGGAGAATGTGCAAGCTCCATACAGAGAGCATTCGCAGTCCGGATTGAACCCAGGGCTCTACCACTCATTAATTTCAGTTTATCTTGGAACACACATTTTTTTTGGTGTTAAATTTGTTTTCCTAATTGTAAACTGTTTCCTTTTTGGGGCTAAATTTGTTTAAAATTCCATGAAAATATACAGAGGGGATTATTGGTGGTGAAGGCAAGGTTTGTGCTGCTGGGTTAAGGTGGGCTGAGGGGGGAGAGCGCGGGTCCGTTCCCTCTGGCAGTGCCTGTTCCAACCAAATAGTGAAAGGCCTGCCTGGGTAGAGTGGATGTGAAGAGGATGTATCCACTAGTGGGAGAGTCTAGGACTAGAGGGCACAGCCTCAGAATTAAAGGACATTCCTTTAGGAAGGAGATGAGGAAGAATTTCTTTAGTCAAAGGATGGTAGATAGAGGAAGAAGGTTAGACTTTATTGCCTTTCATCACAGTGAGGAATGTGGGGAATCCGCTGTGGTGGATGTTTATGTTAACTTTTCTGTAGTTGTGTCATTTTTTAGTACGACTGTACAGTAAATTGAATTTCACTGTATCTCAATTAGTGCATGTGACAATTAGTGCAACTGACCTTGAAATCTTCAAATTCATTGCCACAGTTGGCTGTGGAGGCTAAGACATTGGGTGTTTTTAAAGCTCAGTTTCCTATGAACTCTATCCCCTCTCGCAATGCATTCCAGTCCTTGATTCCCCTGCCCTGGGATAAAGAGGCCAAGTCAATGGATTTTCTTTAAGGCAGCGATAGATAGATAGATTCTTGATTAGTATGGGTAGGAGAATGGGGTTAAGAAGGAAAGATAGATCAGCCGTGATTGAATGTTGGGGTAGACTTGATGGGCTGAATGGCTTAATCCTGCTCCTATCACTTCTGATCTTATGAACCCACAGGACTCGTACAGGAAGCAGGTGGTCATCGACGGGGAGACGTGTTTGCTGGACATCC
Source organism: Okamejei kenojei (assembly GCA_035221665.1). Taxonomy (NCBI): domain Eukaryota; kingdom Metazoa; phylum Chordata; class Chondrichthyes; order Rajiformes; family Rajidae; genus Okamejei; species Okamejei kenojei. Next base: position 15,952,810 of record CM069148.1, on the reverse strand, counting down.
TCGACACGGCCGGCCAAGAGGAGTACAGCGCCATGCGAGACCAGTACATGCGCACCGGGGAGGGCTTCCTGTGTGTCTTTGCGATCAATAACACAAAGTCGTTTGAAGACATCCACCAGTACAGGTCGGCGCTAGTCCCTGACCACGGTCCACAGACCCCGTCTCGCACCCCCCCCCGTGCGCTGAGAGGTGTACGACAAGCAGACCACCCCGCACGCAGCCCGTTCAATTACGTGCAATGTTTCTGTACAGAAAGCTTACAGTTGGCAGGAGAATGAGGTTGAGAGGGAAAGATTGATCAGCCATGATTGAATGGCAGAGTAGACTTGATGGGCCGAATGGCCTAATTCTACTCTGAGAACTTGAGAATTTATTCAGAATAAGAATGTCGTACAGCACGGGAACGGGCCATTCGGCCCACTTTGGCCACACTGTTCCGCATTCATCACAATTCCCAGCATTTTGACGCTAGCCTTCTACGTCAACAATTCAAATGCTCTTCTAGACACTTATTAGCTGTTACCGGCAACTCTGCTTCCACCACTCTCCCTTGAGGGGTGTACCAGCCACTCGCCGCTCTCTGGAGCTGATGGTCACCCTGGATCACTCCTTCCCCCTTTTCCCTAAACCTACCTCTGACGACCAGGGAAATGTTTCCTGCTCTCTACCCGGCCTATACCTCTCATAACTGTTTGTACCTCAATCACGTGCCTCTTAACCACCACCTCTTGAGGGCAAACAGACCCCTGACCTCTCCAGTCTCTCCTCACATCCAAAATGCTCCATCCTAGATGATATTCTAGTGAATCTTTGTACTGTCACATCCACCTTGTACCTTGGTTCCCAGAACTGCACACCATACTCCAGCTGAGGTCTGCCAGTGTTTTATAGTTAATGCTTAACCTTTCTTCCTCTATTCAAATCTCCAAGTAATGAAGGCCTTCATTCCATATGCTTTTCTAAGCACATTATCTATCTGTATTGCCATCTACAATGATCTTTGGACTTGTACTCACTCTGTTTGTTGATACTCCCTAAGATGCCAATATTGTCCCTCCGGCTGATGCTGTGATTACCGGGCTTTTGCGTATGTGTTTTCACTTCTATACATTTTGACTGATGGAAGTGGGGAGAAGAGGGAGTGGCCGAATTGTGAAAGCGCAAACCTCCAGATTCGGGGACAGTTTCTTCCCAGCTGTTATCGGGCAACTGCACCATCCTACCAACAATTAGCTACTATGTACCCCATTGGAGACCCCTGGACTATCTTTGATCGGACTTTACTGGACTTTATCTTGCACTAAATGCTATTCACTTTATACCCTTTATTGTGTATCTGTACACTCTGGATGGCTCGATTATAATCATGTATTGTCTTTCCGCTGACTGGTTAGCACACAGCAAAATATTTTCCAAGATGGTGCCCAACCCAGGCGACTATTTGCGTGCTTGTCAAAGAAGCAGATCTACAATCCCATATTGCAATTTCTCCACCCGTTAAAATTTCTACTCCAAGAGATATTTCTTACCTTTCACTGTAATCTTCTTACTAAACGTTAATACCTTATGTATCTATCAATACACTGTAAATGGCTCGATTGTAATCGTGTATTGTCTTTCTGCTGACTGGTTAGCAAGCAACAAACTATTTTCACTATACCTCTGTACATGTGATAATAAACTATACGAAAGCCAACAGGGCCTCAATGGGCCAAAGGGCCTCCCAGTACCTATCAGCGGTGGGGATTGAAGTTGGTATCGTGGCATCTCTTGATGCCAATGTATTGGGAAGGTGCTCATACTCCCCTTGGTCCTGCAGGGAGCAGATCAAACGGGTGAAGGATTCAGATGACGTTCCGATGGTCTTAGTGGGGAACAAGTGTGACCTTCCGTCCCGGACTGTGGAGACACGGCAGGCGCAGGATCTGGCCCGGAGTTACGGCATTCCTTACATCGAAACCTCGGCCAAAACCAGGCAGGTAGGAGTCAGAGTCACACCGCACGGGAAAGGGTCCTTCACCCAACTTCATCAACAAGCCCCATCTAAGCTGATCCCCGTTGCCCATCTTTGGCCCACATCCCTCTCAGCTTTTCCTATCCACGTCCATGGGGAGAAGACCGAGAATGCGGTTGAGGATGAAAGATGGATCAGCCATGATCGAATGGCGGAGCAGGCTCGATGGGCCGAATGGCCTAATCCTGCTCCTACATCTTAGTCTTGCCTGTCCAAATGTTTTTTACGTTGTATTGTATCTGCCTCAACTATCTCCTCCGGCAACTCGTTCTATGTGCCCACCACCTTCTGTGGGGGAAAATCTGACCCTCAGATCCCCTTTAAATCTGCCCCTTCCAACTTATCCTAAATTCAGTAGTTTTAGACTCCCTTATACTGGGGGAAAAATCATGACTATTCATCCTGTCTACACCCCACACAATTTTATAAATCCCTGCAGGTGGGACTACTTTAACTTGGCACGCACATCGTGGGCTGAAGGACCGGTCCTGTTTTCTAGTACTATTTAAATAAGGTCACCCCTCATCTATGCTCTTTGGGAAAATAGTCCCAATGTATCCCGTCTCTCCCTCTAACACTAGTCCTCTACTCTCGGTGACATCCTGTGAATCTTTTCTGTACTGTATCCAACGTAAACTCACCATTCCTATAACTGGGCGAGCAGCAGACGGATGCAAAGATTGTGATGTAAACTGAAATGGTGGGAAAAACCAGTACAATAACGGAATAACATGGTGAGGCGTGAGAGTCTCCGGGTGGCAGTTCTCCAGGAGGGGGTGGCAGAACAGACTGGCGATTGAGTTTTGTAGTGACCAGGGATATTTTATCAGCAGCCAAAGTCCAGGCATAGAGCTGTACAGCACAGAAACAGGCCCTTTGGCCCACCTTCCCAAGTCGATGAAGACGTCATCCTGTATTTGCCCCATATCCTTCAACCCTCACTATCCTCATCTGTCCAAATGTTTTTTTAAAAAATTGTAATTGGATCCACTTAGTTTAGTCCCCAGCACAGAAACAGGCCCTTCGGCCCACCAAGTCCATGCCGACCAGCGATCCCCATACACTCGCACTATCCTACACGCCAGGGACAATTTTCAACAAATCCGATTAACCAACAAACCTCGAGGTCTGTAGAGTGTGGGAGGAAAACTGCAGAACCCGGGGAGAACGTACAAACTGCGTACAGATAGCACCCATAGTCAAGTTTTAACCAAGCTATCTGGCACTGTAAGGCACTGCTGCGCCACCTTGCCGCCCTTCTATAGCTTCCATTAGCAGCTCATTCTAGATGCAGACGACCCTCGGAGTGAAATAGTTGCACCTGAGGCCCTTTTTTAAATCTCTCCCGTCTGACCTTAAGCCTATGCCTCTCGTTTTGGAATTCTCTTCGCTGGGAAAAAGGCTGTGAGCGTTTGCTTTATCCATGCACCTCATGATCTTATCAATACGCTCACCCTCCGCCTCCTACGCTCCAAGGAAAATAAGTCCCAGCCTGTCCAACCTCCCCCGATAAACTCAAACTAACATCCCAGTAACATCCTGGTGAATCTCTCCTGCACCCTAGTTGCATCATGACATTCACTGGCCCACCTGTAGTAAGACGTGCTGAGACCTCGTGCATCAAAGGATGCTGTTTATCCAGAACAAGGGGTCACAGTCTAAGGATAAGAGAGTGGTGAGTCTCCGGAATTCTCTGCCAGCGAAGGTAGTTGAGGCCAGTTCATTGGCTATATTTAAGAGGGAGTTAGATGTGGCCCTTGTGGCTAAAGGGATCAGGGGGTATGGAGAGAAGGCAGGTACAGGATACTGAGTTGGATGATCAGCCTCGAAGGGCCGAATGGCCTACTCCTGCACCTATTGTCTATGTTTCTATGTTTACCTTCTTGGTAGCTTGCTGTATCTTCAGTGGTCCCTCTGGATACCGAACCTTTCTGCCTTGTGCCATTTATTCCCGAAAATAGGAGCGCATCTCTATTTTCCCATGTTTGTTCCATCAGAACCCCCCCGCTGCCCCATTCCCTCCCCCGTCCGTGTGTCCGGAGCCTCTCCACGCCCCCTCCACTCCCACTCTCTCGCACTGGGCTGTTACGTTCCACATCCTCCTCACCTTTCCACCTTTGCAGGGGGTGGAGGACGCCTTCTACACCTTGGTCCGAGAGATCAGCCAACACAAAGTGAGGAAGTCCAACCCACCGGATGAGAGTGGCCAGGACTGCAACAACTGTAAATGTGTCCTCTTGTGACCAGGGTAAGTGTGTGTGTGTGTGTGTGTGTGTGGAGGGGGGGGGGGGGGGCTCAAGCCCCTGCACCTCTTTATTACCCGTTCTCCGCCACCTCCCATGTCTGACAGTGGAGGGGCAGGGCTGGCAGCCCAGGGGATGGGAGGGGGTGCGTAGAGTCGGTGAGCGGCCGTTCCTTGGTGACCGTCTCTGCCCCTCTTGTGCAGGCGATGGCTGAAAGTGCGGCGGCAGCGCAGGGGAGGGTTGGGCGAGGAACACGAGCATCTGTTACCAAAGGTGGAGGAGGCTGTGGATGAAGAATGGCAGGGTGCGGGCAGCAGGAGGCAGGGCAGCGGGTATGAGAGGCTGGGGAGGAGGGGTGGGGGGGGGGGGGCAGTGTCTGCTGGGTTGTTGTGTAAGGAGGTACCGGTGGGGATGAGAAGACATGGGTGGGGGGGAGGGGGTGGGTGAAAGGGGACGAGAGATGTGATGAAATGGAAAGTGAAATGTGAGGGGATGGGGCGCGAGGGTCGGGGTGAACGGGACGAGAGAGTTTAGAGGACGGGGTGAAATGGTTGGGGAGGGTAATGGGTGGAGAGGATTGAGGGGAGGGTAGAGGGAAGGTGTTGGGTGGGGAGGTATGGGATAGGGCAGCAGTTCTGCTGTCTGCACTAGATGTGGCTGGCCTGCTGTACCTGCGAGCAGCGGCCACACGATGGCGCTTCATGCCCACTTTCCCTGCAGCAGAGGCAGGATCGCTGCTGCAGGCCATTCGGCCCAATAATCCTGTGCTGCCTTTGCAGGAGATACTCAGGAAGTGCCACACTGAGGGAGGGCAGTACTGAGGGAGTGCCGCACTGTGGGGGGGGGGGTACTGAATTTTCTGACGGTCCTTCCATCTGTCCCTGCAGGTCCCTGGAGCAGCGGACAATCGGCCATCGTTACGCCGCAGGAGGAGCGGTGACGGGGGCTGGCGTGTGGGCGGTGCTGGAGTCGGGCATGGCGCGGGGTCCCGCTCACCCATCCCCCCCCTTGCCCACCCCGGCCTCTGGGGAGACACGAACCTCTGCCCACCTCGTGACACTAAATCGACCCCCAACACCACCCCCACCCCTCCCCTCCCCTCCCCTGGTGTCCTCTGTGGCCACACACTGTCCCTCTCGACAACCCAGACCCCAACTCCACACTGTACCAGGACTGCCCACCGCGGGCAGTGTGGACTTTACTGAATCAGGGCAGCCGGCCGCAGCTTGTTTGCTGGGACTGGAAACGGGCGGGGGGAGGGGGCGGAAAGAATCGGAGATGGGAGTGGGAGGTGTAGCGGTGGGGGATGCTGAGAGCCGTTCCCTTTGTGAATTATTGAAGCAACACTGAGCCTCCTCCGTGGGCACTCTCCCCTGTCATGGGCGGAGGTGCCCACTCCCCTCTGGCCAACCCCCTCCCCCCCCGCCCCCTCCTGCATCCACTGGGACCCTCTCTCCTGCCCACACTATTCCCCACATAGTCTCCGGTTGGTCAGGATAGAGGGGTAGTCCACGCTCTCCTCTCCCTCTCTGTATTCCCCTCATTGCCAAACGGAGCCCTGGGCAGGTGTGGACTCCTCTCTGGTGCAGTTCGATCTCCTGATTTCCACCCTCCCGGAGCCCCCGACATCAGGATGCCCCCGGCCACCTGGTTTGGAGTGTTTTAGTCACCTCAGCCAGTGCCTGCAGCCAGCTTCCCTCTCCCTCTATATCTCTCTCTCGCTTTATTTAACACGTTGTACATTTCCAAGCTGAAATAAAGATGATTTGAAAAGAAACGCCCCACATTGCTGTGACTCTCCTTGCCCTATGGGGGACGTGAGCAAGCTTCACCTGGGAATCGATGGGGGCTCTTCTCAGTCTGTTCACTGGCGGGGGGGGGGGTTGACTAGTACTTGATTAATACAGATGTCAGAGATTATGGGGAGAAGGCAGGAGAATGGGGTTAGGGGAGAGATAGATCAGGCGTGATTGATGGGCCGAATGGCCTAGTTCTACTATTCCTTATGATTGTGCATCCAGCAACAGCAAATGAGAGCATTTTGTAAAAATCATACTGATACATAGGCATAATCATACTTGAGTACAAGATTGTAGGGATAGTACATTGCACTCAGACAGTAGACATGAGTTGCCCTGTTTCTCACACCATTTTGTATGATTCAAGTCCAAAGTTGTCAAAATTGACATGTGTATCAACAATGAAATTCTTACTGCAGCTTAACAGGCCTGTAAATGCAACAAAACACAGATGTATAATACAATAAATTAATAACCCCCATATTCATCATCGGCGGTCACTCGAAACGTGTACGACTGTCGTCTTTTGGGAGGATGCCTGTGTGTGACTTTGTTTAACGTGGGGAGACTGGTGCACAGACGGCCACTACAGGGTCCTTGACAGATCTGGGTCGGGATCCAGTGGCATGGAGTCCAAGACGACCGGAGACTCTTTTCTGCCGCTGCCTTCATCCGCCTTCCCAGCCGTTGTGACGCTCCACTAAGGTCGGCCATCATCCTCCGCCTGTTCCACCGTTGAGGTCTTGGTTGGATTGCCCTTTGTCGGGGACCTCCCCCTCGACCTTACCGCCATGGGTGACCCTACCAGGAGCGTGGCTCCAGACGGCATCGCTCTCAGGATCTCGGGATCTCACGAGCTTCTCCACCGCGACAAGGTGACAATCCACGGAGAAGAACCCGCATAATAATAATAGGTAACTATAATAGTGGAAAATCAAAGTTCACATTGCAACCAAAGACACTGTCCACACAAGGTCATAGTTGCTGAGGTTAGTGTTGTGTTAGTAACCAAGAGCCTGATGGTTGCAGGGTAGCGCATTTCACAAAATTCTCATGCTCTCACGCTGATCACAAAATTATATAATGAGAATTTGCGTTTTGCTTAACAAATAGTGTAGGAAGGAATTGCAGATGCTGGTTTAAACTGAAGATAGACGCTAAAACCTAGAGGACAGGCAGCATCTCTGGAGAGAAAGAATGGGTGATGTTTCGTCGAGACCTTCAGCCTGAAGAGGTTGAAAACCAGCCATAAAACACAATGACTGGACATGTGTGTTATCCAACCAAGGGCAGAAATCAGACTCGTGTGTTCATCTTTATTCACGTGACACCATAATAAATATAATTACAGAAAAAATAATGTAATGGGGTGGCACGGTGGTGCAGCGGTAGAGTTGCTGCCTCACTACCACGTGGGTTTTCTCTGGATATTCCGGTTTCTCCCATATCCGAAAGAAGTGCAGGTTTGTAGGTTAATTGGCTTCTGTAAATTGTCCCTGGCGTGATGGATGAATTGGTGTATGATAGATTGCTGGTCAGTGCGGACTTGGTGGGCGGAAGGGCCTGTTTCCATATATATTTTTACATATACATCTTAATTTCATGGAACCATATATGATTGAATATGTGGCATTATTTTCGTCTTGTTTCTACATTCAAAGGGTAAGGTTGAAACCGTCTGAAGAAGGGTTTCGGCCCGAAACGTTGCCTATTTCCTTCATTCCATAGATGCTGCCGCACCCGCTGAGTTTCCCCAGCGATTTTGTCTACCTTCGATTCTCCAACATCTGCAGTTCCTTCTTGAACAAGGTTGATTGATTTACTTGTGCAGAACAGTGATGGAAGTCTGACTTTTGCTTTGTTTCTCTGAGTTTTTCTCTCTCTCTCTCTCTCTCTCTCTCTCTATATATATATATACATAACAGCATGAATATAATCTGATTTCCATACATGAATATAGTCATTCATGTGCTGCACCTGTTGAGCAGAGCCTGGCTCTGTTGTGGAATGTAATTAGGAATGTCATTTAGCCTAACCTTATTCATACCTAATCCAATTTAAAGCATAAAAGTTGCATCCAAGTGTAAGTTAAAAGACTCGCTACAGTATGCACCAGGTTGCACAATTTCAAGCTGAAAAATGTAAAAGCTCCTTACCATGGGAGGGGGAACCCCCCCCCCCCCCCCCCCCCAACACCCTAAACCCCTCCCCGCCGCTACGCTCCCTCGCAATTTCTCACTCAACACTCACCCAACGTTGGCAGCCCTGCAATGTGGGAGATTGTGATGGCACTGGTTGATGGGAGGTCTGTTCAGAAGTCTGAAACCAGAGCGGGATTCAGCAGTTCCTGAATCTGGTGGTATGTGCTTCTAGATGGAGATGGTAGGAGGATAGGGAGTCTGGTCTGTGTTGTACTGGGCCACATCCGCAACTCCACCGTCTCTTGCTGTCTCCGGCAGAGTTTCCCAATGATTAGAGCGGTGTGAAGCTTTGATATTGGCTGCCCTTTTCAAGCAATGATCCCATAGATTTCTTCGGGGGGGGGAGGTCGGTATCTGTGATGGACCAATCAGTTCCGACCAGTCTCTGTAGTTGCTTTCATCCCTGAGTGTTTGAGTTACCAGACCAGGCCATGGTGCAACCAGTCAGTATGCTCCCTTCCATCCACTGTAGAAGTTCAATTGAGTATTTGTCCACATTTTGAATCTCCTCAATGTTTAAAGGAAGTTGATGAGCTTTCTTTGTAATTGCATCAATGTGCTAGGCCCAGGACATATATGTAATAAACTCTACCCTGCCTGGCTGTAGGGGCAAAGGTTAGGAGCCAAAATGGTCAGGCAGGGTGGGGGGAGAATTTCTAGGAATGTTAAGTTTAGTCTATTGTCATGTGTACCAAGGTACAATAAATAGATTTTGTCGCGTGCTAACCAGTCAGCAGAAATACAACGCATGATTACAATCCAGCCATTCACAGAGTGCAGATACATGATAAGGGAATAACGTTTAGTGCATCTATGTTGGCATGGATGTGCTGGGCTGAAGGGCCCATTTCTGTGCTGTACAGCTCGATGGCTGGATTTTGGTTTATTTCCCCTGGCCTGCCTGCCTGTCTAGATCAAGTGTCACTCCAAAAGGAGTCAAACATCAAGGCAAAGATGAGAAGTGATGTCTTTGCCTAGATAATGGTGAACCTTTGGTAGTATCTTAGAAACATAGAACATAGGAAAATAGGTGCAGGAGCATTCAGCCCTTCGAGCCAGCACCACCATTAGACAGCAAGAACTGTTTGTTGCTTTCCCAATAACACACCTTGGATTACAAGCAACATCAAGAGCCTCCTAAATGAGAAAAAAAGGAGGCTTTCAAGGTTGGTGATCGGGAAACGATCAAGAGGGTACAGCTGAAAAGGAGTATGAAGCAGGCAAAAGGGGACTGTACAAGGAAGCTGGAGCGGAAACTGCAGCTCACCAGCATCAAAGAGGTGTGGAGAGGAATGAAGACCATCACTGGAGAAGAGGAGCCTGCTGGCAGGAGACGTGGGCAAGGCCGATGAGTTTAACCTGTTTTATAACAGGTTTGATCTGGTATCCCCTCCCACCTCTACAGGTGCAGCCTCTCCCCCACCATCACCTCCACGAGGCAGCCCCCCCCCCCCCCCCCCCAACACCACTGCTGCAGCACCTCCTATGCCGACATCTCCCTCAACTGTTCTTCACGGCGGACGAGGTGAGAGCTGAGCTGAGGAGGCTGCGCCCTGGTAAAGCAGCTGGCCCTGATGGTGTATGTCCCAGGCTACTGAAAGACTGTGAGGCTCAGCTGGTGGAGCCGCTCCAGACCATTTTCAACCTGAGCCTCCAGTCGGGGAGGGTACCAGGTCTGTGGAAAGCATCCTGTCTCGCGCCGGTTCCCAAAGCAGGGCGGCCGACCGGGATCAACGACTACAGACCGGTGGCCCTCACATCCCACATCATGAAGGCAATGGAGCGGCTACTCATTCGTCTCCTGAGACCACAAGTCCAGCGCGCACTCGACCCACTACAGTTTGCGTACCAGGAGAGCGTTGGTGTGGATGACGCAGTCCTCTACGTGCTACACCGGATCTACTCCTTTTTGGACAAACCCGGTGGCTCTGTGAGGATTATGTTCTTCGACTTCTCAAGTGCGTTCAACACCATCCAACCCCTGATTCTGAAAGGCACGCTTAAGAAGATGGGGGTGGAATCCACCTTTATCTCCTGGATATACCACTACCTGACGGGTCGACCACAGTTTGTTAAGCTGGGGGACTGTGTTTCCGGGACAGCGGTGTGCAATGTTGGAGCCCCACAGGGAACGGTTCTGGCCCCGTTCCTCTTCACCCTGTATATAGCAGACTTCAAATATAAGTCTGACACATGCCACATACAGAAATACTCAGATGACACAGCGATTGTGGCATGGGTAAGGAATGGGCAGGAGGAGGAATACAGGGACTTGACCAGTGCTTTCTGTGTCTGGAGTAAAGAGAACTGTCTCATCCTGAACACAATTAAGACTAAAGAGATGGTGGTTAACTTTGGCAGGCCCAAGCTCCCCCTTCAGCCGGTCAACGCTGCAGGGGCTGACATTGAGGTGGTGCAGACATATAAATACCTTGAAGTGCACCTGGATTACAAACTGGACTGGTCTGTCAACTCTGATGCCCTCTACAACAAAAGGCCAGAGCTGACTCTTTTTTCCTCAGAATGCTCAAATCCTTCAATTTGCGTAATGATATGCTGCACATGTTTTACAACACTGTAGTTACAAGTGTGATTTTCTACGCTGTTGTCTGCTGGGGCAACAGCATTCGTGCAAAAAACAACAAGAAGCTGGACAAACTGGTTAAACGAGCTAGCTCCGTGCTGGAGGGGAGAGTGGACTCTGGGGTGGATGTGCTTGCGAGGCGTATGAGGCACAAGGTGCAGGTCATCCTGAAAATCCCCGGGCATCCCCTCCATGTAATTCTGGAAAGTCAAAACCGGCTCCTCTCCCTGCCCTGTAGAACAGAGCGGTTCAGGAGATGCTTCACCCCTGCAGCCATTAGATTTTATAATTCAGACTGCTAGGCTGTAGGGGGACGCATTTTTGCATTTTTATTTTTTTAATTTTTGGGTTTTTTTAAGTGTTTATTGCTCTCAGGTAGTGTCCACATGGCATTTTATGTATTTTCTGTCTGCGTTCGTTTTGAATGTGTGGGTTTATTGGTTGGGGGCTTCTGGACATCTGAATTTCCCTGAGGGGATCAATAAAGTATTTATTATTATTATTCAATATGATCATGGCTGATCATCCAAAATAAGTACCCTGTTTTTCCACATATCCTTTAGCCCCAAGAGCTAAATCTCTCTCTTGGAAACATCCAGTGAATTGATCCCCACTGCCTTCTGTGGCAGAGAATTCCACAAATTCACAACATGCCTATCCCTTATTCTTAAATTGTGATCCCTAGTTCTGGACTCTCCCAACATTAGGAACATTTTTCCTGCATCTAGCCTGTCCAATCCTTTAAGAATTTATGTTTCTATAAGATTCCCTCTCATCCTTCTAAATTCCAGTGAATACCCGGAGACTGGAAGCTCCGTCACCCTAGTACATCCAATGCAGAAATCAGGAGACATTTGGATAGGAAGAGCATCAGAAGAGGTGGGGATAAGCCAGGGGGAGATTGGTTGTGATCCCATGGAATGGAACAAATTGTGACCTATTGTTGGTTCTTGCGTTCTTAATCTTAACCTGAATTAACTCGGGTTCTTTGAGTGAATCAGAAATAGGTAGCAGCAGGTTCATCTCATCAAGTCGTTAGATAGGCAAACAGCATGTTGGCCTTTCTAGTGAAACGGTTGGAGTTGGGGAGCATGCAGGTTGTTCTGGCATGCTGATGAGGCCACACCTGGAACACCCCAGGTCCCCTTACCTGCCAAAAGGCACAATAACATTGGAAGCAATGCAAAGGAGATTCCCCAGGCTGGTTTGTGGGGGTGAGAGGCTGGACAGTTTGGGTCTATGATTCCATGGAGTTTAGCAGAATGAGGGGTGACTTTGTTCTAACATGCAAGATCCTAAGGGGGCTTGACGGGCTAAATGAAGGAATGTTCTCACTGGTGGGAGAGTCGGGAACAATGAGACATAGTTGCAGGATAAGGGCAGGACAACAGCCGACGCCGTCCAGCGATCACCCGTGCACCAGCACTATCCCACACACGAGGGCCAATTTACAATTATACGAAGCCAAATTAGCCTACAAGCCTGCACGTCTTTGGAGTGTGGGAGGAAACTGGAGCACCCGGAGAAAACCCACGCGGTCACAGTGAGAACGTACAGACTCCGTACAGACAGCACCCGTAGTCAGGATCGAACCCGGGTCTCTGGCGCTGTGAGCAACTCCACCGCTGCGCCACAGATGAAGTCCTGCTGCGAAACGTGTCGGTTGGCGGAGCCAGCGATGGACGGCGCTGAACACAAGTCCTGTTCTAAAACCAAACCTGTGACAAGCACTGGTGCGCCTCTGGGTCGCTATTCTGTTCTCGCAGTGGATCATGTCTCAGGCAGTCTGGCCTCTCGTGGAAGGTCACAGAGTCCCCCCCCCCATTCCCAGACATGTTCCCCAATGGCAGGGAACGTGAGATATAAATAGTGCCGAGGGAGGGCTGGCTTGTGGAGAAATGAGTCCCGGTTTCTCAATCATCATTTGCCAGCGATAACGTGCAGCCAATTTCCTCCGGTGAAACAAAGCGCCATGGTTACTGGTAATCTGCAGACGCTGGAGGCCAAGCGGAGACACAAAGTGCCGGGGGACTCAGCGTCTCTGGGGTCATGGTTTGCCGGTCTAAATCAGCCCTGGTCTTCTCTCCCCCAGGACCTGCGGCGCTCCCTCGGTAATGCCCCCCCCCCCCCCACACACAGTGCGGCGCTCCCTCAATAATGAACCTGCGGCGCTCCCTCAATACTGCCCCCCCCCCCCCCCACACTGTGCGGCGCTCCCTCAATACTGCCCCCCCACAGTGCGGCGCTCCCTCAATATGCCCCCCCCACAGTGCAGCGCTCCCCTCAATAATGAACCTGCGGCGCTCCCTCAATACTGCTCCCCCCCCCACAGTGCGGCGCTCCCTCAATACCGCCCCCCCCCCCACAGTGCGGCGCTCCCTCAATACCGCCCCCCCCCCACAGTGCGGGCGCTCCCTCAATACGCCCCCCCCACAGTGCCCCCCCACAGTGCGGCGCTCCCTCAATACTGCCCCCCCTCCCACAGTGCGGCGCTCCCTCAATACTGCCCCCCCCCCACAATGCGGCGCTCCCTCCATACCGCCCCCCCCACAGTGCGGCGCTCCCTCAATACTGCCCCCCCCCCACACTGTGCGGCGCTCCCTCAATACTGCCCCCCCCCCCCCCCCCACAGTGCGGTGCTCCCTCTTTTCTATTTTTCCTCATATAACCTACGCTGCACTGCCTCAATCACAAGGATGTCCTTCCTCAAATTAGGAGACCAAAACTGTACACAATACTCCAGATGTGGTCTCACCAGAGCCCTATACAACTGCAGAAGAACCTCTTTACTCCTATACTGAAATCCTCTTGTTATGAAGGCCAACATTCCATTAGCTTTCTTCACTGCCTTTCTTCAAGCCAACTTTCAGTGACCGGTGTACAAGGACGCCCAGGTCTCGCTGTACCTCCTCCTTACGTAACCTAATACTCGATCTATTCCTCTCATGATTTTGTACACCTCTGTAAGATCTCCCCTCATCCTCCTGCGCTCCATGGAATAGAGAACCAGCGCACGCAACCTCTCCCTGTAGCTCACGCCCTTTACTCCTGCCTACAAAGTCCTGCTTCGTCTGAAAGATTGCAACAACACCCTACTCTCGGTTAGCATACGGCAAAGTGTTGTCCGGTGGTGTCCAGTTACTGCATTCCTCTGGGTTAATGGACTGGATATACCCGCCCGTTTGCTTCTGTAGAGCCTCCCTACTGCTTCGACAGGCCCTGTATTCCTCGGTCAAGCGAAACAGGCCTCCACCTCACCTCGCTCAGGGCATTATCTTTAGATCAGTGGTGTGACATCCTCGGGCACGTTGCCCCCCCCCCCCCCCCCCGCAGGCGTTCGAGGAGGTGGGGTGGGGAGAAGGGGTGGCCCGCGTCAGGAAGGGAGGGATGGGGCGGAGGGGAGGAGGGGTGGGGAGGAGAAGAGAGGTGGGGAGGGGAGGAGAGGGTGGCGGGGAAGGGAGGGGAGGTGGGTGGGGACAGTGCAGGGTTGGAGTGGGGAGGATGCTGGGTGGACAGAGGTGAGGGGAGGGGAGGGGGGTTCACGTCTGCTCAACCATCGCCACATCAAACCAATTGCCGAGGCCGGACTAGGTTTGAGGGGAGGGGGTTTCAGAGTAAGATCGCCCAGAAACTGGTTCTTCACATCGAGGGTACACGAAGGGCTGGAGAAACTCAGCGGGTGCAGCAGCATCTAAGGAGCGAAGGAGATAGGCGACGTTTCGGGTCGAGACCCTTCTTCAGACTGGTCAGGGATCAGGGAAACGAGAGATATAGACGGTGATGTGGAGAGATAAAGAACAATGAATGAAAGATATGCAAAAAAGTATCGGTGATAAAGGGAACAAGCTGTTTGTGGTGTGAAAATGAGAAGCTAGTGCGACTAGGGTGGGGGAGAGAGATAGAGATAGAGGGAATGCCAGGGCCCGAGGGCTGAGGGAGAGGTGGGAAGGGGAGGAGACAGCAAGGGTTAACAGAATTGAGAAAATTCAATGTTCAAGCCCAGAGGATGCAGACTCCCCAAGCGGAATATGAGGTGCTGTTCCTCCAACTTGCGGTGTTGCTCACTCTGGCCGTGGAGGAGGCCCAGGACCGAGAGGTCGGATACGGAATGGGAGGGGGAGTTGAAGTGTTGAGCCACCGGGAGGTCGGCTTGGTTAATGCGGACCGAGCGGAGGTGTTCGGCGAAACGATCGCCAAGCCTCCGCTTGGTCTCACCGATATAGATCATCTGGCATCTGGAGCAGCAGATGCAGTAGATGAGGTTGGAGGAGGTGCAGGTGAACCTCTGTCGGACCTGGAAGGACTGCTTGGGTCCCTGAAAGGAGTGGAGGGGGGAGGTGAAGGGACAATTGTAGCATTTCTTGCGGTTGCAAGGGAAAGTGCCCGGGGAAGGGGTAGAGCGGGAGGGAAGGGAAGAATTGACAAGGGAGTTGCGGAGGGAGCGGTCTTTGCGGAAGGCAGACAGGGGGGGAGATGGGAAGATGTGGCGAGTGGAGGGGTCACGTTGGAGATGGCGAAACTGGCGGTGGACTATGTGTTGTATTTACCGGCTGGTGGGGTGAAAGGTGAGGACCAGGGGGACTCTGCCCTTGTTGCGAGTGGGGGAATGGGGAGAGAGGGCAGTGTTGCGGGGTATGGAGGAGACCCTGGTGCGAGCCTGGATTCAGCGGAAACGTCAGCGGCTGCCCCATCGTCACCTCTCTGTCCTCATTCCCAATACACAACACGTCTGGACTTACTCTCCGACTGGAAATGTTTACACCGCTGTGAGGCTCGCCGTTTGTAGCCTGTCCCTAACTGCCCTCGGGGTATATGTACACAGGGTGGTGGGTGCCATGAACGTGCTGCCAGGGGTGGCGCACGAGGCATTTTTAAGGCACGTGGATATGCAGGGAACGGAGGATGTGGATCTCAGTGTTAAAAAAGGAACTGCAGATGCTGGAACATCGAGGGTACACAAAATGCTGGAGAAACTCAGCGGGTGCAGCAGCATCTATGGAGCGGAGGAGATAGCAACGTTTCGGGACGAAACCCTTCTTCAGACATGCAGGTAAAAGAGATCTGAAGAAGGGCCTCGACCTGAAACCTCACCTATTCCTTCCCTCCAGAGATGCTGCCTGACCTGCTGAGTTACTCCAGCATTCTGTGTCCGCCGAGATGAGTTGGTATCATGTTCAACAGGCACATTTGGGCCGAAAGGCCTTTTCCTGTGCTGTGATTCTACAAAAAAACGATGAAATCATTCTAGTGAAGGTGCTCCCACTGTGCTGTTAAGGGAGGGGGGGGGAGAGATTTCAAGATTTCAGGAACCACACCTGCTCCCGTCCCATCATCTCAATCTTGCAGATGCTGAAATGCAGAATATCCAAAATAAAACAGAAAATGCTGTTCGGGCAGCCTTCGTACAGAGAGAGAGAGAGAGGTAATGCTTCATATCGGAGATTCCAAAATGGAATTTTGTTGTTTACAATATATTTACAATATGTTTACAATAGTAATATTAACATTGTACAAGGCATTGGTAAGACCAATTCTGGAGTATGGTGTACAATTTTGGTCGCCTAATTATAGGAAGGATGTCAACAAAATAGAGAGAGTACAGAGGAGATTTACTAGAATGTTGCCTGGGTTCCAGCAACTATTTTACAGAGAAAGGTTGAACAAGTTAGGTCTTTATTCTTTGGAGTGCAGAAGGTTAAGGGGGGACTTGATTGAGGTCTTTAAAATGATGAAAGGGATAGACAGAGTTGACGTGGATAAGCTTTTCCCATTGAGGGTAGGGAAGATTCAAACAAGAGGGCATGACATGAGAATTAAGGGACAGAAGTTTAGGGGTAACATGAGGGGGAACTTCTTTACTCAGAGGGTGGTGGCTGTGTGGAATGAGCTTCCAGCAGAAGTGGTGGAGGCAGGATCGATTTTAACATTTAAAAGTAAAGTGGATAGGTATATGGACGGGAAGGGAATGGAAGGGTATGGTCTGAGTGCAGGTAGATGGGACTAGGGGAAAACAAATGGTCGGCACGGACTGGAAGGGCCGAGAGGGCCTGTTTCCGTGCTGTAATTGTTATATGGTTATATGGTTATTAACGATTTAAACATCTCCAAGTTTACAGATGACACAAAGCTGGGTGGCAGTGTGAGCTGCGATGAAGATGCTATGAGGCTGCAGGGTGACTTGAACAGACAAAAGTGCTGGTGAAACTCAGCGGGTGCAGCAGCATCTATGGAGCTTCCAATATAACTTGGATAGGTTGGGTGAGTGGGCAGATGCATGGCAGATGCAATATAATGTGGATAATGTGGATAAATATATACGTTGTTGGCAAGAACAGGAAGGCAGATTATTATCTGGATGTTGTCAGATTAGGAAAAGGGGAGGTGCAACGAGACCTGGGTGTGCTCGTAACATCAGTCACTGAAAGTAAGCATGCTGGTCAAGTCAATTGTCACATACACATACGAGATGTGCAGTGAAATGAAATGTGGCAATGCTCGCAGACTTTGTGCAAACAAACAAACAAACAAACTACAAACAGAATGGAACAGAATCACATATTCTTTTACATATTGCATATTGTGGGAGGAAGGAAAAAGGAAAAAAAAAAGAAAAAAAACTGCTATTTAAAAAAAAACAGTAGAATGGTCCAGAAAAGTTATTCCCTGGTGAGGTAGGAGTTTACAGTCCTAATGGCCTCTGGGAAGAAACTCCTTCTTAACCTCTCCGTTCTCACAGCATGGCAACGGAGGCGTTTGCCTGACCGTAGCAGCTGGAACAGTCCGTTGCTGGGGTGGAAGGGGTCCCCCATGATCTTGTTGTCTCTGGAGTTGCACCTTCTGATGTATAGTTCCTGCAGGGGGGCTAGTGTAGTTCCCATAGTGCGTTCGGCCGAACGCACTACTCTCTGCAGAGCCTTCTTGTCCTGGGCAGAGCAGTTCCCAAACCAGATTGTAATATTTCCGGACAAGAGGCTTTCCACAGCCGCTGAGTAGAAGCATTGGAGGATCCTCGGAGACACTCTGAATTTCCTCAGCTGCCTGAGGTGGTAAAGGCGCTGCCTTGCCTTACTCACGAGTGCTGCAGCGTGCGATGTCCATGTCATATTCTCTGTGATGTGGACTCCGAGATATTTAAAGCAGCTCACCCTATCCACAGTATCCCCATTTATCCTCAACGGTGTGTACGTCCTCGGATGATGTGCCCTCCTAAAGTCCACGATCAGCTGCTTCGCTTTTTTGATGTTCAAGAGGAGGCTGTTGTCCTGACACCAGAGTGCCAGATCAGCCACCTCCTCCCGGTAGGCCAGATCATCGTTGTCCGAGATCAGGCCCACCGCCACGGTGTCATCAGCAAACTTGATAATCGAGTTGGAGCTGAACCTAGCCACACAGTCATGTGTGTACAGGGAGTACAGTAGGGGGCTGAGGACGCAACCCTGGGGGGATCCTGTGCTCAGGGTGAGGGACTTCGATGTATTTCCCCCCATCTTGACTACCTGGGGCCTGGTGGAGAGAAAGTCCAGGACCCAGGCACACAGGGGGGTGTTGAGCCCTAAATCCAGTAGCTTCTCGGCCAGTCTGGTGGGGACTATCGTGCTGAAGGCTGAACTGAAGTCTATGAACAGCATCCTCACGTAGCCCACCTTCTGGCTGTCAAGATGAGAGAGCACGGTGTGCAGAACCTGGGAGACCGCATCGTCCGTGGATCTGTTCGGACGGTATGTGAATTGTAACGGGTCCATGTTGCGAGGGAGAAAGGCACAGATGTGTTTCTTCACCAGCCTCTCAAAGCATTTCATGACTACTGAGGTGAGGGCCACCGGACGGTCGTCATTCAGACAGGCTGGGGAGGCATCCTTTGGTACCGGTACAATGATGGATCTTTTGAAGCAGGCAGGGGCCACGGACTTGTCCAGGGAGAGGTTGAATATAGTCGTGAGAACCGGAGCTAGCTGCGTAGCACAGGACTTAAGTACTCGCCCCGAGATGCCATCAGCGCCTGCAGCTTTCCTTGTGTTCACCCGTGTCAGAGTCCTCCTCACATCGTGCTCGGACAGCGAGAATGTGTGCTCATTCCTCCCTTCATCTTCAATAGCCAGCCCGCTGATGGTATTGTCGTTAGTCGGCAGACCTGGGGTGATGTTGTCCGTCTCGAAACTAGCATAAAAGGAGTTCAGGTCGTCAGCTGGGGAGGTGCCGGCACTTGTGGATGGGGGGGGAGGGGGGGTGCTCCGGCAGTTGGTTACAGTCCGTAGCCCCTGCCACACGTCTGGTGTCCTGCTGCTCCATCTTGTCCCTACACCTCCTTTATAAGGTACAGTAGGGAGTGAAGAAAGCCTTCATTGCGAGAGGATCTGAGTTTAGGAGCAAGGAAGTCCTAATGCAGTTGTACAGGGTCCTTGTGTGCAGATGTGGTCTCCTAATTTGAAGGACATTATTGCTATTGAGGGAGTGCAGCGCAGGTTCACCGGGTTAATTCCCGGGATGGCGGGACTGACCTATGATGACAGAATGGGTCGACTGGGTTTGTATTCACTGGAATTTGGAAGGATGAGAGGGAATCTTATAGAAACATATACAATTCTTAAAGGATTGGACAAGCTAGATGCAGGAAAAATGTTCCTGGTGTTGGGGGAGTCCACAGTTTAAGAATAAGGGGAAGGCCATTTAAGACTGAGATGAGGAAAATCTTCACCCAGAGAGTTGTGAATCTGTGGAATTCTCTGCCACAGAAAGCAGTGGGGGGCAATTCACTGGATGTTTTCAAGAGAGAGTTAGATATAGCTCTTGGTGCTAAAGGAATCAAGGGATATGGGGGGGGGGGGGGGGGAAGCAGGAACGGGGTACTGATTTTGGATGATCAGCCATGATAAATTGAATGGCTGTGCTGCCTCGAAGGGATGAATAGCCTACTCCTGCACCTATTTTTCTATGACTTCCTCAGTCACCGACCACAGTCTGTTTGTATTGGTGGAAATGTGTCAGACTCGAAAACAATCAGCACGGGAGCACCTCAAGGCTGCGTGCTCAGCCCCCTGCTGTACTCACTCTATACTCATGACTGCGTAGCCGGTCATAGTGCGAACTCCAACATCAAGTTCGCTGACGACACCACTGTTGTGGGACGTATCACTGATGGGGATGAGTCGGAGTACAGAAGAGAGATCGAGCGACTGTCCATATGGTGCCAGCACAATAACCTGGCCCTCAACACCAGCAAAACCAAGGAACTGATTGTGGACTTTGGAAGGAGTAGGATGGGGACCCACAGTCCTGTTTATATCAATGGTTCGATGGTTGAAAGGGTCAAGAGCTTCAAATTCCTGGGCGTGCACATCTGTGAAGATCTTTCTGGTCCGAGAACACAGATGCAATTATTAAGTAGTAAACACTGCCCAGTCCATCATCGGCTCTGACCTTCCTTCCATTGAGGGGATCTACCACAGTCGCTGCCTCAAAAAGGACCCACACCACCCTGGCCACACACTCATCGCCCTGCTATCTTCGGGTAGAAAGTACAGGAGCCTGAGAACTGCAACCGGTTCAGAAATAGCTACTTCCCCACGACCATCAGGTTATTAAACCTGGCTCGGACAAAAACTCTGAACATTAATAGCCCATTATATGTTATTTGCACTTTATTAATTTATTAATTAATGTGTGTTTTTAATTATATAATTGTAGTCAATGCCTACTATGTTCTGTTGTGCTAAGAAATAATTTCACTGTCCTGTCAGGGACACATGACAATAAACTCTTGACTTGACTGACGATGTTTCTACTGAGGGATCGCCGCACTCTGGGTGGGGCAGTACGGAGAATATCCGCAGGCATTTACTTTACAAATCCCACCCCGCTCTCGGGGTCCCGAGGGAACGGGCAGGTTAACGAGAGATGTTTTATCGCTAATGGACGCAAGGAGCAGCTCTAATTGGAGCCGCATCTAACGCATTGAATTGTTTTAACATTCGCAATCGATATTTTATGTCCGTCCTTGGATCGCCTCCTGACACGGCCCATAAAGCTGTAGGAATTGGGTTGGTGCTGATGGGTGGCTGCCAGTGAGCAGAGGCTGGGACACCGCGCAGTGAGTCAGACCTGAGCGAGGGGTAGGGCGAGGGGTAGGGCGTCGACTCACTCGCTCGCCTCTGCCGCCTGTAGAGGAGAGTCCGAGCTCAGGTAAGTGGGTGCCTCGGACACACAGACACGTCCCCGGCCGCTCCGGCCCCCTGTCCCACATACACTGTCCCAGACACGGGGGGGGGGGGGGGGGGTGAAAGAGGAACGGAATCTCCCCCGCTGCCGCTGTGTGAGGGAAGCTGTTGCTGTTTCTGTTGCTCGTTGCCAGGATTCAGTTGCCGTGCCCCGAGCAACCCCCCCCCCCCTGTACATGCGACATACCTGTGCGGGGTTGATGTTTAGAAGGGTATTGGGGGGGGGGGGGGGAGTTGTTGCAGGAGGAGGGTGCTCGAGGGATACTTCTCCTGGTCTTCTGGCTGCTTCTCTTTACACTGACTTTTCACCTCTTGATACTGGCGAGTCTCTTCCTCGCGGGCTGGGAGGGCAAGGGTGGAGGGATGGCAGGAGGGGGGAGGAAGGGAGGGCAAGGGGGGTAGATGGGGCATGGTGCTAGTCCAAACGTTGCAGCACCACCACCACGACCCCTCCCCCGGCGAGGGTAGCTGGAGGGGGGGGAGAGGCTGGGGAGGGGGGGAGAGAGGGAGTGGGTGGGGGAGGGAGGGAGGGAGAGTTGGTGGGAAGAGAGCGGGATAGTGGGGGGAGTGGATGGGGAGGGAGGGAGAGAGGGAATGTGGGAGAGAAGGGAGCGATAGTGGGGGGAGCAGGAGGGAGGGACGGGGGGGCGGCGTAGTGTTTAAACTCGGGGCGTTGAGCTGAGAGAGGCATCTGCGGAATGGCCGAGTCTAGGCGCTCAGTAATCTGCCAGTCACTCCCACCAGCCCTGCCATACAGCACGGAAACAGGCCCTTCGGCCCGACTCGTCCATGCCGGCCACGATGTCCCACCTAAACTAGTCCCATTCCCCCGTGTTTGACCCTTGCCCTCTGAATCTTTCCCATCCAAATGTATTTTAAACATTGCGATTGTACCCGCCCCATCTTCATCCGTGCGCAGCCTGAAGTTGCTGGACAACCTGTTCCATTTGAGCTTCTGTTTGTTCACGTCGAGTTGATTGCATTAGTCGAAACAGGGCGGGCCACGTGAAGGTGGCAATCTTCCACCCCGACAACCCCATTTACAACCGAGGGAACAGGCATTGATACCACCTTCAGGGGTTGGCCGGCCTGGTCGCCAGTCCCTGCCTCCACACCGCGACTGTATCCGTTGTCTAATCCTAATGTCCTCGTCAATAACGATATTGATAAGAATCATTTTGCAATCCTGACAACAACCTTCAATGCGCCCGCGTGGCACTGTCCCACACACAGGCGCGGCCGGGCGACAGACACACACACGGGCAGCGTGACCCAGCCGCTGCTGTTAATCCCGCTTCTGTCTCAGTTTCTGAAAATAGCCGCGGGTCGCGGGAATAAAACCCGGAGCGGCTCAGAGCCCGCGGTCAGAGTGGGGGAGAGATAGAGAGATAGAGAGCGGGGAGTGCCGAGCAGACCGGGAGAGCGGGTGGAGCACCGGACGGACCGGGCCAGAGAGAGCGGGGTAGTACCGAGCAGAGCGGGCGGAGCGGGCCACGGTGCGAGAATGTCCGGGGCAGGTAAGGACAGGGTCGGGTCTGGGATCGGTCAGTGCCTCTCGGTGCGGGGACCAGGGCAGAGGCTGCTGCCTTGCTGTGGCGCCCCTCCCGTCCCCCCACGACCTCCGGGGCAGAGGTCCCCCGGTGCGGGTGGGCTCCCCGAGGATCTGCTGGGGGCAGAGGATGGGGTGTGAGGAGGGGGGAAAGGCAAATGAATGAGAGTGGTGAAAGAGGGCATAAAGTGAAATGGGGAATGGAATTGAGGGGCTAAGGAAAGGGAGAGGGGGGAATGGAGGGGGAGGGGGAGGGAGGTATATGAGTTGGGAGGGGAATGGAGTGGGACAGATGGGGGTCGAGGGGTCACTGATTTACGAGGTTTCGTGTAATCGCGTAAACACTGAAATGTTGTTAAAGTTTCTGAACTGTTGTCAGTCCAAACCGTCCCGCCGCCAACCTGCGGGAGGAATGCTTTCTGCAGAACAGGTTTAAAAATACTGCCGCTTAACAATTGAGATGAAAATGTGACTGTGGCAATAAATAGAAACGGAATGGTGTTGGGGGCTCAGACTGTGAACAGCCAGGAGATCTCGACAAAAGCGAATTTGCTCCCTGGCTGGTTGATGCTGGCGTTCGAAACATCTCACATCTAAACCGTAGCACGGCAACTGAATCAGCCCCCATTAACAGCCTGATCTGTGTCACTGACGCTTCCCACCGGTGATCCGGTATAAATAGAAGATAGACACAACATGCTGGAGTAACTCGGCGGGACGGGCAGCATCTCCTGGGCTGTAGAATGGGTCACGTTTCGGGTCAGAAGCAGGGTCTCGACCCCAAACGTCACCCATGCCTTCTCTCCAAATATGCCGCCGTCCCGCTGAGTTACTCCAGCATCTTGTGACCACATATGGCATGTCTGCTGTCATCGGTCGGGCCACTGAGTATAAGAATCCGACAGTCATGTTGCCGGTTTACTTGAGTTTGCTTACGCCACATTTGGAGGGCCGTTTGCAGTTGTGGTGTGCCCATTACAGGAAGGATGTGGAGACGTTGGAGTGGGTGCGGATGCAGTTGATGGTGGCGCGGCCTAGATTGGTTGGGTGGGGGGTATTAGCTATAAGGAGAGGTTAGATTGTTGGTCTGTTTTCTCGGGAGTGTCCGAGGCTGAGGGGAGAGTTGATAGCAGTATTGTATCTACAATGATGAAAGGCAGAGTAGATATGGCGCACTGTCAGTCTTTTACAAGGCTCGACGGCGTAATTTTAAGATCAGATGGCGGATGTTTAAAGCAGAAGTGTGGGACAGGGTTTTTTTTTTGTGCCGAGGGTGGTGAGTGTGTGGAATAAACTGCCGGAGGTGGTGGTGCGGGCAGATATGATAGTGGTGCTTTATCTCCTCCTTGCGTGTGGCGCGCACAGCCTCAAGTTGTCGGTCAACTCCCAGTTCCTTCTATAACACTTGTTCTATTTGATCCTGTTTGTGCACGTCGGGCTGATTGCATTTAGTCGAAACCGGGTGGACCACGTGAAGGTTGCAATCTCCCACCGCAGTGGTGCTCATGAGGCTTTTAGACAGGGTCGCCACAAGGAGAGGCAGGGGAGAGGGGGACATGGGTCATGTTGTGCAGGCAGAGGGAGATTGGTTTAACGTGGCATCATATTCGTCACGGCCTTGGCGGGATGAAGTCCTGCACTGTTCACTGTGTTTGGTGAAGATGTTGTCAGCCGGGCTCTGAGGTGTTTGATGTGGAATGGAATCTGAGCAGATGTGGGTGAAGTCTCCAAAACACCCTTCTTTGTTCACAAGATGTCCTTGTCCGTCGCATGCCCTTAGTGCCAAAGATCCTATAGCTGCTATAGGATCTTTGCTCAGTATCTCATCAGAGAGCAGGCGAGAGGTGTCACTGTGGAAAGTGTGGAGTCACACACAGACCAGGCCAGTTGAGCACACAGTCTCCTGGTTAGTGTCGCTACATCTGATAGGATTTCACAACAGTCGCAATTACCTGGTCATCGTGAAGCAGGCGAGCCCTTATTTAAATCGAAGATAGACACAAAATGCCGGAATAACTCAGCGGGGCAGGCGGCGCCTCTGGAGAGAAGGAATGGGTGAAGTTTCGGGTCGAGACCCTTCTTCAGAACCGTCACCCCTTCCTTCTCTCCAGAGATGCTGCCCCTGTCCCGCTGAGTCACTCCAGTATTTTGTGTCTCTCTTCGAATTAAACCGGCATTTGCAGTCCTTTCCTGCGCCTTATTTTAATCAGACCTATTTAATCTGCATTCTGGGAGTTGAGCCCATGGTCAGATCCATCAGTAAAAACACAAAGTGCTGGAGGAACTCAGCGGGGCAGGCCAGGCAGCACCAGTGAAGGGAGTGAAATGGTCCGATGATGTTTCGGGTCGGGACCCTTCCTCAGACTGATGGAGTAGAGGGGAGGAAATGGGGCACATAAAACGGAGCTCTACCGAACTGATCTGGCCACGTGTGTGTACAGCCAGTATGCCCCATGACAGGAAGGACGAGGAGGCTTCGGAGAGGGTGCAGAAGGGGTTTCCCTCCATGCTTGCCTGACCCAGTCAGTTCCTCCAGAACTTTGTGTTTCTCTCCAGATTTTCCACGTCCACGCTCTCCCGTGTCACCTGACCAATGTTTCACCGTAGTTTAGAGATACAGCGTGGAAACAGGCCCTTCCCACCGAGTCCATGCCGACCATCGATCACATGAACACTGGTTCTCTCCTACACACCAAGGACAATTTACAATTTAACCAAAGCCAAGTAATCTACAAACCTGCAGGTCTTTGGAGCGTGGGAGGAAACCGGAGCCCCTGGAGAAACCTCATGTGGTCACAAACTCCGTACAGGCAGCACCCATAGTCAGGGTCGAACCCGGGTCTCTGCCACCGTGCCGGCCCACCTACAATGGGGTGACCAGAACCACACACAACACTGCAAATGCGGCTCAACCAAGGTCCTGTGACGATGCAACATTTCAATTTTAGGGCAACTTTGAACATATCCTGAGACTTGTGGGTGAACGTTCCACACTCTGTATGAAGGAATTTTCTCCCCTGACAGGTGGTCCTTGAGTTGAAGTGTTACCCATGGAGGAATAATGACTCCAATATAAACCATAATCGTTTTTTGTTTCCCCCCCCCCCTCCACCCAGCTCTTTCCCCAACAGTAGAGATGCCGAGACATTTCCCCAAGGCCGCTCTGACGGAGGAGGACGAACATGTGCGGATTATAGCGGAGAAGGTGTTTGCTTCAGCTATCCGAGAGGAGGACACCAAGGATGTACTGTCGATGTTCGACATCGCTGAGGATTGCCCCATCGGCAAACAGGAGGCGAAGGAGAGGGAGCTGCAGAGAGAGATCGCCGAGCAGCTCTCGGAGATGTCAGCCAAAAGGTCTGTCTGCGTCCTATGGGCCGGAGAGCTCCCAGTCAGACCCATCCCACTCTGGGACTGTGCCTGTTTACCCCCTAATACCGCCCACCCACCCTCTCCTGTAATCCCTCCCAGCCCCTACACCCCTCCCATACCTGGAACCCCTTCGGCCCCTACACCTCCCCCCCCCCCCCCATCCCTGGAATCCCGTCCCCACCCCTGGGACCTTGTCCTCCCCATCCCCCAAAACTCCTGATGCCCCTGCACCCCTCCCCAATTACAGTGGGCTGTAATCCCATCTCTGCAGTCCTCTCCAGCTCCTGCACTGCTCCCCTCCTTGTAAAGCCCTCCACTGCCACACTACTCCCCATCCCTGTCACACCACCTGGCCCCTAAACCCCCACCTTGCAACCTCCACCCCCTGACACCTCTCCCTATCTCTATAACCCCCTGCAGCCTCTACACCCCTCCCCGTCTCTACAATCCCTTGCCCTTCCCCCTGCTCTGACTGTAACTCCTTTTAACCCTGATATCCATCCCTGTTTCCGTAACACCCCACACACCACCCGTCCCTGCAAACCCCTTTGGCCTCTACACACCCCTTGTTTCTGTATGCCCCCTCTGGCCCCTACACTCCCACCTGTCTCTGCAGCCTCTTCTGGGCCCTTCACCCCTCTAACTTTCCAACCCCGTCCACCCCTAGAGTCCCCCTCATCTCTCTAGCCCCCTACTCCTATCTCTCTAGCCCCCTACTCCTTATCTCTCTAGCCCCCTACTCCTTATCTCTGTAGCCCTCTCTCCGGACTCTACACCCTCTTGCCACAGAAGGTTGTAGAGGCCAGGTCAGTGGATATTTTTAAGGCAGAGATAGATAGATTCTGGATTAGTACAGGTGTCAGAGGTTATGGGGAGAAAGCAGGAGAATGGGGTTAGGAGGGAGAGGTAGATCAGCCATGATTGAATGGTGGAATAGACTTGATGGGCTGAATGGCCTAATTCTACCCCCTACTCCTTATGGCCCCTCCCCACACTGGGCCAGTGGGAGAACCAGAGGGAGGGCTGGTGGATGGGGGGTAGTGTGGTCCCGGAGTGGTGGGTGGGGGAGGGCGGTTGGAGGGGGTGGCCAGGCTGATCTTGGCCTGGCCTCGCCGATGTGGAGGCCCGTGGACCGGTTGCTGCCAGCATCTCATTGCCCTGCTTTGGCTCCACAGGAAGAAGAGTCTGCGTCTGATTCGATCCCATTCGCTGTCCTTGCAGATCTCAACGCTCGACGGAGCTCCCTCATTGGCCACTCCGGCCGTGACACCACAGTCGCCCAGTCAGGGCGTCCCTCTGCTGGGGCTGCCGCTGCCCTATGACGTGCCTGAGTTTCAACGCGTGACCATCAGTGGGGATTACTGTGCTGGGGTGAGGCAACGTGGAGCAGCGCACTGGCCCACTCCCAACTCAACACCTAAACCTGCAGAGGCCCCAGAGTAGGCTCACAACGGGGTCCCCTGCACTGGATGGAGGCCTTGAGCTGGCAGGATCGTCATTGGTAGAGTCATAGAGAAACAGGCCTTTGCCAAAGCTGGACACAAAACGCTGGAGTATCTCAGCAGGTCAGGTCTGGAGAGAAGGAACAGGTGATATTTTGGGTTGCACCATTTCTTCAGACAGAGAGGACACTTTGTCAGTGGTGACCATCGTGCCTATCTATACTGTAGGCGGAACAGTGGAGCAGCTGGTAGAGCTGCTGCCTCATCGCGCCAGAGACCCGGGTTCCACCCTGACCTTGGCTGCTGCCTGAG
Source organism: Okamejei kenojei (assembly GCA_035221665.1). Lineage (NCBI taxonomy): Eukaryota > Metazoa > Chordata > Chondrichthyes > Rajiformes > Rajidae > Okamejei > Okamejei kenojei. Next base: position 15,925,080 of record CM069148.1, on the reverse strand, counting down.
TAGAGTTTGCATGTTCTCCCTGTGACCATGTGGGTTTCCTCCAGGTGCTCCGGTTTCTTCCCACATCCCAAAACCGTGCAGGTTTGCAGGTTAATGGGCCTCTGTAAATTGGCCCCTGTTGTGTGGGGAGTAGATGAGAAAGTAGAATAACATCGACCGAGTGTGGACGGGTGATCAATGGCCAGAGCTGACGTGGTGGGCCTGAGGGCCTGTTTCAATGCGACATTAGTAAAACTAAAATTAATATGAAACTTGCCTGCTTTAATACCACGGACGTCTAGCCTCGGACAGACCAGTGATATTTAGATATTTTCTCTGGAGAATAGGAGGCTGAGCAGTGATGTGACAGAAGTTATAAATTGGAGGGTGACGCAGATTGAGTGAGCAGCTAGCCTGTTTCCCATGGTGGGGGTGGGGTGTCTGCAACCCGAAGGCAGAGGGTGAGAGGGCGGAGGTTTAAAGGTAGAGCTGCCAGAGATGCTGGTGGAGGCAGGACCAGTAACTACATTGAAGAACTGTCGGGACAGGTACCTGAATGGGCATGGTGATCAGCATTGGCAAGTTGGCTCTGTTGAACAATTCTGTCTCCATCTATGACTCACCAAATCCTTGCCTCTCCCTGCCACTGTAACCTTCTCCTCTGTAACAATCCATCCTGCAGTCCAGAACTCTATGGGCCAGGGGAGGAGGGGCAGGGATAAGGGAGGTGGGGGGGGCAAAGACAGGGAGGAGGGGGTTCAGGGGAAAGAGAGGTAGGAACGGGGTTGGGGACGGAGGTGGGGTGGGGTAGGGGGGAGGTTACTGAGAATATGGGGGGTGGGGGAGGAAGAGTTGTCAATGAGTTTTTTTGCGTGGGAGGGCAAGTTGGGACGGTGGGGTGAGGGAGTACTGCGGAGACGCCCAGGGTTTACAGCGGGTCTTCCTGATGTCTATTCCAGATAACTGTGGACGACTACGAACATGCGGCGAAGGGGCTGATAAAAGCTTTGTTCATTCGGGAGAAATACATGCGCCTGGCCTACCAGACCTTCCCCAGAATAACGGGACAGTACATGCGATCCATCAAAAATGGCCAGTGGCTGGAGGAAGACGAGGTCTCGCCCCGTGAGTCAATTGAATTGTGCTGTGGGGGAGAGCCTGTGCAGCAGATCATTTTGGGAAGTCAACCAGGGCAGGACCTTTCCCAGTGAACGTTTGGTCCCTGAGGAGTGTTGTTGAGCAGTGGGATCCAGGAGTGCAGGGACACGGTTCCCTGAGAGTGGCATCGCAAGTAGATATCTTGGTGAAGAAGGCTTTTGGCACCCGGGCCTTTATTAGTCGGGGGTCTGAGTATAGAAGTTGGGATGTCGTGTTGCAGTTGTGAGATGGGAACATTGGGAGGTCGGGATGAGAAGGTGGTGGGTCCGTCGCAGAGCGGGCGGGCGGGCACGGCAAACAGCTGGCTTTCTGCCTGATCACCTTTCCCAGATGTTTGCAGCTGGCTGTGCGGTAGGAAGCAGGTGGGTGTGAACGGCTGATGAATGGAGTATCCGAGGTCACCCTCTTCATCATTGGGGGGAGCATGAGTTGCACTAAACCCCATTCCCTCAGCAGCTGCGTCGCCCTATCCAAAGGCACAACCGGTCAGACAGGACAGGAGGAGGAGGCCACTCAGCCCTTCTATCCTGCCCTTTCATCCCTGTACCTGTACCTCGACCATGTCCCTACTGGCTCATCCTTCCCGCTGGACCGTGGGCTGAGGAAAGGGGGGGCGGGAGTGGGTGCCTGCACCAGCCTCTTGGGTAAAGGGGTTCTGACCAAGGGTTGGTTCACAACCTGAAACGTTTGCAATCTCAGAGATGGTGTCTGACTGCAAAATGCCTCCATCTAACATTTAGAATATAGAACATTCTTCTAGTACAGCATATACTATGCCCGTAGTGTCTGTGCCTGATAATTATGCCAAGATAAATGTGTCTGTTCCTGCACGTAATCCAGATCCCTCCATTCCTTGCATTTTTATGTGCCCATCAAAAGTCTTTGAAGCATCACTAGTCCATCTCCACCTCCACCTGCTGCAGCTTGTTCCAGGCACCCGCCAAAAAACAACTTGCTCCACACATCTCCTTTAAACGTACTTCCCCTGACCATAAAGCTCTGCCCTCATTGCTTCGACATTTGCAACCAAGGGAAAAATGCTTCTGATTGTCTACCCTGTCTATGACTCTCATACCCTTAGACACTTCTTTCAGTTCGCCCCTCAACTTCCGACATTCCAGCGCAAACAATTACATTTTGTTCAACCTCTTATTTTAGTTAATATCCTCTAATCCAGGCATCGTTATGAACACCTCTCCTGCACCCTCTCCAAAGCCTCCACATCCTTGTTGTAACGGGGTTACCAGAACTGTGCACAATGCCCATTGTCACTTATTTTCATTTTTCTTCTGCGCTCCGTAAAAGCCTTCATCCACGTTTGAGGCCCGGGTGAGATCATCTCTCGGGGTGGGTGCACAGCGGGGCCTGGCCATTGGGTGATGATTTGGAGCCTCCGATGCTCCCTGCGTTCCGTAATCCCAAACCCATGGCTCCGGTTGCAGATCCCAGCGGGCTACAGTTGATGGGAATGATTGCGAGATGAAGCCGTGCTTATCATTGTGGTGGGACGGTGGTGTTGCTGCACTTACCGTGCCAGAGACCCGGGTTCGACCCCGACTACAGGTGCTGTCTGCGCGGAGTCTGTACGTTATCTCCCCGTGACCGCGTGGGTTTTCTCCGGGTGCTCTGGTTTCCTCCCACATTCCAAAGACGTATGGGTTTGTAGGTTAATTGGCTTTGGCAGAAATGTATAAATTGTCCCCAGTGTGTGGGATAGTGTCGGTGTACTGGGTGATCACTGGTCAGTGCGGACTCAACGGGCCGAAAGGCCTGTTTCCGCGCTGTGTCTCTAAACTCTGAAGGCTGGACGTCTGTGGAAGTGTCTAACTGCTCCGTGCTCCCCTGGGCCAGACTTTCACCCGGCTCCCAGGGACGGGGAGGATCCGTACGACCTCAGCGACGCTCCGGAGAACCTGGAGTACGTGGCGAAGATGAAGGAAGGTGTCATCGTTGTTTACGAGAGCAAGGAGATGCTGGAGCAGGGAGAGCCTAAAAACCTCCCGTACCCCGACCTGGAGACCTTCACCCTGGACCTGAGTCACGTGTTGGCGCTGATTGCTGATGGCCCCACGTAAGTGACATCTCCACGGCCATGGCCGCTTGTCCCACTGGTGTTGGCTTCTCATTGTCACGTGTACAAAGAGACCGTGAAAACCTTCCCCATCCCCCTCTCTTTACCCCAGCCACCTCCCCTCTCTACTCTCGTCCCTGGAGCAGAGTCCTGACACGGAACGTCGACCTCTCCTTCTTCCTCGGCTGCTGCTTGGCCCGTTGAGTCCCACCAGCAAGTTGTTTGTCGGCACAGGTTCCACCGTCGGCCTTTGTTGTGTCCCAGCCTTGTCACCCAGTCTGGTGTTGACCTGGTCCCGTTCTTTTCCCTGGGACCAGCCCTCCATTCTCGCCAGGTTCCGGGGACGGGAGCCTTGTAGTCCGTGGCTACTGACTGCCGATCATGAGACGGGTGGCTGGTCACCGCGGGGTGGGTGCAGAGATCCCCCCCCCCCCCCCCCAGAATCTGGTGGTCAAACGCTCAGCGAGGAGCTGAAGGAGTGGGAGGAAAATGTGTTTTACCCAGAGAGTGGTGGCCAGAAGGACCCAGGGGACTGGTTGGTGAGAGGGGAAGCTGCAGGTATTGGGTTTATTACTCTCATGTGTACCAAGATGCAGTGAAACACAACATGCACAAATATAACAGGTACTGCAAACAGAAAAAGACCAGAGTGCAGAATATCGTGTTACATCGTTGTAGCGGTGGGTGTAACAGTGGCAGAAGAAACGCTCACAGTGAGGTGGGTTGGGCTTCCATGGCCAAGCTAAGTCAACATACTTGTTTTGCAATAAAATTGAGGTTTTATTTTAATTTATTGAGCCTTTATTTGTTTATTGTGTTACCTGTGAGTATTGTGTTTACAGACCTGTTAAGCTGCAGCAATTAAGAATTTCATTGTTCTGTCCATGTGACATTTTTTAAACACTCATGACATTTTTAACAACTATGGACTTGAATCATGCAAAATGGTGTCGGGAACGTGGTGACTCTTCACTCTTGTATACTGTCTGAGTGTAATCTACCACCCTACACTCTTGGGCTTCTCAATTATCTCAATGGGGTTAGGTTAGGTAAGGGGGAGGTGCAGCGAGACCTGGGCATCCTTGTACACCGGTCACTGACATGCAGGTACAGCAGGCAGTGAAGAAAGCTAATGGAATGTTGGCCTTCATAACAAGAGGATTTCAATATAGGAGTAAAGAGGTTCTTCTGCAGTTGTATAGTGAGACCACATCTGGAGTATTGTGTACAGTTTTGGTCTCCTAATTTGAGGAAGGACATCCTTGTGATTGAGGCAGTGCAGCGTAGGTACACGAGATTGATCCCTGGGATGGCGGGACTGTCATATGAGGAAAGATTGAAAAGACTAGGCTTGTATTCACTGGAGTTTAAAAGGATGAGGAGGGATCATGTAGAAACATATAAAATTATAAAAGGACTGGACAAGCTAGATGCAGGAAAAATGTTCCCAATGTTGGGCGAGTCCAGAACCAGGGGTCACAGTCTTGGAATAAAGGGGATGTCATTTAAGACTGAGCTGAGAAAAGACTTTTTCACCCAGAGAGTTGTGAATTTGTGAGTTGTGAGGCCAAATCACTGGATGGATTTAAGAGAGAGCTAGATAGAGCTCTAGGGGCTAGTGGAATCAAGGGATATGGGGAGAAGGCAGGCACGGGTTATTGATTGGGGACGATCAGCCATGATCACAATGAATGGCGGTGCTGGCTTGAAGGGCCGAATGGCCTCCTCCTGCACCTATTTTCTATGTTTCTATGTTTCTGTATGATAGTACCTATGTATGATTGAACCTATATTGAACTGCGTGCAAATAAGGATTTTTGCCATACCTCGGTACAAGTGACAATAAGGTATCATTAAACCATTGAGTTTGGGAAAATTGCGACTATACCCTAGCTAGAGGAATGTGCAGTAAGTCTAGTGATTTGTGCTTTCAAGCTTCTGTATCTTCTGTTTGATTGGGAGAGGGGAGAAAAGGTCCTAGATTCTGCTTGCTGCTTCCCTGAGGTGTAGATGGTGTCAACGGGGAAGAGGCAGGTCCCTGGAGAGAGGGCTGACAGGAGAATTGTACTTGCCAGCACTATCTCGATTGGGCTGAACCACTTCCTCCCATGCCTGTTCTCTGGTTAGGTTGTTGACATTGCCCACCACGCAGTTAGTCCTCTCACCTGGTCTGAATGATTTACGCCTGCCCTCCACAAACCACTGCTCCCCGCTTGTTGTGTTTATGATCGATCACTCACCTGGTCCTCCTGAGGTGGGACACGGTGTGGGTGGGTGAGATGGGTGAGGGCACGATGGCCATTTGCAACGGTGCAGGCCGTAGCCAGGACTGACTGACCGCGTGAGCCTGCACTGGGGGACCTGGGGTTTGCCGGTTGGCTCTCGGTCCGTCTGATCCCGATCTCCTCCCGCAGGAAGACCTACTGCCACCGGAGGCTGAACTTCCTGGGCTCCAAGTTCTACCTGCACGAGATGCTGAACGAGATGGCGGAGCTGCGGGAGCTGAAGGGCGTGCCGCATCGAGACTTCTACAATGTCCGCAAGGTGAGGGTCCCGGACACACGGGGAGAACACTGCGCCGGTCACCAGCGCGGGTTGGTGATGCGCACTGGTTATCTGTACTGGTTAATGATGGCCACTGGTCACCACAACTGGCCATTAACAGTCGCAGGTCACCAATGCTGGTTAATGATGGTCACTGATCACCAGCATGGGCAGTGACAACTACTGACCACTGTTGGAGCTCAGCAGCAGTGTAGGCCACAGGTCACTGGGCCGGGAGGGCGGGCTCTGGAAACCCGGTCCCCAGGGCTTGTGGAGGTCACACATGGACGGCCCGGTGCCTTGACACTGCCGCGAGCTGCAGGTCCACCCACGGACCCGCGTGGTGCAGGGTTCGGCTGAAGAACTCTCCAGTATGGACAGAGTGGGCTGAATGGCCTGTTCCTGCAGCGTGATGTTTCCCGATTCAGGGGTAGCGGGGCTTCGATGTGGACTAACACGGGTGAAGAGGGGCGCGACGGAGTTTGGCTGATATTCACTGGGCTTTGGATGATCGAAGTAGCACAGGGACAGGCCATTCGGCCCACCTTTGCCATGTCATCCAAATTGCCATTCTAGTCCATTCTCATTTGCCTGCATTTGGCCCATTCCCCTCTAAACCCAACCTAAGCACGGGAAAAAATACATGTTGTTCACGGAAACGTGAAAGGGGAAGTTTCAAAAAGGGGAAGTTTCAAAAACTAAATGCAGCCACAGCCAACGATGAACATAACAGCAAATGTAGGAATATTCGCAAGCACGTGTGTGGCAAATGGTGAGGAGGTATGTCCAGCGGGATATAGATCCCTTACTGATATTGGCAGAGAAATGACAGATGGAGATTAATTCGGGCAAGTGTGAGGTGCTGCACTTTGGGATGTCTAATGTAAGGGGAATTATATAGCTAATGGCAAGACCCTTAAAAGCACTGATGTACAGAGGGATCTTGGGGTCGAAGGCCATAGCTTCTACAATGTGGCAACACCAGTAGGCAGAGCGGTAAAGAAGCTGTTTGGTGCGCTTGCCTTCACCGGTCAGAGCACCGAGTACGAGAGTCAGGAAGTCTTGTTGCAGCTTTATAGGACTTTGGTTTGGCCGCATTTGAAACACTGTGTGACAGTTCTGGCCACCCATTATGGGAAGGATGTGGAGACTTTGGAGAGGGTGCAGAGGAGGTTTACCGGAACGGTGTCAACATCATCATTGCTGAGCCAACACTTGGAGTACTGTGTGCAGCTCTGGCCGCCCAGCTGTAGGAAGGATGTCATTAACTTGGAAGAGATTCACTTGGATGTTGCGCGGATGTGTGGGCTTGAGTTATAGGGAGAGGTTGGACAGTCTGTAACATTGTTCAGAGCGTAGGAGACTGAAGGGCGACATTATTAAGGTGTACAAGATATGAGGGGCAAGGATAAAGTGAATGCTCTCCGGGTAGAGGATTCTAAAATTAGAGGTTGTCAGCTTAAGGTGAGAGGGGAGAGATTTTAGAGGAACCTCAGGAACAACGTTTTCATGAGATAGTCTACACTTGGAACAAGCTGCCAGAGGAAGCAATAGAAGTGGATACAATTATGTTTTAAAGGACATGTGGACGACATGTGGATAGGAAGGGTTAAGGACTGTGGGCCAAATGCAGGCAAATTAGACTGCAACGTTAGCCGGCATGGTGGGCTGAAGGGCCTGTTTCCATTCTGTTCAGTTATAGGAAGGTCACAATTGATTCAAGAGGCTGCGTGGTTGTATGTTCGGGCTTTGGAACCAGGGGGCAGTCGGCTGACAGAGCCAATCATCTGAGAGCAAACACATTACTTCACTGTTAGGTCTGAAGAGGATTTTGACCCGAAACGTCACCCATTCCTTCTCCCCAGAGATGCTGCCTGTCCCACTGAGTTACTCCAGCAGTGGAATTCATTGGAATCCTTGGCCGGTGGCTGCTCAGTGTGTGAGCGTTTTCAAGGCACTAAGAGGATTATGGAGATAAAGCAGGAAGGTGAACCGGGGGTCAGTGTGACGTCGGTGAGGAGGGCAGGCTGGAGAAGCTGCCACCGTCCCTGACCTTGTGGGCGATGGAGCCAAGTCCTGGGAGCTTCAGTGGAGCGAGGATTACCGGAGGCATCACCGGGGCTCGTGTCTGCCGACACGCAGCAGGTTGACGGTGATCGGTGTGAGATCTTTCTGAATGATAAAACACAGACGGATACAGATTTCACTGGCTCAGAAACCAGGGGGAGGTGATTTGAGTGCAGTGAGCGACAAAAGGCTGGAGCTGAACTGGGGATAAAAGGGTGTCAGATAAGGAGAGAAGAAGAGGAGTGAAAGGTAAAGCTGGAGGGGGCAATACAAGGAAATTTGGGACTGAGAAATGAGTGCGTGGCGGAGTGGAAAGGGATAGTGGGTGCAGGGGAAAGAGAGTGCGTAGGAAGGAACTTCAGATGCTGGTTTACACCGAAGATAGACACAAAATGCTGGAGGAATTCAGCGGGTCAGGCACCATCTCTGGAGAGAAGGAATGGGTGACGTTTCGGGTCGAGACCATTTCTGCAATCTGAAGAAGGGTCTCGACCCGAAATGTCACCCATTCCTTCTTTCTGAAGATGCTGCCTGTCCCGCATTTTGTGTCTATCTTCAGGGGAAAACGAGAGCAGGCAAGGGATTATTGCCTGATGTTGGAGAATTCAATCTTCATACCATTGCATCATAAACTACCAAAGCGGAATGCAGGGGGCTATTCATCCAACTTGACATCAAGTCTGGCAATGGAGGAGGCTCAGGACAGATAGGTCGGTGTGGGAGTGGGAAAGGGGGTTAATATGGTTAGTAACCGAGGGATCCAGACTGGAACTCGAACATGTTATACGCCACTGGAACGGTTTCAGGCACTGAAAATAAAAATCCAGCTTCTAGACCCAAATAAGTAAACTGATTACTGCAAATTTTTAAATATTTAGACATCTAGCTGGATCAGAATTTAATAGTTGCTTCAAACAGGCACCAAATGTTTTCGCAGTGTGAGGGGATTGTGGATAGAGTGCCCTGAAGGTGACTCAATGGCATGGGAGTGAAGGTTGATTCACTGCCTGTACCTTAGCTGGTCAGCACCAGAATTACCAAGGCTGCACTGACACTCGTCCAGAGTGAAGCAGGGCTGATTCACCGCCCAGTGTCTATCCCTGCTCCGTCTGGAGTGTGGACACTCCGCGAGGCCGGCACAGGAAGTAGACAGACCCCACCCGCGGTGAAGCGGAGAAAATTCCAGCTGAGGACATGACCTGGGATGTGAATGTTAAACATTTAAAAGACATTTGGACAGATATGGATAGGACGGGTTTAGAGGGTTATGAGGCAAATGCTGGCCAACGGGACTGGCCAAGGATGTTAAACTTGGTCAGAAGGACACAAAGTGCTGGAGTAACTCAACCGGTCAAGCTGCATCCCTGGAGAACATGGACAGGGTAACGTTTTGGTCAAGATCCTTCTTCAGACTGACTGCAGTGGAGAGAAAAAAGGTGGAAAAGGGAAGAGGCGGGACAAAGCGTGGCAGGTAATAGGTGGCCACAGGTGAGGGCAGGGGGGGGGGGGGTGTTGACAGGTAGATGGTTGGAATAAAGGCCAGAGATGACAGAAGGTGTGAGATGGGTTTGAAGAGTTGCGGATTGTGAAGCCAGAGGGAGGAAAGTAGCAGGAAAGAGGTGTGGGTGGGTGGGGGGGAGGGGGTTGGAGGGGAGAAATAAATGGGAGTCCAGGTGGGAAAGGGGGTGGAAGAAATGGGGGGGGGGGGGGGGAGAAAGGGGGTTGAGAGAGATTGCGGTGTTTGGGGAGGGTTTGTCAGAGCTGCCCTGGAATTGGATAAAATTGGACAAGGTGGGAAGAAGGGCCTGTGTCCGTGTAGTACGATGATGACACTGGGCCAGGGGTCGTTGTTGCTGGGGTAAAGTGATTGAAGCTCTGATGTCAGTGACTGTGACCACTCGTGGCCAGGTGGACACACACATCCACGCAGCCGCCTGCATGAGTCAGAAGCACCTGCTCAGGTTCATCCAGGAGACCAACAAGAAGGAGGCCGATCGAGTGGTCCTGGAGAGGAAGGGCCAGAAGATGACCCTCCGCCAGCTGTTTGCCAGCCTCAACATGGATCCCTACGACCTCACCGTCGATTCGCTTGACGTGCACGCTGTGAGTCTTTCCTCCTTGTTCACCATATCTAAAGTATTTAAAGCATCTGTCGTAACCATTATAAGGTCATAAGTGATAGTAGAATTAGGCCATTCGGCCCATCAAGTCTACTCCACCATTCAACCATGGCTAATCTATCTCTCCATCCTGACCCCATTCTCCTGCCTTCTCTCCATAACCTGTGACACCTGTACTAATCAAAAATCTATCTATCTCTGTCTTAAAAATATCCACTGACTTGACCTCGACAGACTTCTGTGGGAAATAATTCCACAGATTCGCCATTCTCTCACTAAAGAAATTTTGTCCTTTAATTCTACGGTTATGACATCTAGTCCTAGACTCACCCACTAGTGGAAACATCCTCTCCACATCCACTCAATCCAACCCTTTCACTGTTCTGTATGTTTCAATGAGGTCCCCCCCCGTCATTCTTCTAAACTCCAGCGAGTACAGGCCCAGCGCCGACAAACGCTCACTGCTGTTTCCACTGTTGGGGGGTGGGATCGATGCCAGGCCAGCGTTAAGTGCCCGTCCTTGACTGCCCTCCACAGAGTGGCACAGTGGTTGAGGAGGGAGGGTGTTCAGAGAGGGAGGGGGGACAGGGATTGACGGTCCAGTGGGACTGCTCCCTTGTTGAGCTGCTCCGCTGTGGGACTGGAGTGGGAGCAGACTCGGAAAAACAGGAGAAACTGCAGCAGGGTTTTCCGGGGCTGTGAGAGAGCTGGCACGGTGGCGCAGCGGTAGAGTTGCTGCCTAACAGCGCCAGAGACCCGGGTTCCATCCTGACCTACGGGCGTTGTCCGTACGGAGTTTATACGTTCTGCCCATGACCATGTGGGTTTTCTCCAGGTGCTCCAGTTCCACACTCCAAAGACATGCAGGTTTGTCCATTATTATGGCTTTAGTTAAAATTGTAGTGTGTACGATAGTGCTAGTGTACGGGGTGATCGCTGGTCGGCGCGGCCAAAGGGCCGGTTTCCGTGCTGTATCTCTAAGGTCTAAAGGTGGTGGGGAGACACCTTCCAGAGCCATTGTAGACCTCAAGGGGAAGGGGCTCCATGGTGTTGTTGTAGAGGGGGCTCGGGTTTGGGAGTAGCTATTGAGGGTGGCGCTGCTAATCCTGTCCCGATGGGAACTTGCTTTAAGCAGAGGGTGCTAGGGAATAACGGAGTGGAGGAGGGAGAGAGGATGTGCAGAAGTGTGGTGGGAGGGGTGGTGCAAAGAGGAATGGTGTGGAAGTAGAGAGGTGATGCAGTGAGGGTGAGGAGGAAGGGAGGGCTGGTGTCGAGGGGGGGGGGGTCAGAGGCAGTGGAGGGGAAGGTGGGAGGGTGCATGGAGGGAGTTGAGGAGGGAGGAAGGGAGGACGTCAGGAAAGGAGGGTGTTCATACAGGGTAGGGAGACGGGGTTTGCCCCCTCATTGAGCTGCTCTGTGCTCGGACTGCAGTGGGTACAGACTCAGCAGGAACCGGAGAAACATGCAGCATGCAGTATGTTATTTGGTACCAGACAAGGCCTTGGTAATTCTGTAGGTCTGACTATATCATTTAATGAAGGATCACCATTAGAACAAGTATTGAACTTCAAATATCTTGGTGTTTGGCTCGACCCAACGCTTTCATTTCCGCAGCATAGTGAGACGATTACTAAACAACGTAGCTGTAATCTAGCTATTCTTTACCGCCATATAAATTGTTTCACCTTTCAGATGAGAAAAATAATTGTCTCTCAACTACTCTTACCAACACTGGATTATGCTGATATTGTCATTCAGAATACATTTGATACACATCTTCAACCCCTCAATGTAGTTTATAATAGTCTCTGCAGATTTATTTTAAGGTGTCCATATCTAACTCACCATGTTCTATGTACGAAACTCTAAACTGGTTATCCCCCCACGCTCGAAGATGCTACCACTGGTTCCAGATTATCTTTAAATGCATCCATCTCAATTACCCTTCTTATTTAAAACAAGACCTAGTACCATACACACCCTCATCTTCACTAAGACATATTCAGCAACCCTTCTTTTTCATTCCAAGAACTAACAAAGAAATTGGGAGACGTGCATTTAAATTCAAGGCTCCTTCTGACTGGAACACTCTGCCTAGTACCATAAGACCTATTAGCTCATTTCGTCTATTTAAAAATACACTTTTCCCCTTCCTTGTAAAACCATGTACCCATTTCTAGTATTAGAGTCTTCCAGCTCCTTTATCTAGCTTGCTCTGTGTGTGATCATTTGGCATAGCTATTGTATATGCATGGCCATTACACTTATGTATTATTGTATTGCATAGTGCAACAAGGTCATATTGTATTATGTCACAATACTATGAAATAATATATCATGTAATAATGTTGGACCCCCTCGAAAACGAGGGGGGGGGGGGGTCCAACGTACCACCTAACGTACAATGTATGATAGGTGGTATATGGTATTATGCATCAACATTATGCTGTAACACATAACTTATCATTATTGGATATGTAAAGTCAATTAACAACTGTCATGAACTATAGCAAGTGGGGATGGAGGGGTTTTGGGATTGGTGTGTGGGTAGGTGGGTCAATGAGAGCCTCTATGTATGTTGTGTCTTGTGCTGTATGTTCTACAGTGGCTTGCAAAAGTATTCATACCCCTTGAACTTTTCCACATTTTGTCACGTTACAACCACAAAACGTAAATGTATTTTATTGGGATTTTATGTGATAGACCAACACAAAGTGGTGCATAATTGTGAAGTGGAAGGAAAATGATACATGGTTTCCAAATTTTATTACAAATAAAAAACTGAAAAGTGTGGCGTGCAAAAGTATTCAGCTCCCCCTGAGTCAATACTTTGTAGAACCAGCTTTCGCTGCAATTACAGCTGCAAGTCTTTTGGGGTATGTCTCTACTAGCTTTGCATATCTAGAGACTGCCATTTTTGCCCATTCTTCTTTGCAAAATAGCTCAAGCTCAGTCGGATTGGATGGAGAACGTCTGTGAACAGCAATTTTCAAGTCTAGCCAGAGATTCTCAATTGGATTTAGGTCTGGACTTTGACTGGGCCATTCTAAGACATGAATATGCTTTGATCTAAACCATTCCATTGTAGCTCTGGCTGTATGTTTAGGGTCGTTGTCCTGCTGGAAGGTGAACCTCCGCCCCAGTCTCAAGTCTTTAGCAGACTCTAACAGGTTTTCTTCCAAGATTGCCCTGTATTTGGCTCCATCCATCTTCCCATCAACTCTGACCAGCTTCCCTGTCCCTGCTGAAGAAAAGCATCCCCACAGCATGATGCTGCCACCACCATGTTTCACAGTGGGGATGGTGTGTTCAGGGTGATGTGCAGTGTTAGTTTTCCACCACACATAGCATTTTGCATTTATGCCAAAAACTTCAATTTTGGTCTCATCAGACCAGAGCACCTTCCTCCACATGTTTGCTGTGTCCCCCACATGGCTTGTGGCAAACTGCAAACGGGACTTCTTATGGCTTTGTTTCAACAATGAGTTTCTTCTTGCCACTCTTCCATAAAGGCCCGATTTGTGGAGTGCACGACTAATAGTTGTCCTGTGGACAGAATCTCCCACCTGAGCTATGGATCTCTGCAGCTTCCCCAGAGTTACCATGGGCCTCTTGGCTGCTTCTCTGATCAATGCTCTCCTTGCCCGGTCTGTCAGTTTAGGTGGACGGCCATGTCTTGGTAGGTTTGCAGTTGTGCCATACTCTTTCCATTTTCGGATGATGGATTGAACAGTGCTCCGTGAGATGTTCAAAGCTTGGGATATTTTTTTTATAACCTAGCCCTGCTTTAAACTTCTCCACAACTTTATCCCTGACCTGTCTGGTGTGTTCCTTGGGCTTCATTATGCCCAAGGAACATTGTTTGTTCACTAATGTTCTCTAACAAACCTCTGTGGCCTTCACAGAACAGCTGTATTTATACTGAGTAGATTACACACAAGTGGACTCTATTTACTAATTAGGTGACTTCTGAAGGCAATTGGTTGCACTGGATTTAATTTAGGGGTATCAGAGTAAAGGGGGCTGAATACTTTTGCATGCCACACTTTTCAGTTTTTTATTTGTAAAAAGATTTGAAAACCATGTATCATTTTCCTTCCACTTCACAATTATGCGCCACTTTGTGTTGGTCTATCACATAAAATCCTAATAAAATACATTTACGTTTGTGGTTGTAACGTGACAAAATGTGGAAAAGTTCAAGGGGTATGAATACTTTTGCAAGCCACTGTATGTTGGACCCCCTCGAAAACGAGATGACTGTTCATCTCAAGGGGTTATCCATGAATAAACTTGTTTCAAACTGTGGCAGGAATTTCCGGGGCTGTTGAGAGAGCTGGCGCAACGCAAGGTGCCGAATGGCCTGTCTATCCTTTAGAGCTCCAGGACTGGTATTTGTATTTATGAAATGAACCGATTAAATGTTGAGAAAGCTGATTTGCAATAATGACCTTTTCCATTAGGGCCGTCACACCTTCCATCGATTTGATAAATTTAACTCTAAGTACAATCCAGTTGGTGCCAGCGAGCTGAGGGAGCTCTACCTCAAGACCGACAACTACATGCAGGGCGAGTACTTTGCTCGCATCATCAAGGTGAGTGAGCAGCGGAGGCTGCCGATCACAGGTGGGCCATAGGACAGTGTGCCCACACCACCCACTGCTTAAACAACGCCCACCCCACCTACACCCCCACTGCACCCCACCACTCCCCCACGGCCCCACCCCACCCCACCCCACCCCACCCCACACCACACACTGCTTAAACAACGCCTACCCCACCCACACCCCCACTCCACCCCACCACTCCCCACGGCCCACCCCACCCCACCCCACACACCACACACTGCTTAAACAACGCCTACCCCACCCACACCCCCACTCCACCCCACCACTCCCCACGGCCCACCCCACCCCACCCCACACCACCACACTGCTTAAACAACGCCTACCCCACCCACACCCCACTCCACCCCACCACTCCCGACGGCCCACCCCACCCCACCACTCCGCCCCACACCACCCACTGCTTAAACAACGCCTACCCCACGCACACCCCCACTCCACCCCACCACTCCCCATGGGCCACCCCACCCCACCCCACACCACCCACTGCTTAAACAACGCCCACCCCACCCACACCCCCAGTCCACCCCACTCCCCACGGCCCACTACTCACCACTCCTCACACCACTCCACACCCTACCCAACTCCCCACCCCGTGTCTACCTTAGGTGTAAACCAGCATGTGCAGTTCCTTCCTACACTTCCTATTTACGAAGGTTTGCTGTGTGGGGAGGTCACCCGATTAGTGGCCCAGAGGCCCGAACCTTAATTCCAGGTACCCGAGTGTGGATCCCAGCAGGGAAGGTGCAGAGATGAAATCAGAGCAGTCAACTTCTAAAAGTTGTCATTATATCCACTTCCAAAGTTTAATTGGGTTTGGTAAAAATTGTAAATTGTAGGGAATTGTAAATACAGTCCCTACTGTCGGATAGGACTAGTGTATGAGCCATGTATGAGCTGGTCGGCCCAGACAGACCGAAGGACTTGTCTCCTCGCTATATTTCTAAACTAAACTAAGATTCCTCTGGCCGCTCTTTCCAGATACAGACTACCCTCATGAAAAAGATATCCACAAGAGCCCTCTTAAATCTCGCCCCTCTCATATTAACCCAATGCCCTCCAGTTTTTGAATCTTCTACCCTGGGCAAAAGACCGCGCGTTTACTTTATCCTTGCCCGTCATGGTTTTGTACACCTCAGTGAGGTGCTCCTCGCATAGATGGCTGGAGATGCAATTGTCCTGTGTGTGTGGAGAGGGTCAGTGCTGTTTGTGTGTTTTTCCCCACAGGAGGTTTCGCGGGACCTGGAGGACAGCAAGTACCAGCACTCCGAGCCCCGGCTCTCCATCTATGGGCGCTCCCCCAGTGAGTGGGTCGACCTAGCCAGATGGTTCATCAAACACCGCGTCTACTCTCCCAACGTCCGCTGGATCATTCAGGTTCCTCGCATTTAGTACGTTCCACAGATCAACAGTGGGGTCCGGGACTTCACTCGACCGCTCCCTCAGTACCGCCCCTCCCACAGTGCTCCCAGTCCCCCCCCCCTACATTGGGGACCTGGGGTGGAGGGTACTGCACCGAGGTGTTCCCTGCAACCTGTTTCTCTCGCGGTTCACAGACTCGCCAGCCGCCTGCCACTGTTGCGGGCTGGAAGAGTGTGTACCACGTGTATATAGAGTGCACGAGGCTGCAGCCACTGTTTGAATACCTAAAGGGGCTGCTCCTTGCCTTCTGGCTGCGCTTCACACCCACCATCCTCATCTTTGGACACCCTGTGTATAGGGGAGAGGGTAGGGGTGAAGATGTCCTGGTTGGGTTGCTCCTGGGCCTGGCCAAGCTGGCCATCTGCGAGTCACGGCGCCAGGCGGTGGAGGGCTCTGCCCGGGCCGGCTGCCTGCCCCTTTTCTGGGGTTACGTCTGTGCCCGGGTGGGGTTAGAAAGGGAATACGCCCTGTCCACGGGCACCCTGAGGACGTTCGGGGACCGCTGGGCACCGCAGGGTGTTGAATGTATCCTCAATAAGGATTGTAACATAGTTGTATTGTAGTTTATTATGGATATATGTTTGTATTGTATTATGGTGGTGGCTTGTTTTATTGTAGCGTAAATATTATTTTTTAATAATTGAGTAAATTTTTTGATTAAAAAAAAAACAGTGCTCCCAGTGCCACCCAAAGAGGTAGACTGCAGGCCCGTCTGATAGAAATAGAAAATAGGTGCAGGAGTAGGCCATTTGGCCCTTCGAGCCTGCACCGCCATTCAATATGATCATGGCTGATCATCCAACTCAGTATCCTGTACCTGCCTTCTCTCCATACCCCCTGATCCCTTTAGCCACAAGGGCCACATCTAACTCCCTCTTAAATATAGCCAATGAACTGGCCTCAACTACCTTCTGTGGCAGAGAATTCCACAGATTCACCGCTCTCTGTGTGAAAAATGATTTTCTCATCTTTATCCTTATCCTTAAACTGTGACCCCTTGTTCTGGACTTCCCCAACATCGGGAACAATCTTCCTGGATCTAGCCTGTCCAACCCTTAGAATTTTGTAAGCCTCTATAAGATCCCCCCTCAATCTTCTAAATTCCAGCGAGTACAAGCTGAGTCTATCCAGTCTTTCTTCATATGGAAGTCCTGCCATCCCAGGAATCCATCTGGTGAACCTTCTCTGTACCCCCTCTATGGCAAGAATGTCTTTCCTCAGATTAGGAGACCAAATTTGATATTTGGACAACACTCCCACAACACGCCCGGTGCTGATCGGACTGAGCGGAGTGTCTGGGGCGGAGTGTCGGCGGTGTTTCCTCTCCACAGACCAGGATGGAGGGCCCCCGGCTTTAGTTTAAGACTCCCCGTGTGTGTTGTTTCAGTGCACACAGAGCGGGGTATTCAGGGCGAGGGCAGTTTTATAACGAGCGACTGTCGCCGGCTCCCAGTGTGCGGCTGAGGAACCGGCCAACTCGCAACCTCACCCCCATCTCAGCTCCCAGCGCTGAGCTCCCCTCCCAAGTCATTTGCTCCCAGTGGCACCCAAAGAGGTAGAGAGAGAGAGAGAGAGAGAGAGAGAGAGCAGTGCAGAGTTGAACCGTGAAGCAAAGGCCCGTCCAGTTGTGGTCAACACCTTCACAGTGCGATGGTTTGACGGTCGGAGAGAGAGGTCGGCTGCGAGAGAAGCCCCGGGGCATGGAGGGCAAGCAAGGGCCATCGGAGGAGAGAGGGGCGGCCCGATGTTGAGGAGCATCGTAGTCGAGTTGTCGGGTTAGTGGGGCTCAGTTGGATTGGGCGTTGCTCCGAAAGGCCGAGCGTTTTCACTTGTTTGGCCAACTTTGCTTTAGTTGCTTTTCAAAAGAGAACTTCACAAGACTGCTGCAAAGCGTGGAGGTGCAACAACAGCAGAAAGACTTTTTTACATTTTGATTTATGAAGTACTGATATTTTTGTTTTGTGCCAAGCCCTTCAGATGGCAGCCTCTCGGAGTTATGCCTCCCATGAGTTGATGGGCCATACACAAGGTGTAAAGATGTATTTGCGAACAACCTGTCTTTCCATACGGCATTAGGGGTTCAGTATTGATGTGGATAGAGAACTGGCTGGCAAACAGGAAGCAAAGAGTAGGAGTAAACGGGTCCTTTTCACAATGGCAGGCAGTGACTAGTGGGGTACCGCAGGGCTCAGTGCTGGGACCCCAGCTATTTACAATATATATTAATGATCTGGATGAGGGAATTGAAGGCAATATCTCCAAGTTTGCTGATGACACTAAGCTGGGGGGCAGTGTTAGCTGTGAGGAGGATGCTAGGAGACTGCAAGGTGACTTGGATAGGCTGGGTGAGTGGGCAAATGTTTGGCAGATGCAGTATAATGTGGATAAATGTGAGGTTATCCACTTTGGTGGCAAAAACAGGAAAGCAGACTATTATTTAAATGGTGGCCGATTAGGAAAAGGGGAGATGCAGCGAGACCTGGGTGTCATGGTACACCAGTCATTGAAAGTAGGCATGCAGGTGCAGCAGGCAGTGAAAAAAGCGAATGGTATGTTAGCTTTCATAGCAAAAGGATTTGAGTACAGGAGCAGGGAGGTTCTACTTCAGTTGTACAGGGTCTTGGTGAGACCACACCTGGAGTATTGCGTACAGTTTTGGTCTCCAAATCTGAGAAGGACATTATTGCCATAGAGGGTGTGCAGAGAAGGTTCACCAGACTGATTCCTGGGATGTCAGGACTGTCTTATGAAGAAAGACTGGATAGACTCGGTTTATACTCTCTGGAATTTAGGAGATTGAGAGGGGATCTTATAGAAACTTACAAAATTCTTAAAGGGTTGGACAGGCTAGATGCAGGAAGATTGTTCCCGATGTTGGGGAAGTCCAGGACAAAGGGTCACAGCTTAAGGATAAGGGGGGAATCCTTTAAGACCGAGATGAGAAAGACTTTTTTCACACAGAGAGTGGTGAGTCTCTGGAACTCTCTGCCACAGAAGGTAGTTGAGGCCAGTTCATTGGCTATATTTAAGAGTGAGTTGGATGTGGCCCTTGTGGCTAAGGGGATCAGAGGGTATGGAGAGAAGGCAGGTACGGGATACTGAGTTGGATGATCAGCCATGATCATATTGAATGGCGGTGCAGGCTCGAAGGGCCGAATGGCCTACTCCTGCACCTAATTTCTATGTTTCTATGTTTATATGTTTCCAGGCCATTCTAGATGCTCTGGGTGGGACTATTGGCAGGGAAGCCATAGTCTCAGGCGCGGTAGTCAGTGGGAAGTTTGTATGTATATTAAAGATCAAACAGGCGGTGGTTCTAGCGCTTGAAAGGGGGGTAACAGCGGGCAGGAATTTCACGGCGGTGGACCCATGGGGGGGGTCCCGTGGTGCCGGTCATTTGGTCCAACGTTCCCACTTTTATTCCAGATGAGCTCCTGCTCCCACATCTAAACAGGTTGGGGGAGGTGCGGTCGGGGCTCACAAAACTGTTGTACAGATTTGATGATCCTAGACTGCGGCATATATATATGTTTAAACGCCGCGTGTACAGATGGCACAGGGGACGGACACGGGGGGAGGTTCAATGTGGAATTGGATGGTTTCTCCTCTAGCGTGTTCTGGAACTCGGGCCAATTGCGATGTCATGCTTGCAAAGAAGTGTCATGCTTGCAAAGACATTTTCACAGGAATTGTCCCAGAACCCGGCTGGGCTGCCTGTTCTACCACAGTGGCCCGGAAAGGCAATGCTCCCTTACCCTCACCACCCCCCATTTCCCCCCCACCCCATGTCCCATACCTGTGGCGGTGGATGCTGGTAAAGCGCGTGGAGCAGACGAGGATGAGGGATGGGAGTGTCAGAAGGGGAGGAAAGCGAAGAAAAAGAAGCACCTCCAAGCGGGACCCCCGGCAGTAGATAAAGTAGCCTAGGGAAGCCTAAGGACCCCAGGGTCCAGTGGGGAAACTGGAGAGGGTGAGCAGGTAGTGCGGAGGCAGAGGCTTCCACTTTGGAGCTCACTGCACCACCGCACGCCAGTGGCTGGAAGAGGAGGAGGCATTGGTCCCCCGATACGGACTATGGCACTGAAGACCAGGGGCAGCCTGAAGGGGGGCGTTCACCCCCTGTGGAGGCGGGGTACCCAGGGCACGCTTCCTCTGAGCTGGTGGATGCCTCTGTAGTGCAGGGACCACCTGAGGGTGGTGATGCACTACTCGTGGGAGCTGTTCCCCCAGAGAACGCGTCCCCTGGCTTAGAGGATGACCAGGGGCAGACCGAAGGGGAAGACTTGCATGTGGAGGTGGGTCCCCAGCCTGCGCTCCCCGTTGAGGCTACAAGCCCAGATGAGGAGTGTGCTGCCCCACCGGCTGAGGGAGTAGGGGGGTATCAAGGAACATCGGCCCCTGAAGGCCACAGTGAGGTGATTTCCCATGGTGGTGGAGGACGGGGATTCTCTGGGTGACGGTGCTGGGGCGGGTAGAATGGGTGCGGAGAAGGGCAGGGTCTTTTTGGATTGCGTCCTCCGGTCGGACTCTAGACAGGTCCGTTCACTGCCAGCCCCGGAGATTTCCTCCGGCTTCACTGTTCCCAATCCGGTTACAGAGGGCGGTGGGAGCCTGCAGGAGACTGGCCATTGACCGGGCAGCTTGTCGCAGTCAGAGGCACCGGTACCGGCCCCTGTCACTGATCCTGTGGGTGGGATGGTGACGGAGGAGGGACCGTGTGATGTGGCCGGAACGCCCACCTCACAGGGAGGGGTGAGCGAGGCGGCTGAGAGTAGGAACTGCCCGGACTCAGACCCGGACATTGAGTGCGGGGAGGAGGGTGACGCGGACTCAGTCGACGGTGAGTTGACGGACTGTCCTACCCGCGGCCCCGTGTCTCCACTTGTTGAAGTCTGGGGAATCCGGCAGTTATTGAAGAACTCCAGAGGCAGTAGGAATAAGGCGGAGTTGGCTGCTTGCCGCTGGTCATCCAGTTCAGAAGAAAGGAAAGGAGGTGGAAAATGAGCGGCGACAGTTCCAAGTACTTTTTAAAGCCCTAAAGAGAGGGCAGAGGGCTTGGGGCGGCTCCACTCCTTCACTGGGTACTGGTAAATGATCTAGTGTACATTCAAAATGAAGCTCACTATAGCCAGCCTGAATACCAATGGGGGCAGGGCGTCACTCTGTAGGTTTCACCACCTCTCGATGCTTCTTGTAGGAAACACACACTGTGGCTAGTGATGAACCCACCCGCAATGCAGACGCGCCTAACACGGGAGGTGGCTACTTTGTTGAATACCATCGACTGTGGAGAGTGTGTTTTCCTTGGAGGAGATTTTAATTGTACCCTCGAGGCGAGAGATCGCTCTGGCGTTCAGCAGTCAAGACTCTAAGAGAGCAGGTAGACTCTTTTGAGCTGGTCTATGCGTGGTGGTATTTCCATCCTGACTCTAGTGCCTTCTCGTACAGGTTTGAGGTTTGTGCCAGGACTATGCGAGGGGGTCGACCAAGGGGCGGGAGTCCGTGATCAGACGGCTTGCTCGACTCGGAGTCTCGCCTGGGTCGGACTGGTGGGGACTCGTGCGAGTGGCGGGAGTACCAGGAGAAGAAGGGTGCGCTGAGGGACTTGCAGCTTAGGAGGTCCCGGGGCACATATGTGAGGTCGCGAGTCCAGATGTTGCACGATCTGGACCGTGCCCCCCCCCCCCCCCCTTTTTCTTCTCTCTGGAGAAGTGGCGAGGAGCACGCAGGCAGCTCGTGGGGTTGCTTGCGGATGATGGCTCCTCCTGTCACCGATCCAGAGAGCATCGGTGCCTCGGTTCGGTCTTTCTACAGGACTCTGTTCTCCGCGGGTACATCTAGTGGGGATGCGCAGGGTGTCCTGTGGGAGGGCTTACCCGTAGTGTGCAAAGTGGTGGCTGAACGCCTCAATGATCCCTTTACTCTGGAGGAGCTGACTGCTACCCTGCATCAGCTCGGGTGGGGGGGGGGGGGGGGGGGGGGGGGGGGGGGGGGGGGGGTTGGGGCAAGTCTCCAGGACTGGATGGGCTGACGGTGGAGTTTCTTAGAGCC
Source organism: Okamejei kenojei (assembly GCA_035221665.1). Taxonomy (NCBI): domain Eukaryota; kingdom Metazoa; phylum Chordata; class Chondrichthyes; order Rajiformes; family Rajidae; genus Okamejei; species Okamejei kenojei. The sequence continues at coordinate 15,903,043 of CM069148.1, read as the reverse complement.
TTCAGGGATGACTAAATGAAGGTCCTGGAGGGGGAGATATCCCTGTCCGTCTGGTCCTGGGCTTGCCCTAGATGGCCATTCGCGGGTCCAGGCAGCGGGCAGTCGACGGCAGCACAGGGGTTGACTGCTGCCCCTTCTCCGGGCCTACGTCCGTGCCCGCGTGCCCCTGGAGCGGGAACACGCGGTGTCCATGGGGATTTTGGAGGCCTTCCGTGAACGCTGGTCGCCGCGGGAGGTCGAGTGTTTTGTTGATAAAGTTGGCGATATATTAATTTGATGATGGTTTGTAGACTGCCAACATCGGCCGTCTTTGATTGTGTTAATACTGTTTATTTTTATATTTTGAATAAAAGTATTTGCATAATAAAAACAACTCAGTAGTGCTCCCTCAGTACTGCCCCTCCCTCAGCATCCCCCCCCCCCCCCTCCGTGTGGGCACCAGCTCTCTGCTCACACTAAGACAGCGGTTAACAATTACCTTTTTACTTTTATTCCAGTGACGTATTTCGAACAAAGAAAATCCTGCCCAGTTTTGGGAAAATGCTGGAGAATGTTTTCCTGCCGCTGTTTGAAGCAACGATAAATCCCAGGGAAAACCGAGAGCTTCACCTCTTCCTGAAATATGTACGTAGACACCCTGCATTGTGTTGCTTCCGTTGCCCACCACCCCTTGCCCCTGCTCAATCCACACCCTTCCCACTGAACCCCCCCCCCCCCCCCCCACCTCCCTCCCTGCTGATCCCTCTGCCAAAGAGCTGAATCAACTGAACAAAGTCAGAAAACACACAAGGCTGGAGTAACTCAGCAGGTCAGTCAGGCAGCATCTGTGGAGCGGATGGATAGGTGACGTTTCAGGTCAAGACCCTACTTCAGACTGACGGAGTTTGGGTGAGAGAGCTGGAAAGGAGAGTTGGGGAAGGTGTTGGTGGGGGGGGGGGGGGGATAGGCTGATGGGTGGAGTAGGTAACAAAGGTTAAGTGTTGAAAAGGAGCCAATTAGCTGTCAGGTTAGGTCAAAGTCAAAAGAGTTTATTGTCATGTGTCCCTGACAGGACAATGAAATTCTTTCTTTGCATAGCACAACAGAACATAGTAGGCATTGACTACAGTTATATACTTAAATACACACATTAATTAATAAATTAATAAAGTGCAAATAACAGATGGAGGGGTATTAATGTTCAGAGTTTTGTCCGAGCCAGGTTTAATAGCCTGATGGCTGTGGGGAAGTAGCTATTGCTGAACCGGGTTGTTGCAGTTCTCAGGCTCCTGTACCTTCTACCAAAGGTAGCAAGGAGATGAGTGTGTGGCCAGGGTGGTGTGGGTCCTTGATGATGCTGCCAGCCTTTTTGAGGCATCGTCTGTGGTAGATCCCCTCGATGGAAGGAAGGTCAGAGCCGATGATGGACTGGGCAGTGTTTACTACTTTTTGTAGTCTTTTCCTCTCCAGGGCACTCAAGTTGCCGAACCAAGCCACGATGCAACCGGTCAGCAAGCTCTCTACTGTGCACCTGTAGAAGTTAGAGAGAGTCCTCCTTGACAGACCGACTCTCCGTAATCTTCTCAGGAAGTAGAGGCACTGATGAGCTTTCTTAATAATTGCATCTGTGTTCTCGGACACGAGGAGTGGAATGTAAAGCCTGAGGGAGGGATGAGAGTGAAAGGAGACTGGGGAGAGGGAGGGGAACGCAATGGGGGATGTGTATGGAGGAGGGGAAAGTAGCAGGGTGTCTGTACTTCCGGCAGCTGACAGGGGAGGTAGTTGAGGCAGGTACGTGGGAACTAGCTTAGATGGGGCATCTTGGTCAGCATGGATGCGTTGGGCTGAAGGGCCAGTTTCCGTGCTATACGACCCTTTGGTCATGAAGAAAATGTGATTTTGAATTAGGAATGGATGAGGGCTTGTCCCCGCTGCAGGGCAGTGATGTAGGGAGTGCGTGCCCTCTGACCCTCTGTTGTCTGTGGCAGGTGACGGGGTTTGACAGTGTGGATGACGAGTCGAAGCACAGCGCCCAGATGTTCACCTTCAAGAGCCCCAGCCCCGAGGAATGGACACGGGAGCAGAACCCTTCCTACAGCTACTACCTCTACTACATGTACTCCAACATCATGGTGCTCAACAACCTGCGCAGGTGAGTGGCCTGGCACGGCCTCTGGACCCGTCTGACAGAGCAGGAGCCCAGTCCCTCCGCTGTACTCATCCCACTGCAGCTGGGAATCTAGCACCACCGCTGTACCCGTCCCAGAGCTGGTGATGTGGCACGGCTTCCGTACGCATCCCGGCAGAGCTGTGGACCCGGTACCTCCGCTGTACTCATCCCACCTTCACTGGGCGCCCAGCACCACCGCTGTACACCTCCCGGCAGAGCAGGAGCCCGTTACTCCTCTGTACCCATCCCTACGGAGCTGTGGAACCGGCACCATTGCTGTACCAGCCCTGGCAGTGCATGCAGCCTGGCATGACCTCTGCACTGCTCTGGCAGAGCTGCCTGCCTGGCACCTCCTCTGTGTGGACAGATGCATGGGCAGTGAAGGTTCAGAAAGACATAGGCCAAACACAGGCGAGTAGAATGATCTCAGCAAGGCACCTTGGTCGGCATGGAGGAGTTGGGCCATTGCACATTGTGTAACGTGACTTTCAATGAGAGTTGAGTAAGAAGCCAGGAATTGGCCTCAGTGACCTCGCCCCCTCCTGCACCCCAGGGTGAGGGCCTGGGGAGAAGAACACGTGCAGGAGCTGGAGAGGTGGGGAATGATGGTCGAATAGGCTGGTGACTCAGTGTCATTTACTGTGCATTCAGAAAGTATTCAGACCCCTTCACCTTTTCCACATTTTGTTACGTTACAGCATTATTCTAAAATGGATTAAATTCTTTTTTTTTAATCATCAATCTACTCACAATACACCAGAAAGAAGATGCGAAAACAGGTGTTTAGAAATTTATGCAAAGTAAAAAATAAATAACTGAAATATCACATTTACATAAGTATTCAGACCCTTTGCTATGACACTCAAAATTGAGCTAAGGTTCATCCTGTTTCCATTGATTATCTTTGAGATGTTTCTACAACTTGATTGGAGTCCACCAGTGGAAAATTAAATTGATTGGACATGATTTGGAAAGACACACACCTGTCTATATAAGGTCCCACAGTTGACAGTGCATGTCAGAGAAAAAAAAACCAAGCCATGAAGACGAAGGAATTGTCCGTAAACCTCCGAGACAGGATTGTGTCGAGACACAGATCTGGGGAAGGGTATAAAACAATTCCTGCAGCATTGCAGGTCCCGAAGAGCACAGTGGCCTCCGTCATTCTTAAATGGAAGAATTTTGGAACTACCAGCACTCTACATAGAGCTGGCCGCCCGGCCAAACTGAGGAATCAGGGGAGAAGGGCCTTGGTCAGGCAGGTGACCAAGAACCTGCTGGCAGAGCTCCAGAGTTCCACTGTGGAGATGGGAGAACCTTCCAGAAGGACATCTATATCTGCAGCACTCCACCAATCAGGCCTTTATGGTAGAGTGGCCAGACGGAAGCCACTCCTCAGTAAAAGGCACATGATGGCCCGCTTGGAGTTTGCCAAAAGGCACCTAAAGGATTCTCTGGTCTGATGAAAGCAAGATTGAACTCTTTGGCCTGAATGCCAAGCGCCACGTCTGGAGGAAACCAGGCACCGCTCATCACCTGGCCAATACCATACCTACAGTGAAGCATGGTGGTGGCAGCATCGTGCTGTGGGGATGTTTTTCAGCGGCAGGAACTGGGAGGCTAGTCAGGATCGAGGGAAAGATGAACGGAGCAAAGTACAGAGTGATCCTTGATGAAAACCTGCTCCAGAGCATTCTGGACCTCAGACTGGGTCGGTGGTTCACCTTCCAACAGGACAATGACCCTAAGCACACAGCTAAGACAACACAGGACTGGCTTTGTGACAAGTCTGTGAATGTCCTTGAGTGGCCCAGCCAGAGCCCGGACTTGAACCCGATCGAACATCTCTGGAGGTACCTGAAAATAGCTGTACATCGACGCTCCCCATCCAACCTGACAGAGCTTGAGAGCATCTGTAGAGAAGAATGGAAGAAATTACCCAAATACAGGTGTGTCAAGCTTATAGTGTCATATCCTTGGAGACTTGAGGCTGTAATCACTGCCAAAGGTGCCTCAACAAAGTATTGAGTAAAGGGTCTGAATACTTATGTAAATGTGATATTTCAGTTATTTCATTTTAATTACTTTGCAAAAATTTCTAAACACCTGTTTTTGCTTTTTTATTCTGGGGTATTGTGTGTAGATTGATGATAAAAAAAAATTAATTTAATCCATTTTAGAATAAGGCTGTAACGTAACAAAATGTGGAAAATGTGAAGGGGTCTGAATGCACTGTATCACTCTTAAACCCCTGTCCCACGGTACGAGTTCATTCCAAGAGTTCGCCCTGATTCGATCTCGGAGATTTACGGTAATGGCCACTCGTCGGTACTCGGGGCTCTCGTGGACATTTTTCATCATGTTGAAAAATCTTCACGAGTCTTCCCGTGCTTACCTGCCGGTTGCGAGTCTTCCCGAGTACCTGCCGTTAGCGCTAAGAGACGTCCCCGAGCTCCGACGTACCCGCTACGTTCATTCACCGTGCTTACCATGAGTTTGCTTTTTTTTAAACTCGGGAGAGCTCTTGGAATGAACTCGTACCGTGGGACAGGGCTATTACACTGATGCCGATGGAGAAGTGGACACTGGGCGAAAGTGAACACACAAGCGGCAAGAGGTGCAAGCCAGAGACGGTCAGGCACACTCGGGGCTTGGGGTTTAACGCAAGAGCGAAATATTGTATTTTATTAGGAACCCTGTATTGGTTTATTATTGTACCAAGACACAGTGGAAAAACATTGTTTTGCTCGCAATTCAGGCAAATCACACTGTACAACAGGTAGTGCAAAGAGAGAGTGCAGAACGCATAGTTACAAGCTCAGAGAAAATGCAGCTGAATACATACAAGGGCCAGGAGTTAAATTGGAAAATTGGTCCTTCATCCATGGCTTGAGAGGCCTGTTCTGTCCTGGGACTCCTCCATTGCCCGCTGAGGCCACACACAAACTGGAGGAACAGCACCTCATGTTCCACTTGGGCAGCTAACAACCCGACGGTATGAACATTGAACTCTCCAGTTCTGAGTAACCCACTTCTCCCCTGCTGTGCCTCACCTGGACTCTCATCTCTTTCTCCCTTTCCCCCTCCCCTTCCACATACAACATGAGGTGTAGGTGGAGGCTATGGTAGAGGATCTGGTCTGTGTGATGGACTGAGTTACATGCACAACTCTGCAATTTTTCTTTGCGGTCTTGGACAGAGCTGCCGCCTGCACAAGCTGAGATGCAACAAGCTGTCTGCTTTCTACGGTGTTAACATAAACTCCAAGTGAAAAGGGGTCTTAAAAAAAACCCACCTTTCTCTCAATACAGCTGTAGGCAGTTAGGAGGGGACAAGGGCAGAATAGGAATGGAATGTGATAAGCATAGAGCACCGAACAGGCCCTTCAGCCCAACGTCCATGCTGACCTAGATGCCTTCCCGAGTTATTCCCATTGAGACATGTTGGCACATATCCATGTAAACATTTCCTATCCAAATGTCTCAAGTGCACTTGGCGCAACTACTTGCTCTGGCGGTTTGTTCCATATACCTGCCACCCTCAGTGTGATAAACTTCACAGCTTGAGTGATCCAGGTTCAATCCAGACCTCTGGTGCTGTCTGTGGAGTTTGCTCTGTCTCCCTGTGACCGCGTGGGTTTCCCCGAACCTCCGGTTTCCTGCCACATTGCAAAGGCTTGCGGGTCGGTGACTTAATTGCCCCAATGTTGGTGAGTGGCAGGAGGATTGGGGGAACTGACCCCCCCCCACCCACACCCAGCCAGCTAGGACCTTGCCCAGCTCCCTGCCCTTCAGCTGGGCACCGCCCGTCTGCTTTGTGTTGCAGGGAGCGGGGTATGAGTACCTTCCAGTTCCGCCCTCACTGTGGAGAGGCCGGATCCATCACACACCTCGTCTCAGCCTTCCTGACGGCGGATAACATCTCACATGGCCTCAACCTCAAGAAGGTAAGATCAGACGCTGCATCACCCGAGTCTCACCCACAGCACGGTGCTCCCTCAGTACTGCCCCCCCCCCCCCCCCACAGTGCACCACTCCCTTGATTTGTCTGCTGCTTAGAAAGGACATCATTTAACAGGAAAAAGTGCAAAAAAAGATTTACGAGGATGTTAATAAGGCCTGGAAGGTTTGAGTTATGAGTTGAGATTGGATAAGATGTGTCTTTTTTTCCCCTGGAGCATAAGAGGCTGTGGGGTAATCTTATAGAAGACTATACAACCATGAGGGGCATAGATAAGGTGAATAGCCGCAGCCTTTTCCCAGAGGAGAGGAATCCAAAACTAGAGAGCAGGGAGTTAAGGTGAGAGGAGGGATTTAATAAGAACCCAAGGGGCAACTTTTTCCATAGTAGGAGGTGGATATTTGGAATGAGCTGCAAGAGGAAGTATTTGAGGCAGATATGTAAAACACATTTCGACCACTACATGGATAGGAGAGGTTTATACAGATATGGGCCAAAGGCAGGCAAATGGGACACGCTCTGTTAGGCATGAAGGGCCTGTTTCCGTGCTGGATGACTCTGATTACATGGCAACTCCCAACATGTCTAAGGACAGGGTAATACATGATAAACGTGGGTGTTTGTGGAGAACAGCACAGACACAGTGTCCCTCTCGTGACCTTCACTTGCAGAAGGGAGATGACGGAGTGTGGACTGAATGCTGGGCATGATGCCAGCGTGAAACAGGATCTGCCTCTACCTAGTCCCCTCGCAGTGGGACAGCTTTTCTAAACAGCACGCTGAAACACGATATTGTACCGAGCAGCTCATCGAGCTGTAGGCTCAGAGACTGTTGCTGGATTGGTAGTGCTGTAACACGAGACATCTCTTTATGCTGGGGAGGAATCGCTCCGTGCTTGACATTGTCCTTTGGGGCGGCAGGGCTTGCGATCTGCTCTGCAGCTTTCCGAGTTTGTGGAAGAGATTCTCTGGGTCCAAACTCCAGGAAGGATGTCTTCTTCCCAAGATAGAAGATTCTAAAACTTAAAGAGCATAGGCTTAATGTGAGAGGGAAGAGATTTAAGAGGGACACCAGGGCTGTTTTTTTTTTTCACACACAAGAGTAGTCTGTATCTGGAACCAGGTGCCAGAGGAAGCTCTAGAGGATACAATTACCCCTTTAAAAGACATTTGGACAGATTTATGGATAGGAAGGGTTTAGAGGGATATGGGCCAACAACAGGCAAATTTGTTGAGCACAGTATGCCAACTTGGTCAGCATGGATAAGATGGGACGTGGGGATTGTTTCTGAGCTGCAGAGTTCTGACTCTAAGGCCTGGGAGAGGATATGGAGGGGGTTTATTTGAAGACCAGTACGAAAGGCATAGAAAGATACAGACCTGATGCAGGCAAATAGGATTAGTCGCTCTGTACAGCCCCTCCTGCAGCGCGTCGCTCCCTCTGCACTGATGTCAAATATTAGTTCCCCTCACCACTTTGTGCGATTGGTTGCTCAACATTGTACTGCTGCAGTTTACGTGAAGTCAGATAGTCTAACCTGAGTCATGTGTGTTCCTCATCTTTCCAGAGCCCAGTTCTGCAGTATCTCTACTATCTCACCCAGATTCCCATCGCAATGTCTCCCCTGAGCAACAACAGCCTCTTCCTAGAGTATTCCAAAAGCCCCCTGCGGGAGTTCCTGCACAAAGGCCTGAAGATTTCCCTGTCCACTGACGACCCCATGCAGTTCCACTACACCAAGGTGAGTGCTTCACCTGCTGCTCAACGCTCGTGTGTGGCTGTGTTCACCAGCAGACAAAATGTGCAGGAAGGAACTGCAGATGCTGGTTTAAACCGGAGATAGACACAAAAAGCTGGAGTAACTAAGCGGGTCAGGCAACATCTCGGGAGAAAAGGAATAGGCGACTCAGTCTGAAGAAGGGTCTCGACCCGGAATATCACCTTTCTCTTTTCTCCAGAGATGCTGATCGACTCGCTGAGTTTCACCAGGAGTGTTCGGCAGCCCTGCACGGGACTCTGCACTGTTGCACCGACGGAGGAGCCCAATAGAGGGCAGTGATCGATGGCCAATGCCCGTCCTGTTGTTTCCTGGTGTCTGACATTCTTGTTCAACAGAGCACTTGAGGAACTCAGCAGGTCAGGCAACACCTAAGGAGGGAAATTAAAGAATAACATTTTGGGTTCAGGTTGTGACCCTTCTTCAGACTGACCTGCTAAGCTTCTCCAGCAGAAGATAGACACAAAAAGCTGGAGTAACTCAGCGGGACAGGCAGCGACTGGAGAGAAGGAATGGGTGAAGCTTCGGGTAGAGACCCTTCTTCGGGTCTGAAGAAGGGTCTCGACCCAAAACGTCACCCATTCCATCTCTCCAGAGATGCTGCCTGTCCCGCTGAGTTACTCCAGCTTTTTGTGTCGATCTTCGGTTTAAACCAGCATCTGCAGTTCCTTCTTACACAAGTTCTCCCAACAATTTTGCTCAAGATTCCAGCATCTGCAGTCTCTCGTGCCTCCATTCCTGATTGCTGGATTCTGTTCTAGCTCAGTACTGGTTATCCCTTTCAAAATGAAAGTAAGCATGCAGGTACGTCAGGCAGGCAGTGAAAAAAGCGAATGGCATGTTGGCATTCATAACAAGAGGAGTTGAGTATAGCAGCAAAGAGGTCCTTCTGCAGTTGTATAGGGCCCTAGTGAGACCACACCTGGAGTATTGTGTGCAGTTTTGGTCCCTAATTTGAGGAAGGACATTCTTGCTATTGAGGGAGTGCAGCGTAGGTTTACAAGGTTAATTCCCGGGATGGCGGGACTGTCATATGCTGAGAGAATGGAGCAGCTGGGCTTGTACACTCTGGAGTTTAGAAGGATGAAAGGAGATATCTTAAATAAGATTATTAAGGGTTTGGACACATTAGACGCAGGAAACATGTTCCCGATGTTGGGGGAGTCCAGAACCAGGGGCCACTGTTTAAGAATAAGGGGAGAGCCATTTAGAACGGAGATGAGGAAACACTTTTTCACACAGAGTTGTGAGTCCGTGGAATTCTCTACCTCAGACGGCGGTGGAGGCCAATTCACTGGATACTTTCAAGAGAGAGCAAGGAAAAGGCAGGAACGGGGTACTGATTGGGGATGATCAGCCATGATCACATTGAATGGCGGTGCTGGCTCGAAGGGCCTAATGGCCTACTCCTGCACCTATTGTCTATAAAATTAATGGGCCATGGGTATTGCTGGCAAGGCCAGTGGTGGTCACCCATCCCTAGCCTTCCTTCAGAAGGTAGCGGTGAGTCGCTGCCTTGATCCGTTGTGGTCCTCGGGGAAAATAAGAATCTGAGTTTGGGAATAATCTTGAACCATGTTAAAAGGGAGGCTTCACAAGACTGGGACAGCCGGTTATGTGTTGTGGTTTGCTTGTACTATTGACTGATGATCTGCTCTGGTCCAGGAAGCGCTGATGGAGGAGTACGCAATTGCTGCCCAAGTCTGGAAGCTCAGCACCTGCGACCTGTGTGAGATTGCAAGAAACAGTGTGCTGCAGAGTGGCCTATGTCACCAGGTAAAAATGGAATCAAACAGCACGGAAACTGGCTCTCTGCCCCAATTCATCCATGCTGACCCATCCACGCTAGTCCCATTCTCCTGCATTTGGCCCATATCCCTCTACACCGTACCTATCCATGTACCCATCAAAAATGTATTTTAAATGCTGATATTGTACCTACCTCAACTACTTCCTTTGACATTTTTCCGCCAATCTATGTGAAAAAGGCATGGCTCAAGTTCCTTTCAATCTTTCCCCTCTCACCTTAAACCTATGCCCTCAAGTTCTCGGTTCCTCGACTCTGGGGGAAAAGACCCTGTGCCTTCAGCCTATCTATTCCCTTCAAAACTTTACAGGCTGCACTTAGTCTGTTGTGTTCTACACCCTGGTGACAGACATGCTGGTCACAATAATTTTAAATGGCGTCAATGATTCACGCTCGGAAAAAGCTCTCTAAACCTCTCACCCTCAACCCATGCCCTCTATTCAATTCAATTCAACTTTAATGTCATTGCACAGATACAAGCATGGGTACAACGAAATACAGTTTAGTGTCAGTACGTAGTGATAGCAATATATAGATAAATACAGATAAATAAATACAGATGTGGGAATCTATCGGCGGGACTCCGAGTTCAGCAGTGCGATGGTGTTGTTATAGAAGCTACTCCTCATCCTGCTGGTGCGGGACCTGAGGCTCCTGTACCGCCTCCCCGATGGTAGGAGGGCAAACAGTCCATGGTTAGGGTGGGAGGGGTCCTTGATGATCTTCCCGGCCCGTCTCAGACACCGTTTTCGGTGGAGGGCATCCATGGCAGGGAGCGGGGCACCGATGATGTACTGGGCGGTTTTCACCACCCATTGTAGTGCCTTCCTGTCTGCTACGGTGCAACTGCTGTACCAGACCGTGAAGCAGGTGGTCAGGATGCTTTCCATGGTACAGCGGTAAAAGTTGGTCAGGATCTGGGGGGACAGGTGGGCTTTTTTGAGCCTCCTCAGGAAGTAAAGGCGCTGCTGCACCTTTTTGATCAGCTTGGAGGTGTTGAGGGACCAGGACAGATCCTCCGAGATGTGTACCCCGAGGAATTTGTAGTTGGAGACCCGCTCCACCTCAGTCCCGTTTATATGGATGGGGGTGTGTCTGCCCCCTCTGTTCTTTCTGAAGTCGACAATGATTTCCTTTGTCTTCTGGGAGTTGAGGACGAGGTTATTATCGGCACACCAGGTTGTCAGGTGCTGGACCTCCTCCCTGTAGGCTGACTCGTCGTTGTCACTGATCAGTCCTACCACCGTGGTGTCGTCGGCAAATTTTATGATGGCGTTGGAGCCATACTTAGGGATGCAGTCATGGGTGAAGAGAGAGTAGAGGAGAGGGCTGAGCACACAGCCCTGTGTTATAGTGTTATAGTGGAGGAGGTGAGGTTGTTGACCCTAACAGACTGAGGTCTGTTAGTGAGGAAATCCAGTGTCCAATTGCAGAGGGAGGTGGAGATGCCAAGACCGCTGAGTTTGGTGATCAAGCTAGTGGGTATGACAGTGTTAAAGGCGGAGCTGAAGTCAATGAACAGCAACCTGATGTAGGTGTTATTGCTGTCCAGGTGGGTCAGGGCAGAGTGTAGGGCCGCCCATATGGCATCCTCTGTAGACCTGTTGGTCCGGTAGGCAAACTGATGGGGGTCCAGTGTGGGGGGGGAGGCTGGCTTTGAGGTGAGCCAAGATCAGCCGCTCGAAGCACTTGGCGATACGACAGGGGTGAGTGCCACTGGCCGGAAATCGTTGAGACTCCCTGTCGCTGATTGTTTGGGCACTGGCACAATGGTAGATGTCTTGAGGCAAGTGGGGACGACACCCTGGGCCAGTGACAGATTGAAAATGTCAGTGAGGACCAGGGATAGTTGTCCAGCACATGCCCTGAGCACCCGCCCGGGGATGCCATCGGGGCCGGCAGCTTTGTGCTCATTCACCTTGCTCAGTGCATCTTGTACAGCAGAGGTGGAGAGACTGAGGGGTTGTTCATGCGGGGGTGGAGCAACTTTGATGGCTGGAGTTTTGTTGTCCCGGTCAAAGCGGGCGTAGAAATGGTTTAGCTCGTCAGGAAGGGAGGCATTGTCTGGGGGGGGGGGGGGTTGACTTTATGGTAATTGGCAATGGATTTGATTCCTTGCCACATGCGCCTGGGGTCAGAGTTGTTTCGGAAATGCTCCTCGATCCGCCGTTTGTTGTTGAGTTTAGCATTCCTAATTCCCTTTTTCAGATTGGGAAATCTGCTTTAGACACCTTTGCTGTTGGGAAACGTTTCCTGCTATCTATCCTATCTAGAACCCCTCATTTTTGTACACTGCTATCAGATACCCCCCTCAGCTTCCTCTGCTCTAAAGGAAAATAAATCCAGTCTGCCTTTATAAATCAAACTAATCAATATCCATGGTGAATCTCTGCACTGCTAGAGGAAGGAGTTGAGACGGGTACAATAATATTTTAACAGGTACTTGAACAGGAAAGTCTCAGAAGAATATGGGCCAAACACAGGCAATGGGATGAGCTTAGATGGGGCATCTTAATCAGCAAGGACAGGTTGGGCTGAGGGCCCACTTCTCAGCTGTATCATTATATCACTCTATTTATGTGTCATCAAGTTGCGTGGTTATTTTGAAGCAGTGGGCAGTGTTATTCTGTTCCACTCTGAGAAATCCATCCAGTGAAACATGACCAGTGACTGAGTGCAAACTCTCACAGGGTGCCAACTAGTTCTTCCTCCGGAGAATGGCCTGCTGCTCTTGTGTTTCTGGGCAGAGTTCCCAATCAATAAGGTTGGAGACAGAATGGCAGAACACTGAATGATTTCTGGGATACTGCTGTTGTAATCAACCACGGGAAGCCTGTTCCGTTGAGGCTGACTTTTGAACCTTCACTACATTTATCGACTTGCAAGAGGAATTGCAAAGTGAGAGATTAACTCTAAGTTATGCTTATGCTGAGAGTGTGCAGGGTGATATGACCTATAGTTTATAGTTCTTTTAAAAGCAATATTGTATTCCGTTTACAAAGCATTTGGACAGGTACATGGATAGGATATGTTCAGAGGGATATGGATCAAATGTAGGCAGGTGGAACTAATGTGGATGGGGATTCCTTGAACTTTGTCCCCTTTGATGTCCCGTTTTCACACCTTACCCATCCATATCTCTGTCTCTCCCACTCCCAACTCAGTCCGAAGGGTCTCGACCCTAAACTTCACCGATTCCTTCTATCCAGAGATGCTGCTTGTTACTCCAGCATTTTGGCCTATCTTAGATGGGGCATGTTGGTCGACATAAGCTAAGATAAGATGCATTTATTTGTCACGTGTGCCAATTGGCACAGCGAAATTAAATCACCATACAGCCATACATTAAAAATAAAGAACACAATATGGAGTAGATAGGATTCAACATAAAACATCCCCCCACAGCAGGATCAAAATTTCCTACTGTGAGGGAAGGCACCAAAGTCAGTCTCTTCCCCTGATGTTCCCCACTGTTCCCCCTGGTCGGGGCCTCCCCGAGCCCTCCACAGTCGCCGCTACGGGCGGACCGATGTTCAGGCCCGCTCCCCGGGGTGATGCAAGTCCGACGTCGGGGCTGGGGGATGTCCTCAGCGGCCTGGACCTCGAGTCGGCCCCCTCCTACCGGAGTCCGCGGCTCCCAATGTCCACTGGCCGCGCCGGGTGGAGATGCAGCACTGGAGGCCCTCGGCAAAGGGCCCCGGGACTCCATGATGACGGTCAGCGCTGCCCGCGTTGGGAGCTCTCCAAACCAGAGCTCCACGATGTTGGAGCAGAGGCCCAACGCTCCGGAGCTCCAACGGCGACCCAGGTAGGCATCGCCCGCTCCGTGGTGACTCCAGCGCCGCGCCGCCACTGTTGCAGCTCCGGTCTGGTTCCCGGTCCCCGGCAGGAAAGGCCGCTCCGATCCAGGAGGTAGGCCGCGAGGTGGGGGGGGGGGGCGAGGACGCGACTCAGAGAAATAGTCGCATCCCCGCCAGGAAGCGACTGGGAGTTCGTTTCCCCCTTACCCTGCCCCCCCTCCCCCACATAGAAAAGTGCAAACACAAACTTTAAACCAACTGGAAAAAACATACGGGCTGCAGGCAGAGGCTGCTGGCAGTCCAGCGCCCCCTAGCATGGTAAAGTTAAGCCGAAAGATCGGTTTCTATGCTGAATTACTCTATAAAACTCTCCGTTAGAAATTAAAGGAATTATCTGCGAACTGCGTCATGCTTGGCGAAACTAGGAATTCAATGCTCATACCATTTGTTGTCCTGTTCTGGAGGCGAGAAGCACTCTCGCCTCTTCTGATGAAAAGCAGAACTAATGTATCATTCCACCCCCTCCTCACCTCAACAGGAGAAGCAGCACTTTCTAGGGGTGAACTACCTGAAGGATGGGCCCGAGGGAAACGATATCCGGAAGACGAACGTGGCTCAGATCCGGATGGCTTTCCGATACGAGACGCTGTGCAATGAGCTTTCCTTCCTGGTGGATGTGGAGAAATCGCCGGAGATGTGCAGCTCACTGGACTAGCAGTGGCCGAGGGTCAACCACAGGGCTGGACAGCACCATCTCACTGTGGTCTTCACTGAAAACACACTTCACTGAAAACAACTTCACTGAAAACAAGGCTGGCTTAAACTCTGTAAAGCAAAACTGCCTTTTTAACCACCTAAACTCAAACTTAATGCATGTTATTTGAGCGTATTAACTCAAAATAGTCTATTTTAAAAGTAATCCCAGTGCAGTGTGTATATACGAGTGTATAAAATGTACAGTACACTGAAACTAAAGTGGAAAGATTCTATTTGTACTGACAACCAGGATTAAAATACAGATGCAACTTACTGGTGCAACTTATTTTTTTGTTCTGATCGTACTATCGATCACCGTTCTCTATCGGGCACCGGAATCACAAAGTGCTGGAAGCATTGGTGATAATCTGTAGCTACCAAGTTGGGCATCACATCTCTTTCCTGTACTGACAGGCCTAGCAAATGCTACTTGAAACTAATTATCGGGCAAAATCTTTTTATTGTTGAACATTCAACAAACAAGACTAGTTAAAAAGATTTCACCAATAAAGCAAATAACTTTGCTTTTTGCAACATAATGCAAATAGGTGTACATTATTCATCAATAAAAACTAGTCATGACCATCAAAAAATACTGATTTTATAATTAGTAGTCATTAACTTAATTATCGTGCAATTAAACTGTTAGGAATGCAGACAACAACTTCTGAATGCTGGCTACTGAACATGGATACCAACTAATGTCAAAAAAGATCTTCGCAGGCTAATTTATTGCCTCTATTTCCAACAAAAGTGATTAGTAAATTGGTCAAGATGAAAACAAAGCCTTTAACTAGTAGAAATAAACAAGCTGGGTGACCAGCCCTTGAATCTGTGGGAAGCAAGGGCTGAAATATTCCATTACTTGGCTCTTACTTTTTTTTTGCATTCATCAGCATGAATTCAAGTGTTAAGATATCTCATAAACACTCCAAAGGCAGGGATGCCCGATACGGCATGTTCTCACTAGCTCAGTATAGCAACTCACTCCAAAACGGATTATCATTTCATCTTACCAAGTCAAATTCAGGTGCATTTAAAATATAAAGGTCAATACCCTTCCTTCACAGTCTGCTTGTGAAAACATCACATTCTAATTTTACACATAAAGTGGCTTCTGGAGAGCTTCCAATGCAAAGGAATCTTGGAAATAGATGAAGGTGATTGGGGAGCAGTACATCTTAGTGGTCTGTGATAGACAGATTTGATAGATTTTTGAAACATGAGTAATTTTATAAATACAATCATCTCACATGTAAAAACTGAAAGGAGAACATTCATTTTCAAAAATGGAAAATCATTAAAGCTCCAATGCATTAGAAGTCGTCATTTCTACATTTTTGTTGCAAATACCAGGTATATATTGGAGCAAGTGTGGATAGAATGTCCAAACCACAGCAGGTGACTTTCAGGAATTAAATCATTATGGATCATCTCTTATTACATTCTCAGTATCTACAGAACACAACCCATGAAAGTCCAGGAGCATCCTCATAAAAGCAGCAAGTCTTAGCATTTATAATTCATCAGGTACACTGGCTGTTAAATCACCATCTCACTACACTCTGTTCTATTTCAGTCACACACAACCACGCATGCCCACATCCCAGTAAGACTGGTTGGAAAGATCAACACTAAATCTCAGTCCCATCATTAATTCTCCCATGAACTCAGGCCCAAATGCCAAGTTAATGGTTACCTTTTTAAGAGGCAAGCATCTCTTATCAATTCATGTGGGGCCACGCATTTGCTTCAGAGTTCACGCCTACCTAAGCAAAACAAGAGTGGGTGCTGCAAGTCAAAATGCAGGCTTGCCAGAGTATCAACCTCTTCACAAGAACACAACCAAGATTTGCAGCAAGCCTGCCGCCAGCTTCAGCTCACGATCGAACTGCGAGGGCAAAAAATTAAAAGTGATCCAATGTACAATGGCTTTGGTTCTCAAAATCTGTGGGAGATTGTTTATATTTGTAAAGGAGACCAAATTTGAGGAGTACGTAGTCAGAGGATCAACATCTCCTGCAAGTCTTAGGGCTTGTGGGGTTGTCCAGCGCCGTCGGCCATTTTGAGGATGTAGCTTGCAATGTCCTCTTCAGTTGGTGCATCAGACACGACCCAGGAATCGGCAGCCTCCTTCACTTGCAGTCGACAAATAGGGCAGTTCCGGTTGTGGTCACTCCTGCCACAAAGAAATGAACAGACTCTCAGTCAGGGGGTTAATAAGCAGTTTTCCCTCAGTCTTGGACAGCCTGGCACTCACAGATATACATACAGTGACAACATTCCTTGCTGTCTGATTGTAATTACCACCTGGTCCTGCTCACCCACTGCCGCGATCAGTGACTTGTAGTGGCTCTCAGTTCAGCAACACAAAGCTCCCCACATCATGTACAAGTCTCTTCCAAGGGCTCTACACCCTCCAATATCTTTGCATTCTACCAATTGCCTGTCAGGTAGAAGGTACAAAACCTTGAAAGTATATACCACCAGATATCAGTTTACTGAATGGTCCTCCCATAAACTTGGATTTAGTCCCAATCTCCCCAACAATCTTCATTGTGGACATTGGACTTTTTAAAACATCTGCTTTTCTCTGTAACTGCAACGTTGTAACACTGTGTTACTATATTCAGCATTGTGGTATTTTTTCTCTTTGCACTACCTATTTTATTTACGTACATCTTAATTAAACTTTTGAATAGTATGATTTAACTGGCCACAAGGTTTTGCACTATATCTCGCAATGTTACAATAATAAACTAATACCGATATCATACTTCGCTGATTTTGCTGCCCACCGACAATGCCGGACACCAGTTGTCTGAGCCCCACACTCTGAAATTCCCTCCCCAAACCTTCCCCCTCATGATCCATCTTTGTCACTTTAGACCACCTCTTTGGTCAACCTGTGTCAACTTTGATCATCTCCTGTGAAGATCCACAGGATATATTATTACATTAAAGGTGCTTATTATTACATTAAAGGCTCTTGAACACTGCACACTAACCTCAGCAAATATGATCTTCTTTGGACTATCTTGGATTGTATTACGGACTTCAGCTTTGCATTGTTACAGATACCTAGTATTATTGCTATTCATTTATTGTGTGTTGATTATTATATATTTTATCTGCGTATTATTGCGTTCACGGGCTTGTTAGTTAAGCTGCGGCAAGTAAGCGTCTCGCAGTGCTGTTGCCAGTACATGTGACAACTAAACACTCTTGACATGGTGTTACAAGCCTCTGGCTGACACACATTTCACTACTGAATAAACAAGATGACTCAGATGCTAATTGCTACGCACCCAGGAACAAACAACCTGCCCGCTGCTGAAGACATTTGAGAATAAAGCGCATATGGCAAAGCTTGCAGAATATTTCTGGACCAGTTTTTTTCCCTCTCTGGGAAGGGCTGAAAACAGATACCATGGACTAACGTAGCAATTTATCCAAGTTTATCTGTACTCTGGGGATCAGCTTACCAGGGGACACAAACACTGGTGTCAGGAGCGCTTTCTACCACAGCCTTGATATATCATAGCTGCAGCTGGAAGATCTATAGACAAGATAGCAGGCCACAAGCCTACTAACCAGGTTCAAGTTAATATGTGTAGGAAGGAACTGCAGTTGCTGGTTTACACTGTAGATACAAAATGCTGCAGTAACTCAGCGGGACAGGCAGCATCTCTGGAGAGAAGGAATGGGTGACGTTTTGAATTGAGACCCTTCTTCAGAGATTTCTATTGTAATGGATACACTGACCCAGCATTTTATGTCTATCTTCAAGTCAATATGTGTTGTATTTATACCATGCTTTTAAGGTTTTTCAGCGGGTCTTATGTGGTTTATGTGGCAAAACGCGTTACATTGCAGCACCAAGGCTAAATCCTAGGCTGAAACTAGCAGATCTCTGCGAGTACATCTACACATAGAATGCAACGCTTCAAGGTAGCAGCACATTACTACCTGCACAAGGGACATCGAGAGATGTGCATTAAATGCCTACCTCGCCCACAATGCCCATGTACTGAGAATTACAAAGTTCACAACAGGACCATTCCGTATTTATGGAGTACAGCGCACAATACACCAATTACCTTTTTCTTACTTGGCTTAGAATTGGGTCCCATCAGAGAGTGGTAGACATTGTCCGGTCCATCACAGGCACTGACCTCCTCACCATTGAAGGGATCAAAAGGACACGTGGCCTCAAAAGGCAGCCAATATCATCAAAGATGCACAAGACCTTGGCCACGCTCTCATCTCGCTGCCACCATTGGGAAGACGGCACAGGAGCCTGAAAACCGTGACCTCCAGGTTCAAGAACAGCTTCTTCCAGCAACCATTAGGCTCTTGAACACTGAATATTAACTCTTGAATATTAACTACTACCTCAGCAAATGTGGCCACCATCTATGATCTTTGATGGACTGTCTCTTTGGCTGCACTATATACTTTGGTTTTGGATTGCTGATTATGATTGCTTTGTATTACAGTTATTAATTTATGGTACCATTATGGTACCATTAATTATCACACATTTATCTGTGTGTTATTGCATTGACGGGCCTGTTAATCTTCAGCAGGTAAGAATTTCATTGCTCTGATGGTGGTACATAAGATAATTAAACACTCTTGACTGCAGTACCAAGCATTCTGCTGTTTTACTGGGCTACTTTAGTAGAGTGATAGACTCACCATTTGTCAATGCATTTCTGACAGAAGCTGTGGGTACAGGGCAGAATGAGGTCAGCTCGGTCATCCATGCAGATACAACACTCCTCCTCGTCCGTCATCTCCTTAATCCTACACACAGTGAAAAATAATGGCCTTTAAGTTACACTTAATTAAACAATTTCATCCAATCTATCATTCAGTTGTTAATTACTCACTCCTCAGGGTTGCTGCCTGATCTGCTGAGTTACTCCAGCACTGTGTGTTCTAGGCAAGATTCCAGTATCTGCAGTTCCTTGTGTCTCCCTCTATGCCTTTCCTATCTAAGTACCTGCACAAATGCCTTTGAAACATTGTAATTCATCTGCTTCTACTCCCTTCTCTGGCAGCGTGTTCTGTATCACCACAATCATATGGATAATTTGCTTCCTAGGCCTACTTTAAATTTGTCCCATCTCACCTTAGCCCTCCTGTATGATCTGGTTCGAGACTTCCCTGCCCAGGGAAAAACACTAGTCATCGTCTCTATGCCCACCATCATTTTATGAACCTTCGTAAGGTCACCCTCAGTCTCTTACATTCCAATGAGAACAAACCAGCCTACCTAATCATGCTTTATAATTGAAGCCAAGCAATATCTTGATGGATCTCTTCTGTATTCTTTCGCAACTACTTCCGTACGATAGCTGCACACAATGCTCTAAGTGCTGCCTAATTGATGTTTTTTATGTGCATGTAAAGCTGCAGCAAGACTTTCATTCTTCCTGCTCACATCCGGTGCATATGACAAATAAACACTCTTGAATCTTTTATATGGCTGCAACACAATGTCCCAACTCTTATATTCAATCCCGCAACCTGGGAAGCAAAGTATACCAGATATTTTCCACTACCCTATCCATTTGTGCCGCCACTTTCAGAGGGCTATGTACTTGCACCCCAAGGACTCTCTGCATATCAACACTCCCTAGGGTCCCTGTTATTTAAATATTATGGTTGAGGTCTGAACCAGAGATCTATAAATGAGTCACTGAGAAATTCTGTATGTGATACAAAAGAAGCTTTGCTCAGTGAGATAGATATAGTAGTGAGTTTTGTTAACAAAATATTTTAGAGTTTGGTATCCTCCTTTCTCTGCCTATCACATGGATATGCAGGGAATGGAGGAATACGAATCATGCACAGGCAGAGATCAGTTGCACGTGGCATTTTTGGAATGGGCATTGTGGGACCAAGGGCTTGTTCCTGTGCTGTACTCTTCTCTTCTATGTCTAAGCTATACAGATGGTAAAACTAGAGGGCATAGACTTAAGGTGAGAGGGGAGAGATTTAAGAGGAACCTCAGGGGCAACTTTTCCCATTCAGAGAGCAGTTCACATCTGGATTGAGGTGCCACAGGAAGCTATAGAAGCACATAAAATCACAACTTTTAAAAGTCATTTGGACAGATATGTGGATTAGATGAATGGCCTCAGTAAGTGAGATAATCACGTAAAGGAAAGTAAGTCACACTGATGAGACTGCGAGGTTTGGATGCTGCAATGACATGGATAGAAGGCTGGTATAATGGCTAAACTGTACCAGAGCTCCAGTGACCCGGGTCCGATCCTACCTCTGCTGGTGTATGTGAGGCCGCATGGGCTTCTCTGGGTGCTCTGGTTTCCTCCCACATCCCAATGACATGTACAATGGGGTGGGTTAACCAGACAATGTAAATTGCCATTAATGTAGGTGAGCAGTGAAACCTATTAATCCAGGTTTCAAACACAGGTCCGCTCGGGTCAAGTGGTGGGACCCAGATCTGTGCGAATTCCCCAGAAAGGTTCCTTTTGCTGTGTTAACAGCGCTATGTAACAATGCCAATCATGTAGGGAAATGTGGCTGCTGTTGCTGAAGGTCTGATTTCACACTGAATCTGTCCAAGTGAAAAATCAGAATTGTATTTCTTGTGGGTGAACAGTTGCACTCCTTAAAGTTGTTTATCAGACTTGATGCTAGAGCTATTTCTATTAGCAGATTATGGTGCTCTGCTGGTAACCTCTCTAACCTCTGCACAACTTGCTGTTTTCAGTAAGTCACCGTCTCCCACCGTGTGCTCAGCTTCTTGGTAAACCACGCAGCAAGAAAGGATTTGGTTTCGAGTGTGAAGAGTATAGATTACTTCACACATTTGTTTTTCATAGATTAGGTTCTGCTTCCCTTCTTACATCTGTTACTGGAAGGGAAAGAACAACAGGATGTTTACATTGAACAGTGTTGTTTCTAGAGTCTTTCAAGGACTTCTAGAGTCCTTGAGTTGAAACAGATCCTTTGGTCCACCTTGTCCATACCAAGCAGGTTACCAGTGTGGTAGATCCATTTTGCCTGCATTTGGCCCATAGCCCTCTGAGCCCTTCCAATCAATACATTTGTCCAGAGCCTTTCAAAAGTCATAATTGTAGGCTCTTCCCTAGCTTCCTCCGGCAGCTCATTTCAGCTGAGTGAAAATGTTGCCAGAGGTTCCTCTTCAATCTCCCCCCCCCCCCCATCTCCTTAAGCCCATGTCGTCTAAGCCCTGACGAACTTGCATAACTCAATAAGGTCACTGCTCAGCCTTCTACAATGTAGTTTCCTCTACCTGGGACAAGGAATGTTTAAAGATTAGGTCTTGCCGACTGAAAGTCCTGCTATTCAGCCATTGAAAATTGGGTAAGGTTTGAGCTTATGTACAACTATGAAACTCTTATAGACAGATCTCTAAGCCCCCAGTGTCTCCATGGGATCCAGTGGTGGGTCCCAGACTATGTAGGATCCCACAGAATCATACCACAGAACCTGAACGAAGCCAGAGATCGAATAGGGTGTGACTGATTTCATAGTGACAGTCGGCCAAAGACCAATGAGGTGAGTATTTTAATTATTTTATTTTGCTTAAATATTTGAACGACTTGTGTTGGCTGTTTAATTCAATCTCACTTTAGACTTTAGAGATACTCTCTATTTAGAATTTCCTTTTTTTTTAAAATTAAAATTAATTAATGTTTTTAATTTCAATCATCTTTAAATGAATATATGCAGTCAGTTCTTGGAAACCAGGACACAGAAGACTGATGTAAATTGTTCTCAAAGGTCAATTAAACTAAGTTAGGGGGGAATTATGCTGTAATTATACAATTGAGCCACATTATCTCCGGATGGAGCAGTTATTGATGATCACTGGTGATTCCAACCAGTAAATTCATTGCTTGTTCCCAGTTAGGAATCAGTACAGATGGTAGGTTATTTTCCAAAATCTGCAGCCAATTACTTGTTCTCTGTCCATGCACAAGCACTTGTTTCTGCTGCCAGTGCCAAGGGCTGGGTATCCAATTTGGATACTTCAGGAATCGTTGCAATGAGAAGTCTTGCTGACACCACCTTGTGGTCTGTGAACAGCAAACACCACCACTGCCTCTGGCAGCTCGCTCCAGATCACCTCCACCCTCTACATCCTCAGATCTCCTATAAATGAGGCAAGTTTAGTTTATTGTCACATGTAATGAAGTACAGTGAAAAGCTTTTGCTGCATGCTAAACAGCGGAAAGACATTACCTGATTACAATCGAGCCATTCACAGCGTACAGATACATGATAAGGGAATAACATGAATAATGTTTAGTGCAAGATAAAGCCAGTACAGTCCGATCAAAGATAGTCCCAAGGTCTCCACTGAGGTTGACAGTAGTTCAGGACAGCTCTCTAGTTGTTGGTAGGATAGTTCAGATGCCTGATAATAGCTGGGAAGAAACTGTCCCTAAATCTTGATGTGTGCATTTTCACACTTTTACACCTTTTGCCCGATGGGAAAGGGGAGAGGAGGCAGTAGCCAGAGAGCGGCTCATCCTTGATTATGCTGGTGGCCTTGCCGAGGCAGTGTGAGGTATAATGGAATCAACGGAATGGGGGTTGGTTAGTGTGACGGCCTGGGTGCGTCCACAATTTTCTGCAATTTCTTGCGGTCTTGAATGGAGCTGTTCCCAAAATGTCTTCCCTCTCACCATAAATCTGGTGTCCTCTAGTTCTGGGTTTCCCAGCTTTGGGAAAAAGAGTGATTATCCTACCTTTGTCCATTGTAACTTTATAATCCTTAATAAGATTGCACCTCAATGTTCCAAAGAGAATAAATCCAGCCTGTCCAATCTCTCCTTATATCTCCAGCCTTCCTTTCCAAGCAACATCCTGGTGAATCTCTTCTAATATTAGAAGAGATTCCAGATTTAACATGGGCAAGTGTGAAGAATTGTGCTTCGGGAGGTGAAGTGTAAGGGGAGAGTATACAGTTAATGGCAAGACACTTAACATCATTGGTGCACAAGGGGATTTTGTGGATCAGGTCCATAGCTCCCTGGATGTGCACCACAAGAAGATAGAGAGGTAAAGATGGTATATGACATGTTTTCCTTCATTGATCAGGGCTTTGTGTAAATGAGTCAGATCGTCAGCTTTATAAAATTTAGTTTACGCTGCATTGGGAGTATTGTGTGCAGAAGTTGTTTCCCAGAACACTGTCCAGATTAGAGGGCTTGAGATACTTGTTGAACAATTGTTCTATCAGAGGCTGGAGGGAGACCTGATGGATGTATATAAAATTATGAGAGGCACAGATAGGATAGAGGATCAGAATTGTATTCCAGGGTGGAAATTCCAAAACCTAGAGGACATAGCTTTAAGATCAGAGAGGGAAAGTTTAATGGTGATAAGTGGGGAAAGTGGTGGGTGCCTGGAACACCCTATCATGGGTGGTGGTGGATAGTGGTGTTCAAGATGCTTTTAGATGCATGGGAATGGAGGGATGTGGATTACATGCAAGCAAAGGAGATTCATTTAATTAGGCATCATGTTCGGCACAGACATAATGAACCGAAGGGCCTGTTCCTGTCCTGTACTGTTCTATTAACATCTCTATCATGCAGGTTGGTTGAGTAAAGAAATACAACTCTTATCGAGATAACAGTCATAACAAGGCTCCTGGTACTTAATGGCAACAGTGAAGGACATAGCCTTCAGCCCTGAAATGAACATTGCCTCTTTGGGTAATTGGAAATTGACTCACTTGCCGAGCCACATACTGGCGTGGCAGCTGGACCCATCTGCCACCATCTCCTCACAGCTGCTGCTCTGGCCAAGCACTCCTTCAGCCTGGACAGTGATCTCCCGGTACAGCTGAGTGAACTGATAGAGGTTTAGAATTCTCGAGGCCTCAATATTTCCAGTCATCTTATTAATCTGCCAAAAGTATGTCATTTTAGTTAAAAACACACACATTAAAAGAAAATTACAATTATTTGTGGTACAAAGTAAACATAGAAACATAGAAATTAGGTGCAGGAGCAGGCCATTCGGCCCTTCGAGCCTGCACCGCCATTCAATATGATCATGGCTGATCATCCAACTCAATATCCTGTACCTGCCTTCTCTCCATACCCTCTGATCCCTTCAGCCACAAGGGCCACATCCAACTCCCTCTTAAATATGGCCAACAAACTGGCCTCAACTACCTTCTGTGGCAGAGAATTCCACAGATTCACCACTCTCTGTGGTAAAGATGTCCCAAGGTTTACCATTAAACAAAGACAATTGAATAATATTGCAGCTTATATTGCAACATGAATTCATTGCCACAGACGGATGTGGAGACTAACTCATTGGGTATTATTAAAGTGGCGATTGACAGATTCTTGATTAGTAAGGGTGTCAAAGGTTATGGCGTGTAGGCAGGACAATGGGATTGAGGGGGAAAGATAGATCAGCTATGATTGAACGTAAAGTAGACGCGATGGGCCAAATCGCCTAATTTTGCTCCTATGACTTTTGAAGAGTCGTCAAGAGTGCTTTTTTTTGGGGGGGGTTTCTGAATTCTGAATGAAAATCGACCTGAGCAGATAAATCCGAGGAAATTGTGGGAAACTGGAGAGGAGATTGCAGGTGCCCTGGATAAGGTTTATTAGGCATCATTAAATAAGAGGGAGGTGCCAGAAGGCTGGAGGGTGGCAAATGTTGCGCCTCCATTTAAGAAGTGCTGGAGGGAAAAGTCTGGGAACTACAGGTCAGTGAGCCTAACATCTGTGGTCGGAAAGTTACTAGAGAGTATTCTGAGGGATAAGATATACATGCATGTTCCACGCTGTATGACTCTAAAATGGTGCTCCTGTTTCTCTCCAAAGATGCTGCTTAATTTGATGAGGATCCGAGCATAATTCTTTTATGTCAGACCTCCAGTGAGCTACAGTATTTTGCTTGTAAAATTATGGAGACCGCCTTCTAACAACGTTGAACATTTGTCTGAATTGATTCTGCAAGGAGTGAGTCCTGGGAATAATCTAGAACTTTGCATTTTAATTTGTATGCTAAAGTATTTTTCTAAAAGAGGAAATGGAAATTGTAGTCTTCTGAACTCAACACTGAATTCTACAACTTTAGGTAATTTGATTTCTGTCTGCATCAGGCACTCAAGTCAAGTCAAGTCAGATTTGTTAGTCACGTGCATAATATAGTGCAGTGAAATGAACTTGCCAGCAGCGGTACAATACGGAGACCACGGCTTCAATATGGTGTAGGCCACAGGCCGGCGGTCGAAGATCTAAAGTCCCCGCCGCGCCGCACTCTGACATTAAGTGAGCTTGTTTGTATTTTCAAAAAGTCAGAGTCATACAGTATGGAAACAGACCCTTTGACCTAACCAGTCAAATTCAACCAAGATGCCCCATTTAAGCGAGTCTCATTTCCCCATGTCCTTCTAACTCTTTTTATGAATGTACCTTTCCAAATGTCTTATAAATGTTGTTATTGTACCTTTCTCTGGCAACCTATTCCATATACCCACCAAAATGTTGCTCCTCAGGTTCCTATTAAATCTTTCCCTCCCACCGTAAAACTACTCTGAGAAAAAGACTGTGCATTCACCCTATCTATTACTCCCATTATTGTATACATCTCTATAAGATCACCCACCACAAGGAATAAAGTTCTAGCCTGCTTAACCTCTCCCTGTAACTCTGTCCCTAGAGGCGTGGCAACATCCTCGAAGTGTGACGTCCCATGTCTGACTTGCATGCCCTCTTGTTCTGTATTTTGTAACTCCTACATTCTCGCTCTATACCTGTTTTATTCAGCTACTGACCTGTTAGCCCCCTTTATAGCTTAGACCCATTTTAACATCAGTTTTACCCCATCAGAGAAATCCCTCCCCCCTACCTCCCCTCCACCTCCCTGCCTCTTAATGAACCATGTTTCATGTCCTTTCCATTTTTGAAGAGTATTCAACCCAAAACATAAACTCTACTTCTCTTCCTCCAGATATGCTATTTCCAACATTTTATGTTTGTACTCTGATTTTCGACTTGCATGGCATTTTTTCAGGAATGCCTCTCCAGAATATCTCAAGTTCAACTATACACAATGTAATGCCCTAAGAATTTTGTGTCAAATAAGCGGTTACATTTTTTACATTACACTAAACTATTCAAATGTAGAAATTTCCATACCTTTGAGCTAAAGATGCGAACAATGACTTTCCAAAGAGCTGATGAATCAGATCCAGGCTGTACTTCAAACAGTAAGTACTTTTCCTGTCCAGCAGCCAACCTCTCTGTGCTACAGTGGGTAGAAATACAAAGAGATAACATTACTATTAGTGTGGTAGATGTAAACAGCTAAGTACTAACAGACAGAGCAAAAGGGAAATGTAAGCTTTTTCTTTCAGCGAGTAATCCACTGGAACATAGAATGTGGAACAGTACAGCAAAGGAGCAGGCTGTATCTCTAAAGTCTAAAGCTTTATCGAATACATGGTAAACTCAGGAGCAGCCGTTACAGAAACGCTCAGAGCAGAAGAGGAATGGGATTTTCAATAACAAGCAAACTGTTGCAAAAATATCAATATATATAACATTCCAAGCTACTTGAGGTGTGAACAATATATTCTGCTAAAGGAAGACAGATGAGTTGACACAAGTTATTATTTTAAAAATGTATTTTGTCATTAGCATCAAGGCAGTGAATTATACAATACTTTGAAAGCAGTTACAAGAATTGGGATTCACAAGAACAATACCTTCTAGATGAGGAGATTGAACAGAGAGAGTATTCTGAAATTATGGTTAGAAAATACGTAAAAGGTCAGTATGAACATCAGACTGTGGATGGGAGAGCCTAGATAACCAGAAAGTAAGTGGAAAGGTTTATGTGCAGTGTTCCATCCATAAAGTTAAACATTCGGAAACTTCGGCAAAGGTTACCTATGTATTTTGTGTTTTATGACACATCAATTACTCTCCTGGATAAATCAATTACCCAGGAGGGCAGTTGGCAGATCAATTACCCTCCTGGGTAAATAAATGGATATAATGCCAAAACTACAACGAATAAAATATCTCTGTACGCAGATGACATCTTAATTTATATTACAAAACCGGAGATTAGTACTCCCAATCTATTTAATGTTATAACTAAGTTTAGTACATTTTCTGAGTATAGAATTAATTGGAATAAAAGTGAAATTATGCCTATAACTGGAATAAAATTAAATATATTAGAACAATTCCCACTTAAAATAGTCACGGACAAACTCAAATATCTATGAATTAATGTATCTAAATCGTATAACTGTCTATTTAAATATAATTACCCTCAATTATTAAATAAACTAAAAATATATATTTTATATTGGAAAACAGTACCTCTATCAATGATCGGTAGAATAAATGCAATAAAAATGATTTTTTTACCACAATTGTTATATTTATTTCAAGCAATCCCTTTATATCTCCCTAAAATGTTTTTTAAAAATATAGATACTTTGGTTAATAGTTTTATTTGGGACTATAAAATCCATCAAATAAGTAAAAAACATCTATGTAAATCTAAAATAAATGGTGGACTAGCACTACCAAATTTCCTATATTATTTCTGGGCAGTTCAGATTAAGAATATGAATTTTTGGTTGGTAAATTTAGATCATGAACCAAGCTGGCTAAAGATGGAAAAGGAAGACTGTTTGCCTTTTGATGTAGTTTCGATTATTTTTGCACCAAGGGAAGTACAAAAAAAAATGTATGGTAATAACCCTATAATTCATAGCAATAGACGTATTTGGAAACAAATAATTAAGACCCTACATATGGATAATTTGTCACTTTGTTTGCCAATTATGAATAATCCTTTGTTTAAGCCCTCTGTATTGGACAAGGGGTTTAAACACTGGAATGATTTAGGAATTAAAAGGATAGAACACCTTTACAAGGAAGGAAAATTTCTTTCATTTCAAGAGTTACAGGATATCTATGGACTGCAGTCAAATAACATATTTAGGTATTTACAAATTAGAAATGATATTGTCAAATACGCAAGACTATAAAAATAGAAAACCAGGATTATTAGATGAATTGTTTAATAAACACCCAAATACAGAAAAATTAATAGCGTTTATATATAATACTATTTTGGACAAGGAAATCCCAACTTCGGAAATATATCGACAAACATGGGAAAATGAAATGGGTTTATCTATAACGAAGGAAACTTAGGAAGAAAGCCTACAATGTATACATCGTTGCTCATTAAATGCTAGACATATATTGATACAATTTAAGGTATTACACAGATTACATTATTCACAAACGAAATTAAATAGAATTTATTCTAACATTTATGCTATTTGTGATAAATGTCAGAACTTGGAAGCTAATTTAACGCATAGTTTTGTAACATGTATAAAACTTAATTATTATTGGACAGAAATATTTAGAGTTATCTCTGAAGTTCTTAAAATTAAACTAGACGGAGATCCAAAATTAATAATATTAGGAGTTCCAAATTCAAATCTAATATTAACAGTAAACCAAAGAAATTTCTTGGATTACTGTTTGATAATAGGGAAAAAAATTATTATTGAAATTTTGGAAGGGAACATTATCCCCCACAATTAAAATGTGGACAGTGGAAATGTTGGAGACGTTACATTTGGAAAGAATCAGATTTGTCCTAATGGACAAATACAAACTCTTTGAACAGATACGGTCTCCATATACGGAATATTTGAAGGGATAGCTGTTCTTGGCATCACAACTCAATGGGTACCCGGCAGGATTAGATGAAAATAACTCTGTTTTTCTTTTTGATTTGTATGCATGTCTCCATTGATATCGCTATTTGAAATTATGTTATTCACTATTAAGATGTATACTATAATCTCTCTTTTTTTCTATATAATACTTTATTTTAATTAAATACATATAACAAGAATATATACATATATATATATTTTTTTTTCTTCTCTCTTTTCTCTTTCTCTTTCTTTATAATCAAAATTATTATTTAATCACCATTCTTATTGATTAAAATCTATTCTTTTCTTTTTCTACTTTCAAACAAAAATATTTAAAAAAATAAATAAATAAAGTTCTATCGTATCGTACCATAATTTCTGCTGTTAATTAAAGCCATGGCATGTCCTGGACCCTTTGCATTATCCTCCTCGTTCACATTTAGCTCCCTTGGGCCCTGTTCCCACACTCCTTCTAAACTCACTAAGGGCCTACTTCCCATGCTTCTTTTAAGCACACTGGAGCTGTATTTTCACAACTGCTCGTAAACTAAGTGGGACCCCATTTTCTCGTTCTGTATAAACCCCCAGGACCTTGCTCTCATGCTTCTTATAAAATTCCCGGGGCCTGTCTGCAGCACGTTTTTCAAAGTGTCAGAGCCCAGATCCCACGATACTTTTTAATGTTCAAGGCCCTGTTTCCCAGCTTCATTTAAACCCAGTCTGGTCCTGTTTCTACCATCCACTTTAAACTCACCAGATTTTCCCACACACACTTTAAACTCAGCTGGCTCACTGAAACGTTTATTACCCAGTAACATCTAAAAGAACTGTGAATTAAGGATGTATACTGGGGTATTAATCAGGCTAACATCCAACAGAATGGAAAATCTGCCAGTCTAGCACATCTGAGGTCCAGGGGCTGCTGGATTGTCAGAGTTAGAGTCATGGAGTTAAAATGCACAGAAATAGGCCGTTCGGCCCAACTTGTACATGCTGACCAAGATGGTTAGCTGACATGGTCCCATCTGCCTGCATTTAGCCCATATCCTTCAAAACATATATATATAGCCATCCTAATGTACTTTACATGTTGTTATTGTACCTGGCTTAACCACTTCCTCTTGCAGCTTGTTCTATACGCACAACCCTCTGTGTGAATTGTTTCCCCTCACATCTTAAATTTATATTTGTACTGATTTATTATTGTCACGTGTACCATGAGATAGTGATAAAGTTTGTTATGCATGCTATCTGGTAAATCATAACATATACGGCTACATCTGGTCCTGCAAATGATAAACAGAGTGCAGAATATAGTAGAAATAAGGAATTGCAGATGCTAGTTTACAAAATAGGCACAATGTGCTAGAGCAACTCAGCAGGTCAGGCAGCATCTCTGCAGATCAAGGATACATGACGTTTTGTGTTGCCACCCATCTTCAGATTGATTGTGGTGAAGAGGGGAAAGGAAAAGCTGGAGAGAGGAGAGGCAGGACAAAGTCTGGCAAGTAATAGAAAGATAGAGGTGAGGAGGATAGACCCAAAAAGCTGGAATAACTCAGCGGGACAGGCAGCATCTCTGGAGAGAAGGAATGGGTGACGTTTTGGGTCAAGACCAGGTAGACAAAAGTGCTGGAGAAACTCAGCGGGTGCAGCAGCATCTATGGAGCGAAGGAAATAGGCAACGTTTCAGGCCGAAACCCTTCTTCAGACTGATTAATATCCCAGCTTTTTAAGTCTATCTTCAGTTTAAACCAGATTCTGCAGTTCCTTCTTACACATAGTGAGGAGGGTTTTGGATAGGCCGATGGTTGGACAAAGGTTAGAGATCAAAGGACTAAAGGTGTGAGATGATAGAAGAGTTGCAAATTGCGAACAAATTAGATGGAAGGGGAGAAGAGAAATAGATGCAAATCCAGGTGGGGCACATGGAAGAAAGGCCCTGAACAGAAACATGAATATGGGAATGGGATGCGATTGCAAAATATGGTGCTAGGCTACAGAGAAAGTGCAGGTGAAAAAAAAAAGCAAGAGACCGAAGGAGGTAGGTTGGGAGATATCCGTTGAGGTATCCGTTCAGTAGTCTGATAAAAGCAGGGACAAAGCTCTTCCTGAATCTTGGGGCGCATGTTTTCAAGCTTTGGTGTCTGCTACCTAACAGGGAGAGGAGAAGCAAGAATGTGTAGGATTTAAGTGGTCCTTGATTATGCTGGCTACTTTCCCAAGGCAGAGTAAAGTGTAGGTGGCTGATATGTGTGATGCTTGTGCTACATGCATAATTCTCTGTAATTTGTTACAGTAGTTGCCATATTAATCTGCGACATATCAATCTATGGATTTAGTGCATTTGGAATAGTTGGTAAGAATAATTGGAGATGTGTGGACTTTGTTTACTCTTCTGATGAAGTAGAGGCATCGGTGTGCTTTCTAGGCCGTAGTTTATCTAGGCCTTTTGTTTTAGACACCCGTACCCTGCGAAAAAAACACTGTGACCATCCACCACATCCATGCCCTTCATCATTTCAGATACCAATTTGTTTATTGCTATATGCACCAGGGTGCAATGAAATAACTTGTTCACGAGGCTCAGAGTAAACAGTATCCATGGTAAGATACACACAGCGATAAATACAACTATTGCAAAACAAAAGAATGGTGCAAATATTGCAGGGCAATCTGAGGTAGTGGCGAAAAATACTAAAACACAATTTCAGAATAACTGAATGTGGATGAGACAGAGTAACTGTCTATATTCAAGAGAGATTTAGATACTTGGGGCTAACAGAATCACTTGGGGCTAACAGAATCAAGAGATATTTGGAGAAAGCAGGAACGGGGTACTGATTTTGAATGATCAGCCATGATCATATTGAATGGTGGTGTTGGCTCAAAGGGCCGAATGGCCTACTCATGCACCTATTTTCAAAGTTTCTATGTATGTGGCAGCACGTCTGGGTAGGGATGTGAAAGCAGTATAGGGAGGAACTGCAGATCCTGGTTTAAAATGAAGACAGACACAAAAAGCTGGAGTAACTCAGCAGGTCTGTTTTTTCCCCATTCGGGTCAAGACCCTTTTTCAGGCTGAGAGTCAGGGGAAAGGGGAACGAGAGATATAGATGGTACTTTAGACAAATGAATGGAAGATACGCAGAAAGCAACGATAATCAAGGAAATATGATGCCTGACTGGCGGAGTTACTCCAGCTTTTTGTGTCTGTTGTCAGTGTGAAAGAGGAGATTGGTTCAGGAGTCAAATAGCAGTGGGGAAGAAACAATTCTTAAGTCTGGACGTCCAAACTTTCAAGCTCCCGTATTTACTTCCAGAAGGTAGAAGAGAGAAAAGGGTGCAGCCAGGATGGTAGATATCTTTGTCGATACTTCCAGCCTTCCTGATCCTACCAAATATTGCAGTGATTCAGTGAGGGCCTGCATTTTGTTAGCTTCCAATTACTGTTAATTTCAACCTGTGATCTTGTCTACACAAAACATAAAAGAGCTGGAGTAAATGCTTCAGACTGAAGAAAGGTCGTGACCCAAAATGTCATCTGTCTATTCCCTCCACAGATGCTGCCTGACACGCTGCGTTCCTCCACAACACTGTGTTTTGATCAAGATTTTAGCATCTGCAAATTCTGATGTCTCCATTCTGTCTACAGACTGTGACTACCCTGCTTACATTAATGGGACGATGGTGGAGAGAGTCAAAAACTTCAAATTCCTGGGCATGCATCTTTCCTGGACCCAGCACACGGATGCAATCATAAAGAAAGCACATCAGCGCCTCTACTTCCTGAGAAGACTACAGAGATTCGGTATGTCAAAGAGAATTCTCTTGAACCTCTGCAGGTGCACAGTAGAGAGCATACTGACTGGTTGCATCGTGGCCTGGATCGGCAACTTGAATGTCCAGGAGCGGAAAAGACTGCAAAAAGTTGTAAACACTGCCCAGGCCAACACTGCCCAGGCTCTGACTGCCCCACCATCGAAGGGATTTATCATAGTCGCTGCCTCAAAAAGGCAGACCCACACCATCCTGACCACACACTCATCTCACCACTGCCATCAGGAAGAAGGTACAGGTGCCTGAGACCTGAAATTCCAGGTTCAGGAACAGCTTCTCCCCTACATCCAT
Source organism: Okamejei kenojei (assembly GCA_035221665.1). Classification (NCBI taxonomy): domain Eukaryota; kingdom Metazoa; phylum Chordata; class Chondrichthyes; order Rajiformes; family Rajidae; genus Okamejei; species Okamejei kenojei. The sequence goes on along the minus strand of CM069148.1, from coordinate 15,869,922 downwards.
CAGGCTATTAAACACTACAACCTCATAAGCTCTGAACTACAATAAACTATTATTATTATTATTATTATTATTATACTGTTATTGTTTGGGTTTTTTTTTGTTATATTATTTATTATGATTACATATTCTGTTGTGCTGCAGCAAGTAAGAATGTCATTGTTCTATCTGGGACATATGACAATAAAACACTCTTGACTTGTTCCTGCTTCTGTTGTACTGCCTATTCATTTACATGCATGTCATAAAAAAGTAGGAAAACAACTCACATCTCATTAAGCTCTGCCACCCTTGCAAGGAACTCGTCATATGTCAGGAAGCCACTTTCCTTCACCAAGGCAGCATGCCTCATCATCCTGTCCGGTAACTTTTGGTTGGAGATATGTTGGCCCATCATCAGATGATCGATCGGTGGCTGGGCCACAGAGATTTAGCTTTGGGGCATCTGTACTGTTCGTGCCTGTTTGAGGAATGTGATACACAAGAGAGTCTTGTCAATGTCCTCAATCAACTGTTCAAAGACATACAGGAATAATCGGAAGGTGCAACACAACACTCTTCTATCTTCCACTTAACATGACAAGAGCACCAGATCATTTGGTGATGAGGCAGGCAGGGCAGAAGTGTAAAGGGGGTTGGAGCAGGGTTTGAGGGGGGGGGGGGGGGGGGGGGGGGGGGGGGGGGGGGGAGGGGACGACAGGAAGTCACAGGTCAGGCGGGGAGAGGATGGAGATTGAGGGCAGGGTGGGGAGAAGGGCTGGGAATTTGAGGGGAAGATTATGAGGAAAGTAGGGCTGGGATTGAGGTTTTAAAGAAGGAACTGCAGATGCTGGAGAATCGAGGGTACACAAAAAGCTGGAGAAACTCAGCGGGTGCAGCAGCATCATTAGATGCTGCTGCACCCGCTGAGTTTCTCCAGCTTTTTGTGTACCTGGGATTGAGGTTCCTGGGACTAAGGTGGGGGGCGGGGGCAGGTAGCAGGGGATTGGGGTGAGGTTTAGGGTAAAGCAGAGATTTGTAAAACTGAGATTCTTGAGTAATACAGCAAACATGATGGGCCGAATGGCCTAATTCTACTAATGAACATGACAGTGGGTGGGAATGGTTGCTGGGGAAGGGATGGAGGAGGTGTGTGGTTGTGGGAGGGAAGATATGGATTAAGGGGAGGGACAACAGGGATGTGAGGGTGGGCGCAAAGATCCTATAGGATGTTTGGCTGGGTGATTGTGGGAGAAGGTACCCGGCAAAGATCCTATAGCAAGCTCGCTATAGGATCTATGGTACCTGGTACCAGTGGGAGGGGCAGCCGGGTTGTCGCTGGGGTGGATGTAGGAAGGGTCGGACAGGGCGGGTTGAGGCGTGAGAGGTTGGTAGGACGGACGGATGATGCGGGGAGGATAGGGCTGATTGGGGAGAGCTGGGAGGGGGAAGATGTGCGGGAGTGGGTGAGGTGAGGTGAGGGCCGCTGTGTGTGTAGCTGGAGGCTGGGCCGGGCCAGGAACCGGGGCCTGGCCCGGGACCGCTGACCGCAAGGCTGGGGCAGCCTCGGGCTCGGTGTTGGGGCCACAGACTGACCCAGGCCGCGCTCTCACCCGCCCGCCGGCTCGGCTCGGGGCCGCGCTCCCGCTCCGCGTCTCAGCTCGACCCACGTCCGCGCGCTCCCGCCGCCTGCGCGAGGGCGCGCTCAGCTCCGACGTCACAGAACGGCGGCGCTTCCGGCCCCAGCGGGGCGGGGGCGGAGAAGGGGTGGAGTCTGTGATATGGGGCGGGGTCTGCGGGGGCGGAGTCTGGGAAGGAGCGTCGTTTGAGAAGAGGCGGGGTCTGGGAAGGGGCGTGGTCTGCGTTGTGGGCGGGGTCTGTGGTATGGGTCCGGGAGTGGGCGTGGTCTGTTGTGGGCGGGGTCTGACACGGGGCGGGGTCTGGGAAGGGGCGTGGTCTGTGTTGTGGGCGGTGATTGTGATATGGGGCGGGGTCTGTGATATGGGGCGGGGTCTGATGTGGGGCGTGGTCTGTGTTGTGGGCGGGGTCTGATGTGGGGCGTGGTCTGTGATATGGGGCGGGGTCTGAGTGAGGGGCGGGATAGAAACAGACAATAGGTGCAGGAGGCCATTCAGCCCTTCAAGCCAGCACCGCCATTCAATATGATCATGGCTGATCATCCAAAATCAGTATCCCATTCCTGCTTTTTCCCCATATCCCTCAGCCCCAAGAGCTAAATCTATCTCTTTCTTGAACACATCCAGTGAATTGGCCTCCACTGCCTTCTGCGGCAGAGAATTCCACAGATTCACAACTCTCTGGGTGAAAACGTTTTAACTCATCTCAGTCCTAAATGGCCTACCCTTTATTCTTAAACCGTGACCCCTGGTTATGAACTCCCCCAACATCGGGAACATTTTTCCTACCTGTCCAATCCTCTAAGAATTTTATGTTTCTATAAGATCCGCTCTCATCCTTCTAAATTTCAGTGAATACAAGCCCAGTCGACTCATTCTTTTATCATATGTCAGTCCCGCCATCCCAGGAAATAACCTGGTGAACCTACGCTGCACTCCCCCAATAACAATAAAGTAATTCCTCAAATTAGGAGACCAGAATTGCACACAATACTCCAGGTGTGGTCTCACCAGGGCCCTGTACAATTACAGTAGAACCTCCTTGCTCTTAAACTAAAATCTGCTCGCAATGAAGGCCAACATGCCATTTTCTTTCTTCACTGTCTGCTGTACCTGCATGCTTACTTTCAGTGACTGATGTACAATCTCACCCAGGTCTCGTTGCACCTCCACTTCTCCTAATCTGACACCATTCAGATAATAATCTGCCTTCCTGTTCTTGCCACCAAAGTGGATACCCTCACATTTATCCACATGATACTGCATTAGCCGTGCTTCTGCCCACTCACACAACCTATTCAAGTCACCCTGCTGCTTCATAGCATCCTCCTCGCAGCTCACACTGCCACCCAGCTTTGTGTCATCGACAAACTTCGAGATGTTACATTTAATTTCCTTGTCTAAATAGTTAATATATTTTGCAAATAACTGGGGTCCCAGCACCAAGTCATGCGGCACCCCACTAGTCATTGCCTGTCATTCTGAAAATGACCAATTAATTCCTACTCTTTGCTTCCTGTCTGCCAACCAGTTCTCTATCCATGTCAATACCCTACCCCCAATACCATGTACTCTAATTTTTGCACACTAATCTGTGTGGGACCTTGTCGAAGGCTTTTTGAAAGTCCAGATGTGCCACTTCCACTGGCTCTCCCTTATCCATTCTACTTGTTACATCCTCAAAAAATTCCCAAAGAATAGTCAAGCATGATTTCCCCTTCATAAATCCATACTGACTTTGACCAATCGCGTCACTGCTTTCCAAATGCACTGCTATAACATCTTTAATAATCAACTCCAGCATCTTCCCCCACTACCGATATAATTCCTTGTTTTCTCTCTCCCTCCTAGAGTTACATTGGCTACCCTCCAGTCCACAGGAACTGATCCAGTGTCAAGAGAACATTGAAAAATAATCACCAATGCATCCACGATTTCTGGGACCACCTCCTCTGGAATGCAGACCATCAGGCCCTGGGGATTTATCTGCCTTCAGTCCCAACAGTTTACCTAACACCATTTTCTGACATGTGGATTCCCTTCAGTTCCTCCCTTCGGTCCCCTAGTATTTCTGTGAGATTGTTTGTGTCTTCCTTATTGAAGGCAGAACCAAAGTACTTGTTTAACTTAACTGCCATTTCCGTGTTACCCATTATAAATTCACCACTCTCTGACTGTAAGGGACCTACATCCGTCTTCACTAATCTTTTCCTTTTTACACACATAAATAAACTTTTACAGTCAGTTTTTATATTCTCCGCAAGCTTTCTTTTATGCTCTTTTCCCCCCTCTTAATTAACCCCTTTCATCCATTCGGTCTTTAAATCTTTGCCATTGCATCTGCACTGTCAACCCTTTAAGTATAATTTAAGTCTATTCTAGCCAATTCCCGTCTCATACCTTCAAAATCTCCTTTATTCAAATTCACGACCCTAGTCTCTGAATTAACCGTGTCACTCTCCACCCTAATGCAAAATTCCACCATATTATGGTCACTGTTGCCCAAGGGGACTTTGCACATTTTGCACACTAATCCTTCCTCATTACACAACACCCCAGTCTAAGGTGGCCTGCCCTCTAGTTGGTTCATCTGCATAAAAACCCATCCTGTATACATTCTAGGAAATCCTCCTCGTCAGCACTGTTACCAATTTGGTTGGCCAAATCTATATGTAAATTAAAGTCACCCATGATAACCGCTGTACTTTTGCTACACGCATCCCTAATTTCCTGCTTGATGTTATCCCCATACTCCCTACTGCTGCTTGGTGGTCTTTGCGTTTTCTGCCCTTGGCTTTTTTGCAGTTCTACCCATACCGATTCTACAACATCCAAGCTCTCCTTGCTATTGCATTAATCTCCTCTTTAACCAGCAATGCCACCCCACCTCCTCTTCCTTTCTGTCTATCCTTTCTGAATATCGAAATTTCCCTGCATGTTTAGCTCCCAACCTTGGTCACCCTGGAGCCGTGTCTCCGGAATTCCAACTATATCAAATCCCTTAACTACTAACTGTGCATTCAATTCATCCACCTTATTTCGAATGCTCCTCGCATTAATGCACAAAGCTTTAGGTTAGTTTTTCTTATCTCCCTTCTACCTTTTGCTTCTGTCCTCCTTTTATGGCCGTCTGTCTCCTTGCATTGGTTCCCATCCCCCTGCTCTGTTAGTTTAAACATGACCTTTCCAACACTCTCTTTCCCATTAGCTGCAAGGATACGCTTCCACATTGTTGAATCCACCCCCCACTTTTTAGTTTAAACCCACCTGGGTAGCACGAGCAAACCTGCCTGCCAGAATGTTGGTCCCCTTCCAATTAAAGGTGCAACCCGTCCCTTTTATACAGGTATCCCCTTCCCCAGAAGAAATTCCAGTGTTCTGGAAATCTAACTCCTTGCTCCAACTCCTCAGCCACACATTCAGATCCCCTATCTCCCTGTTCCTACCCTCAATAGCACGAGGTACTGGACGCAAACCAGAAATAACCACCCTAGAAGTCCTGCTTTTCAGCTTCCAGCCTAGTTCTCTATACTCACGTTGCAGAACCTCCTTCCTCTTCTTACCCACGTCATTTGTGCCTACATGCACAACTACTTCCGGCTGCTCTCGAGGAGCCACTCGAGGATGTTCTGAAGTCGGTCTGAGACGTCTTGGACCCTGGCACCAGGGAGGCAACACACCATCCTCTAGTCTCGCTGTCACCACAGAATCTCCTGTCCGCACCAATGGAGTCACCCACCACTATGGCTCCGCCTGACGTTGATCTCGCCGGTTGAGTCTCTGCGCTAGGATTCGAGTCACAGACCTGTCCGCCGCTCAGCCTAGAAGCGTCGTCTGCCCTGACAGCTCCCAAGAGGGTGTACCTGTTCGCAAGAAGGACTTCCCCGAGGTCTCCAGTTCTCGCTTCATCCCCTTTCTTTCCATCTCTACCCATCGCACCTCCTGCACTCTTGGAGTGACGACCTGGCTGTAGGTCCTGTCCAGGAAGCTTTCGTCATCCCGGGTGGACCACAGGTCATCCTGCTGCTGCTCCAGTTCCCTAACTCTGGGGAGGGGGCGGGGTCTGGGGAGGGGTGGCATCTGTGGGGGTGGGGTCTTGAGGAGGGGGCGGTGAGGGGTGGGGTCTGGGATAGGGGGCGGGGTCTGGTCTGTGGGCAGGTCACCAGTGCCCCGTGATTGACAGAGGGATTGGTATGTTTGTAAGTGATAGGAACAGAATTGGGCCATTCAGCCCATCAAGTCTACTACACCATTCAATCATGGCTAATCTATCTCTCCACTCCTAACCCCATTCACCTGCCTCCGCCATAACCCCTGACTCCTGTACTAATCAAGAATCTGTCCATCTTTGCCTTAACAATACCCATTGACTTGGCCTCCACAGCCGTTTGTGGCAATTAATTCCACAGATTTCCACCATTAGATTAAATAAATCCCTCCACATCTCCTTCCTAAAGGAACCTCCTTTTATTCTGATGCTGAGCCCTCTGGTCCTAAACTCTTCCACTAGTGGAAACATCCTCTCCACATCCACTCTCTCCAGGCCTTTCACAATTCGTTAAGTTTCAATGAGGTCGCCCCCATCCTAAACTCCAGCAAGTACAGGCCCAGTGCCATCAAATGCTCGTCAAATGTTAAACGTACCTCAATACCAGTCATTGGGCGACACAAGAAACTGCAGATGCTGGTTTACAAAAAAATTATGAAGTGCTGGAATAACTCACGAATGGCAAGGATGTTTTGCTTAACGATAGTTGTGAACACTACTGAGGATGGCAGTAATGAATATGTAGATGCTGAGAATGTGTGAAGAATTTTGCACAGTTTGTTGTTTGTGTACATATTTTTTTAAATTCTGAATAAAGTTTATTGTTGGAACATAAAATATAGCGAGTCAGGTTGCATATCTGGAGGTGACAGAGATTCTGCCTGAGCTGCAGAGTTACTCCAGCACTTCTTTAAAATTCAGTTATTTGGTACTTTTTGGAAAATAAAATACCGCAGCTGTCAAATGACCTGAGATAAAAGGTAAAAGCTGCATCAATGGAGCACAAAATTACCTTCCAATGTCCGGTCATTACCCTGAATAAATAATTTCCATCTGAAGCTAAATATATGTTACATTTGTGAGAATAGCCATCCGAGGCCCATCTTTACTTATTCTGGATCTGTGTTCAATCCTTGCCCTGGGATCTATAATGGGCTTCCTCCCTCAGGCCTGTATATACAATCGCAGAGCATGTTTAAGGACACGCAGATTGTGCGTGGTCAGGGTTCATCAGTCCCATGACTGTCTATATGTTAATGTATGGACTGGAGTCACATATACGATGTGTCTAGTGCCAGGGCACATTATATCCCTAAAATGCCCCATTAAAGCCACAACAATCTCATGTTTAAACTGGTAGTTCCACTTTCTAATAATTTTCTTCTTTTATTTTTAAGAAATAAAAATTCTTAAAAATAAAAGAGACCATGAGACCAAATTTTTCAGACCAACCCAGATACTAACTTCTTCATCATCATCGGAATGATGTCATGACGCTGGAGAGGGTGCAGAGGATATTCGCCAGTATTTCACCCAGGCTTGAGTTAAGGGAGAAGTTGGATATTTTCTTTGGAGTATAGGAGGCAGAGGGACGACCTTATCTATAAGGTGCACAAGATGATGAGTGGCATGGATAAAGTGAACACTCATAGTCTTTTTCCCTGGGTAGAGGATTCTACAATTAGAGGGCATAGCCTTAAGGTGAGAGGTGAGAGATTTAAGAAGTCCTGATGGGTAACCTTTTCACTCATATGGTAGTCGGTATCTGGAATGGGTTGATTAATACCAGAGGTAGCTATAGAAGCATGATATTTTCGTATGTAAAAATTATTTTTCAACTATAATAAAATACAATTACAACTTTAAAAAGCCATTTAGACAGACATATGGACAGGAAGGGTTTAAAGGACTCTGTGCCAAATGCAAGCAAATGGATCTACCCAGAATACTAACTTGGTCGCTGTGGGCAGGGTAGGTCGAGGGGCCTGTTTCCGTGCTGTACAGCTCTTTGACTATAGTTCTTCTTTTTGAGTCCACATCACAAGATTAGAAATTGTTCCGCCAGAGCTGAACACACTTCTTGGTATCGGCATACAATGGCGCCTTGCACTCCTTGTCCTTCATGTCTGCAGTGGTGGAAACAGGGCCGCAACGTGAACGCTCTTTTCTTGACCCCTGACTATGGTTAAGTGCTTGGAATATTACCAGAGTAAAGAGTGAACTTACCATCCGGAGCCTGGGATCCCTCGCCGGGGATCCGCGGAGAAGAGCTCCAACCGCCAGCCTGTGGCCTATAACATCCTGAAGCCACGGTCTCCGGTAAGGAAGTGCCGATTCGGGACCTCCAAACCGCGGAGTGTGTTCGACCGTCCCGACGAGAGAGCCTGTACATCGGGCTGTCCGTAGAGGCGACTATGGAGGGTTCATGGCCCCGACCACAGGTGAACATGGAGGAGGCCTGACTGAACTTTGTGCCTTCCACCATAGTGAAGAATGCTTTGTGTTAAATCTTATCGTGTATTGTGTGTTCTTTTTAATTGTATCGCTGCTGGAAAATTCATTTCACTGCACCTTCGGGTGTGTGTGACAAATAAAATTGACTTTGACTTTGAGCACTAAGAGAGTGTTTCTCCTCTGCTTAGGCCTGTCATCCTGCCCATGACACTGTCTCCAGTTCCATCACATGGTGTTCTTGCTTTGGAAACAAAGACACCCATTCTCTGATGTCAACCTATGCAAAGTATACTGTTTGGAGTCACAGACCCTTGCGTTTCAGTGGGTTGTCTCCAAGATGCTCGGTTTCCTCCCCCACTCCAAAGACGTACAGGTATGTAGGTAAATTGGTTAGGTAAATGTAAAAAATGTCCCTAATGTGTGTAGAAAAGTGTTACTATGCAGGGATCTGAGGGCCTGTTTCTGCGCTGTATCTCTAAACTAAACTAAACCAAGGGTGCCGGAAAATCGATGGTGGACCTGTAATTTCAGCCAGAGGTTCTGTCATCAGAAGTCTGACCACCAGATGGATCTATTGAGCAAAACACAAAATGCAGGAAGAACCCTTGCAATGTTTAACAACATTTGAAGAACATTTGCGCAAGTACACGGATAGGATAGATTTAGGATAACGGCCAAATGGTGGCTTGTGGATGGGGCATATTAGTCAGCGTGGGCTCTGTGAAGGGAATGGACGGATGACATTTTGAGTCAGGACCCACATGGCTTCTGATGGTTGATCTGAACTTGTTGCCATTGTATCTATAAAAAAAAACCTTTGCACACTAACTGATTTAGAGCAGCTCTAGGTGGTGAAATTAAAAAACATTAAGCACAGTGCACATTATAAAAAGAACACAAAACAATACAGCACGGAAACAGGCCCTTGGGACAACAATGCCTGTGCCAAATGTGATATATAGATAAACTAATCTCTTCTGCCTGCATGTGATCCATATCTTTCCATTCCATGCATCCCCAAAAGCCTCTGAAAAGCCACTATCTTATCTGCCTCCATCACCACCCTTGGCAGCACATTCCAGACACCCACCACTCTCTGTGTAAAAAGACTTGTTCCTCACATTTCCTTTCAATGTTCCCCTGTGAGACTTGTTTTGCTATATTTTATTGGTAAGTTGGACAGAAGCTTATGCTCAGTTGTTTGCATTAACCTTGCATTTAATATGCTTATTAATATGTACCCTGCTTCTAAAACTTGATTTTATTGACTTCATTGCAAGTAATGCTTGATATGCATACTTAGCTCACGTTGCCATGGATACTCCCCCAGTATGTCCTTCTCCTCATTTTCCACACCTGATCTATTTAAACTCATGATATTACTTGTCCTCCCTGATGCTACAATTTGTACACACGGGATCCCCATCGCACTATCTTCAGAATAAGGGGTCACCTGTTCAAGGCACAATGAGAGGGAATCTTCCTCTCACAGGGTCATGATGACTTGACTTGAATTCACCACCTTCAGACCTGCAGAGGAAAGGTGATGAACATCTTCAAACTGGGATGGGTGCAGTTTTTTCGACCGCACAGAGAGGTCAAGTGAATGCCCATTCACTTCTAGAAGGAAAGTGAAGCCAAACAGAAAGTACTGGAGGAACTCAGTGGGTCAGCCAGCATCTGCGGAGGGAATGGACAGGCAACGATTTGGATCAGGACCTGTCAGTGGAGCTGAGGCCAGGATTAGAGCATAATGTGATTGGCATCTTTTATTTGCTTAGGAAGCTAATCCTTCTGGACTCGCTCATTCCTGGTGTAAATTGTGAATGATATTAATTAGATTATGAGCTTTAATTCACACACTTAATTAACAGTAGCATGAGTACTGATTATTTTAGTTTATTGTCACGTGAACCGAGGTCCAGTGAAAAGCTTTTGTTGCGTGCTAACCAGTCAGCGAAAAGACTGTCCATGATCACAATCGAGCCGTCCACCAGTGTACAGATAAAGGGAATACCGTTTAGTGCAAGATAAAGTTCAGTAAAATCTGATTAAAGATAGTCCGAGGGTCTCCAGCGAGGTAGATAGTACGGGTTCTGAGGTTATGGGGAGAATGGGGTTGAGAGGGAGTGATAGATCAGCCGTGATTGAATTGCGGAGTAGATGATGGGCCGAATGGCCTAATTTTTCCTCCTATCCCTTATGAACTTATGGACACGTGTTCCTATTTCGTATGCTCTTAAAGTTTTGCAAAACAGGTGGGGAAAGTTACGTGTACAAACTAGATGTCTCATGTGTAAAACCATATAACAACCATATAACAATTACAGCACGGAAACAGGCCCTCTCGGCCCTTCCAGTCCGTGCCGACCATTTGTTTTCCCCTAGTCCCATCTACCTGCACTCAGACCATACCCTTCCATTCCCTTCACGCCCATATACCTATCCACTTTACTTTTAAATGTTAAAATCGATCCTGCCTCCACCACTTCTGCTGGAAGCTCATTCCACACAGCCACCACCCTCTGAGTAAAGAAGTTCCCCCTCACGTTACCCCTAAACTTCTGTCCCTTAAAGCCACAAAAATGTTCAGTTCCAAGTTGACTTTGATCGAAGCCTTATTTACAACTAGGCATTTGTATATGTACTTAATTCATCATATGGAACATAAACATTTAAACCACATTGATTCTTTTAATTTTCTGGTTCAATTTCAAATACAAATAACTGTAATAGAAGCATAGAGTCATGGATAGCGTCATGGTTAGACATAGAAGCATGGACAGTCTTCAAACTGAAAATAAGAGTGTGAGGAAGAGACGTTTAATGTAAGATCATTTCAGCTTTACAAAGAAGGCTCTTGCTCGAACAGTTCAAATTACAATTTCATTTCATTGCATTTTATATCCTGCTGTTACACAGTGCCTTAAGAGCATTAAACTGATTACACTGTTTGCATCTCGATTTGAAAAAAAGGATAAAGGACAAGTATATATGTTTCAAAAATGTACTGGACTGAGGGTTTGTTGCAGGGAAACATGAGTTGGTGTTTTTGTTCCAGTCATGTGTGGACTTATAGAAAATATTTTTCATTAAAATCATGATACATCATCTTGCAGCTGTATAAGTCGTTGGTGAGACCACACTTAGTGTACTGTGCACAGTTCAGGTTGAACAGCTACAGGAAGGATGTCATTAAGTTGAAATGGGTGCAGAAGAGATTCACCAGGATGGTAGCTGAGCTTGCGGGCTTGTTATAGGAGCAGGTTGGATGGGCTGGGACTTTCTTCTTTGGGACGTTGGAGGCTGGGTGGATGACCTTATTGAGGTGTACAAGATATGAGTGGCATGGATAAGTCTTTTTCTCAGGGTAGAGGATTCCACGGGCTTAAGGCGAGAGACTTAAGAGGGACCTCAGGGCAACTTTTTCACCCAGAGGATAGTCCGCAGCTGGAATCCGTTGCTAGAGGAAGCTATAGCAGTGGATTCCATTACGACTTTCAAAAGGCATTTAAATAGAGAAAATGGATAGGAAGAGTTAAGAAGGCTATTGGCCAAATGCAGGCAAATGGGACTAAACCAGTATGCCCACTGGTCAGCGTGGACGAGGTAGGCCGAAGGGCCTGTTGTCGTGCTGTGGAGCTTAATGGTCTGTGATTTTGGTCCTTTACAGCTGGTTATAAATATGCGCCCAATGTCTGCTATTTTCATTATTAAATTTATCTCCAAACTTAATGAGCATGATGAAGGAATGATTTACAGGGAGGCCAGACACACAGTGGAGAAGGAATGGAAAAAGAAGGTTGTGATAATAGGTGAGGATGGATCATATTGGGCTGTATGGCCTATTTCCGGGCAGTCCATTCCCCTGGAATACTATGTGCAAATTACAGACACAGAGGTTGTTTCTCCAGCACAGGTACTGATTGCACAGTGTAGAGGCAGCTTCCCACCATCACTCAACTCTCCTCTTCATTCACTTTCCCCTCACTCCCCAGCCCATCCTCTCCCTTCTCTCCCCGTCACTATCTCCTACCGTCATGCCTCATTCCCTACTCACTCCCAGCTTACTCCCTTCTTCATCATCTCCTCTCTCTCTCTCTCTGTCTCCGCTCTTTCCTTTTCTTCCCACACACCATTGTCCTCACTGCTGCTCCCTCCCCTCTCTCTCGGTACCTCCTCCCTCAAGCCCCTCCCGACTCCACTCATCTTTCCCTCTTGACACAGGCTTAAGGCGAGAGGGGAGAGATTTAAGAGGGACCTCAGGGACAGCCTTTTCACTCAGAGGTTAGTCCACATCCAGAACTAGCTATAGAAAAGGGACACACTTATGACTAAATGGGACTAGCCCAGCATGCCAACTTAATCAACAAGGCCAAGGTGGGCTGAAGGTTATTTTCTGCGCTGTACAGCTCCATGAGTTTATGATTTTGCTTCCCTTATTCTCCCCCCCCCCTCCCCCACCCACCCCACTTCCCTCACACCCATCCCCACACTCCTTCCCCTCCTATTCCCCTGTCCCCACACTCACTACCTCTAGCAGAATGCAGAGAGGAGAGCTCAGGGAGGCGGCCCAGTCTCAGCAGCATCTTGTGAAGAACAGTTCATGCAATTACAGGGGCACAATAGAGAAGCTGGTGGAGCTGCTGCCGTATCGTGCCAGTGACCCAGGTTCGATCCTGGCCTCGGGTGCTACCTGTGTGGAGGGAACGGGCGAGCGATGGTCGGGGTGGACTGGGTGGGCCTTAAGGGCTAGTTTCCGAGCTGTATCTTTCAATCAATTAATCAATGTCGCGGCCTTATATACTGACTCCTTCCTCTCCTGCCAAAGCCCTGAAGCTTACACTCGTTGTTTGTTAACGGACAGTTTAACGGGGCCCTTCAGGTAACAAGCACGTCTGATACTGTGTGCTGACAATTCACAATTAGACAATTCAGAACATTCAAGTGATCTGAGAGGAGGGCATGCTGATGATGAAGGATAGGACGAGAATAGGACAGAGCAGACGGACAGAATGGCCTGCTTCTCGGTGCTCCAATCAGAGCAGTTCCAGATATAACCATGCACACCAACTCTAAACCCACATTTTGCTCTGGACTGGTATCAACTTGTCAAAGACTCTGTGCCTGAGGTGAAGCTGTGGTCTCGGCCTTGGTTCCTGCTCTGTGCACCTCACTAGGAGTTGTTCACCATCAGACTTTGGTTCCACATTTCAGTTTCTTTCGGCTGCACGGTGGCTGAGTAAGAATAGCTCTTGCGTCTAAAGGTTGCAAACATCACAGTTAGAGGCACAAGGAAATGTAGATGCTGGAATCTTGAGCAAAACACAAAGTGCTGGAGGAACTCAGCGGGTCAGGCAGCATCTGTTTCGGGTCGGGCAACATAACTATTAGATGAGTGCCCAGAAAGGTCAAACAATTTCATATTAAACTCTTCATCCTTTCCTGCAACACAGAGAGGGCCCTTCACTCTTCCAGGCCTGTACTAGCTCTTTTAGTAATCCCATTCTACCATTCCACTTATTTACCTCTCACACTCACACATCCTCCATCCTGATTCACCTGCTGTCCTCCTACACTAGGGGTAACTTACAGAGGCCCCTTAACCCACGACTTGGTAATGTGGGGGAAACCAGGGCACCCGGGTGGAACCCACACGGTCACAGAGAGAATGTGCAAACTCCACGATCCCCCGCACACACCTCAAATTCTTCAATGGTGGATTGGAAATGCCTTCAACTTCCCACCTTGCAGTGGTCTTTATCAACTATTTATGAATACAGGCAGTCTGCAACTGCTTAATGTCTTTAATAAGGAGAAACATCCCAAGGTGCAGGAAAAGCCGGGCTTTGAACTTAGGAGAAGGAGATTGATGGGCAGTAAACGGAGGTTGGTTAAAGTGGTTTAAATAAGAAGGAGCGGTGGAGAGTCACAGGCTAATTCCTAAAATGAGAGGTTTGCCTTATCACAAGAGACTATACAGATCTGGTCCGCATTCCTTGGAGTTTAGAAGAATGAGAGATGACCTTATTGAAACATAGAGCGTACGAAGGTGTAGATATTGAGATGTTTTCAGCCATGGGAGAATCTTCTTTGAGGGGAAGGAGTTAAGAGTTTAACATGAAATCTCTCAACTCGGAGGGTGGCAAATCCATGGAATTTTCTGCCACAGAGGATGGAAGATTGGAAGTATTTAAAGTGGAGGCCAATACCATTTTGAACGATTGGGAGACTTCTGGGCAATGGGAAAATGGCAGAGGGGAGGGGAGATGAGATCAGCGTAGATCAGCTACAATTACATTGATGGGTGGGGCAGGCATGAGGGGCCGAATGGCCTGCTCCATTGTCTTGTGCACATTAGAGAGGTGGACTGGAGAGTTATATCGCACAAGGGATGTGGAGATGAGTCAGAGGATGAAAAAGTAAGGATGTGGAAAGGTGAGGCCACAATACGAGGGAAGGATCAAACTTGGTGGATCGAAATACACGAGGAAAATATGTTGTTGTAAATCTGGGAGTCAATAAAACATAGTATATCGGAGGTCCACATAATGGTTGAGGTTCTGTGTATGTTGTGGACTCATAGATGCACCATAGAAAGAGGACCTTTGGCCCTTCTTTTCCATGCTGACCCAATTGACATACTGGGTTAGTTACATTTGCCTGTATTTGGTGATTTCCCTCTAAATCCTTCTTATCTTTATGTCAGTCCAAATGTGTTTTAAAAGTCACAATTGTATCTCCTGCTATAGTTTCCCCAGGCAGCTTGTTAACATCCAAGTGAAAAAGATGCCTCAGAGATCCCTCTTAAATCACTGTCCTCATAACTTATGCTTATGCCCACCAGTTTTAGAACCCTCTACACTGAGAAAAAGACTATGAGCGTTCCCTTTATCCATGCCCATCATGATCTTGTACACCTCACTAGGGTTAACCATCACCCTCCAAAACAAACTGGTAACAGCCTCTCCCTATAACTCAATCTGCAAGCCCATGAAACATCTTGTTCAATCTCTTCTGCAGCCTTTCCAATTTAAGAGCTGGGCGATCAAAACTGCACACAGTACTCCAACTCCATCCTTAGCTAATGCTACGTGTAACTAATCAGAACCTGAGTCTGAGCTTCCAAGACTCGTGTGATGCCACATGCCCCCCCTGTATAAAGCTCAGATGCTGACCTGGTCTGCCTTCAAATAACAGGTGGCGCAGCGGTAGAGTTGCTGCCTTACCGCGCCAGAGACCCGGGTTCAATCCTGACCACGGGTACTGTCTGTACGGAGTCTGTACATTCTCCTGTGACCTGCGTGGGTTTACTCCGGATGCTCCAGTTTCCTCCCACACTCCAAATTTGTAGGCTAATCGGCTTCGGTAAAAATTGGAAATTGTCCCTAATGTGTGTAGGGTAGTGTTTGCGTGCGGGGAAACGCTGGTCGGCGGGGACTCGATGGGCCGAAGGGCCTGTTTCGGCGCTGTATCGCCAAGCCAAAAATCGCAACGAAACTAAACTGAACTCCACCTCCCACTTCGGAAAGAGAACTCGTAACGCAAGCAGGTTCTTACCTTCTGAGAAGGACAACCAAAGTAATCACAAGGACCACGAACACAATGAGGAGCACCAGTCCCAGCACTGCGGATAACAAAGAAACAAGAGTCAGGCGCACGCCCAACCGGGCAAAGTGTGATGACACAATGTAAAGCAGACCTGATAATCGTGCAGGTTATTGGTGGTCCTTGCAGAGCAGCCAAGGTTCAGGGGAGATCGTGAACGGGTGAACCCCGCTACAGGAAGGATATCTATGTGTAGTTCTGGTTGCCCAGCTATAAGAAGGGATGTCATTAAGTTGGAAAGGATGTAAGAGGGATTCACCAGGATGTTACTTGGCTTGTGGGCTTGAGTTATAGGGAGAGGTTGGATAGGTTGGAGTTTTTTTCTTTGGGACGTAGGAGGCTGAGTGAGGGGTGACCTTATAGAGGTGTACAAGATCCTGAGGGACATGGATAAAGTGAACACTCACAGTCTTTTTCCCAGCTCTATGACTCTACGCCTAAACTAACAGTGTGGGGACTGCCAGCTACCTCAGCACCATGCCCCCTCACAGAGCGACAGAGAGAGGGCACAGTATGGTTGGCAGGGGAAGGTTGATCGGCCGTCTGCAAGCCCTGGTTCCAGTTAAATTTCAACTGTTTAATCTGAAGGGTGGCAACTCGACCATTACAGCACCCAATAGAGACATAGTCATGTAGCACAGAAACAGGCCCTTTTGCCCACCTTGCCCATGCCATATTGGGCTGGCCCTATCTGGCTCGCATTTTATTTGGCCCATATCCTTCTAAACCCTTCCTATCCATATACCTCTGGCAGTTCATTCCAGATATGGACTATTCTCTGAATGAAAAACTTGCCCTTGAAGTCCCTTTGAAATCTCTCCCCTCTCACCTTAAGCCTATGTCCTCTGGTTTTAAAATCCGCTACCATGGGAAAAAGACTGTGAGTGTTCATTTTATCCATGCCTGTCGTGATCTTGCACACCTCAAAAAGCTCACCTCAGCCTCAGCCTATCCAACCTCCCTATAACTAAAGCTTGTACCCCCAGGTAACATCCTGGTGAATCTTATCTCCAACTTCCTGACACCGTTCCTATCGCTGGGCGGTCAGAACTTCACAGTATTTTTCAATTACAAACCTGATTTCCAAGAACCTAAAGGTTTTTCAGAGGAAAAAGACTCACCCCAGTAGATGAGCCATTTGCCGAACGTTGTTCTGCCCCTCTCTGTCTCAGGTTTGTCGTTTTCCCATGGTTGTGTTGGCTGTGATGAGGAGACATCTGCCTCGATGAAGGTGGGTGAAGAGGACCTTGCTTCCCGAGTTGTTGTTTTTGAGCTCGGCTTTGAAGAGGCCTCCGAGCCGAATGCAGGGATGATACTCGGGCTTGTGGGACCCGGGCCCGTGGACGTAGTTTCTGTCATGGAGGTCGTGGTCCAAATTATTGGCTCACAGGCATTCCTCTTCTGGGAATCTGGAAAAGGGACAACGCTGAGGTTAGAGAGAGCAGGAAAGAAAGAGGAGGAAAGACCAGTCTGAAGAAGGTTCTCGACCTGAAACGTCACCTATTCCTTTTCTCCAGAGATGCTGCCTGACCCGCTGAGTTACTCCAGCATTGTGTGTCCAAATGAGGTTAGAGGTTCTACCAGATCAGAATGATGATTATCAATCTATAGGAGACCATTATTCTGTTCTAACCCACTATTTAAATGTGTTGTGTGTGACTGGAAGCTTTAGAACGGGAGGAGGCCACTCGGCCCATCGTTCCCACACCACCTTTCAATAAAATCCTGACTCATCCTTCAACTCAACATCACTCTCTTCCCTAACCCCACATTCCTTCATTGCCACAGTTTAAACATCTCTTCGCCTCTGTCCTACATCCTCAAAGACGAAGGCTCCAAGAGGTCCAACAACCCCCTTCCCTCTGAGTGGAGACACCTCTCCCATCTCAGTGTTGAATGACCTGCCCCCCCCAACCCTCCTCCCCCCACCCTCTACCCAGCTGGGGGAGCATCACCTCTGCATCCTCCTTGGCCAGCCTTGTAACAAGGAAACACAAGAGAGCGCAGATGCTGGGGTCTTGAGCCACAAACAAAGTGCTGGAGGAACTCAATGGGCCGGGAGGCATTTGTGGAGGGAATGGACAGTTCTGGGTAAGGATCCTTCTTCAGTTCCTGACCTAAAATGTCATCCGCCATCTATACCTCACTCACGCTGCCTCGGAAGAGCAGCCAACATAATTAAGGACCTCTCATAACCCTCTTCTCCCCTCTCCCATCAGGTTGAAGATATAAAAGTCTGAAAGCATGTACCACAGATTCAAGATCTCCTTCTGACGATCGAACTGTTCTCCCATTAGCTAAGCGTGAAGTTGGTGATCTCCCAACCTACCTCATCGCAGCCCTTGCACTTTTTTTAATCCACACTTTCTCTGTAACTGTAATGCTGTAATGCAGTGATACTATATTCACTCTGACATTTTTCTTATTCCAGTTTAGTTTAATTTAGAGATACAGCGCGTAAAACAGGCCCTTCGGCCCACAGAGTCCATGCCACCCATCGATCACCCGTTATCACTAGTTCTATGTTATTTCACTTTCGCACTGACTCTCTACACACTCTGGGGCAATTTACCGAGATCAAATAACCCACCAAACCCGCGTGTTTTGAGGATGTGGGAGGAAACCAGAGCAGGCGGAGGAAACCCACGTGGGCACAGGAAGAATGTGCCAATTCCACACAGATTGCACCCGAGGTCAGGATCGAACCCGGGTCTCTGGCGCTGTGAGACAGTGACTCTACCAGTTGTGCCACTGTGCTGCCAGCTCTTCGCACCACCTGTTGTATCTGTGTATGGTTCGATTGTTCTCGGGTGTGTGTGGTAGGATTCGACTGGGTAGTACAGAAAGTGGAACAGATCAGCCTTTAAATAACTTTTTTTTGCACTTGAGTTTGTTGGTGCAAAAAAAACCTTTATGAAGGAGCTGCTCCTGAAATGTGTTTTTAGATGAGGGCGACAGATCGTCAGGATGAGGAGGGACTGCTCGTGAGAGGAACTGGTGAGTGGTGGATGAGGACTGACCTGGATTACTAGTGAATCAGCAACAAACAGGAAGAACATGGAGTGGGGGCTGTTGAACGACGATAAGAGTGACCTGCCGAGTATTCCAGTGAGAAGAGGAAAAAGCAGAGGAAGAGTCTTCTGTCAACAGGCCTCACGCAGCAATCCATCTCAACTTCCTCCCTGATAACCATCGCAATTCAGGAAAGAAGGAGTGGGGCTTGGGGGAGAAATCAGCTGAGGTCAGTACTTTGTGCAAACAAATACCAGGCTTCGAGGGACAAACTCTCATCCCGTTTATAACAAGGGTGGTCAGATGGTCAAGCACTCCCATTACCCAGAGCTTCCTGGAAGTAACAATTCATCCAGCCAGGAGCCACGGCATACACACAGGCCCTTCAGCCCACTTTGCCCATACTGACCAAAGTAGCACACTGGCCTTGTTCCATTTTCCTGCATTTGACCCATATCCCTCTAAACTCTTCCTGTCCATATATCTGTTCAAATGTCTTATGTAAGTCATAATTATCTGTTTCTCTCGCTTCCTCAGGCAGCTGATTCCAGATACAGGGCAGCACAGCGGCGTAGAGCAGTAGAGTTGCTGCCTGACTACGGGTTCGATCCTGACAATGGATGCTGTCAGTACGGAGCTAGTCTTGGCTTTAAGAACCAATCCAGCAGTCCCTGTCCAAAGAGTGCAGCACAGCAGGCTCTGTTTGCCAGCAGTGAGGGGCAACTTGTGAACACGACACAGGGATTGCGATGGAGGCAGAAGGAACTGTAGATGCTGGTTCACAAAAGAGGACACAAAGTGCTGGAGTAACTGAGGGGTCGGACAGCATCTCCTGAAGGTGACGTTTTGGGTCGGGACCCTTTTTCAGATTAATTGGGGTGGGGGTGGGGAGGAAAGTTAGGAGGGGCAGGACAAAGGCTGGGAAGTAATAGGTGGATACAGACAAGGGTGGATTCTAATAGGCAGGTGATTGGACAAAGGCCAGACATGAAAATACAGGTGAGAGACAAAAGGATTGAAGAGTTACAAAATGTGAAGCTAGAGGAAGGAATATTTGATACGATAGAACTGTATTTATCTCGGGAGGGAAATTGGTGGCAGGGGAGAGGAAAATGGATGTGAATTCAGGTGGGGCACAGAGGAGGGTCTCCCCGTTGGATTGCAACCTTGTGGTGGTCGGGGAGCTTGTGTGTCTCAGTGACCCCCAGAGCTATGCCAGTGGGAGATTCGTCTCCTGTTAGGGTCTCCCACGCTGGACAGGTCGAAGGGTAGAGGCGAGACGACGAGCGATCCACTGGTCCTCCAGGCTGGAGGTTGAGCACAGGGCTAACAACCCTGTCTGGTAAAACAAATATTTTACGGAAACAGCAACTGAAGGAATCAACACTAATGAGTGAAGGACCTTTGTTGCTGCCCTACATGCCAGGAGGCATAATTGGCAGAAAGTAAGTAAGTAACTGATGAGACTGGAGGAGTACAGGAATGGAGGGCGGAGAAGGTGGGGGAGGAAAGTGTGATGGATAGGTGACGTTTTGGGTGCGGACCATTGTGGCGAGTGTTGTCTATCTATTCCGACACTCTTTATTTCTTTTTTCTCTCGCTGTTCTTTTATTATTGAACCAAAAGTATGAAGTTGTACAAGAATGAAAATATGGATTTATGTATTAGGTACCTAAGTACCAGACTACTGTACTTACTTCTAACAAAAATAAACAACAAAAAAAACCATTGTGGAGAGTGGTCATTACCGTTCTGAAGGAAGCAGAAGGCATCAAACTCCATGTCCATGGTTTGTAGCCAGATCACCACTCCTGTTCTGTTCTGTCCACACAAATGCTTTGGAGTGATTCTCGGAATAACAACAAAACCGTCTTTCACCCAACCGTACCTGGATAGAAAGGTGAAGATTAGAGACTGGGGCAGCGGGGAGGCGAGAGCAGCCTGGGGCGTCCGCAGGGAGCGAGTCGTTGCTGGTATTCCCAGTGAATCAGTGATGTCCGCACTTCATCCCAATATCCCGTGCTGTGGGAGCGCCGCACTGTGGGAGGGGCGGTACTGAGGGAGCAAAGCTCTTGACTTGCACCCACCTGCACTTTTCGAATCCTTCCATGTGTGCGCGTTCCATCTGTTCCTTTGTCGCCAGCTGTGCATCAAAGAGACTACAGGCGTTGTATGCTTGCGACAGGGTCAGTTTGTAGTCGTGGTTCAGGCTGATGTGGAAAATACCCCAGACCCGGCAGTCATCGTAGGTTATGTCTGTAACACAGAGAGGATGCCTGGACCTGTCAGAGATACACACCTGCGCTCCTCACAGCCGCGCTGTACAGCTCTCAGGACCCCCCTCCCAACATCACAGTCATCTGGCACAGAAACAGGACCTTCGGCCCATCATGTCCCTGTCGGCCATCATGTCCCTACCGGCCTACACATTTACCAGCACTCGGTCTGTAATATTCTCTGCCGTGGCAACTTAAATAATCCTCTACACACTTCTTCAATGTTGTGGGAGTTTCTCTCTCCACCGCTCCCTCAGGCAGTGAGTTCCAGAGAGCAACCATGTTCCGGGTGAAAAAGTGCTTTGTCAGATCTCCTCGAAACCTCTCCTTCATCACCCTAAACCCATGTCTTCTAGTTTTAGACACCTCTGCCATGAGGAACAGTTTCCGACTGTCTACTTTGTCAATCCTCTCCTCATAATCTTCTGTACCTCTATCAGCCTCCGCCACTCCAGGGAGAACAGTCTCAGACTCCAGTCTCTCCCCATAACTGAAATAGACAGTAGGAGCAGGAGTAGGCCATTCGATGTGATCATGGCTGATCATCCACAATCACTACACCGAGCTCTATCTAACTCTCCCTTGAAAGCATCCAGAGAACCGGCCTCCGTCACCCTCTGAGGCAGAGAATTGTTCAGTCCCAGGCAATATCCTGGTGAATCTCCTCTGCACCCTCTCCAATGCAATCACACACTTCCCACGGGGTTTCGACCGGAACTGCTGAGGTGGTGGAGCCGGGTTCGATCCTGACCTCAGGTGCTGTCTGTGTGGTGTTTGCACATTCTCTCAGTGACTTTAGACCAGAGATACAGCGTGGAAACACACCCCTTGGCCCACCAGGTCCACGTGACCAACAATCACCCATACACTAGTTCTGTCCTACACACTGGATACAATTTACAATTAAGGTACGTTTTTGGAGTGTTGGGGGAAACTCTGGAGCACCCAGAGAAAAGCCACGCGGTGACGGGGAGCAGGTACAAATGCCATACAGTCAGCACCCGGAGTCAGGATCAAACCCAGGTCTCTGGCTCTGCTAATGCAGCAACGCTACCACTGCGCCTCTGTGATCACATGGGTTTCCTCCAGGTGCTCCGGTTTCCTGCCACCCACATCCCAAAGACATGTGGGTGTCTGGTGAATTGGCCTCAGTGAATTGCCCCTAACATGTAGGGAGTGGATGCAGAAGTGGGATAACGTAAAACTAATGATCGACACAAACTGCTGGAGTAACACAACAGGACTAGTGATAATGGGCGATCGATGGTTGGCTTGGACTCCGTGGGCCAATGGGCATGTTTCCATGCAGTATCTTTCAATCAATCAAATGGCGCACAGTACTCCATCTAGAGGCTCACCAGTATTAATATTTTCTCAGTTACCACCTGCTGATCAAAGCTCACCTGCCTTAACCAGATTCCTTGCATTAATATGAACACAATCTAGCCTAGCATTCCTCCCACGTGCCTGCTTACTGAGATGACATCTATTTTCTATTTTATTTGACTGCACCTATACCTCCCATTCGACCATGAAGCACAAATCTGTTCCCATTCCCTGCCAAATTAGTTTAAGCCCTTCCCTACCGAGCAAGCACATCATCCTGCGGAGATGCTGCTCCCATCCCGGTTCAGCTGTTCCTGTCTCGCTTTACAGGTCCCACGGGCGCTGGGCGGTAGCAGCAGGAATGAAGAAGACTGGCAGACTTTGCCCGGCCCATCACAGTTACTGACCTCACCACCACACTCTCATTTCACTGCTACCATCGGGAGGGAGCCTGAAATGTGTGGCCACCAGTTGCAAGAACAGCTTCTCAGCAGCAACCGACGAGCTCTTGAACATCGCACAACATTGACCTCAGCAGCGATGATCTTCTATGGATTGTGTCTCTGGCTGCTCTGCAGGCTTGGTTTTGCACTATTATGATTACCTGGTATTGCATTGATCAATTTTTTAAAAAATATTTTTTTATTGAAAGCATATGCACAAATGATAATACACGACAAACTGGTTACAAAGTTCTTACATAGCTTCAATTTTTAACTTTTTTTAAAAATTCAATAAATGGAGACAATGTTCTAAAAAATAGTTCCGGTTTGTCAATTTTTTCCAAATGTAAGGTCTCGGTCATTTCCGTAATCCACATTTTAATTGTGAGGGTTGCTGTTTTTTTCCAAAATTTAAGCATTAATTTTTTCGCAGTTATTAAACTGTAATCAACTGCATTGATTAATTTATTGTATTATTAAACTGTGATTAACTGCATTGATTAATTTATTGTGTTATTGATTATTCTATATGTATTTGTGTGCTATATGTTTACAGGCCTGCGAAGCTCTGGCAGGTAAGAAGCCTTCCCTTCAGATGTTCATTCAGCTGATCTATTCTCCTGTTCTCATACTCACTCACACCACAGACAGCAGGGCCCTGATCTATTTTAAATCCTCACGTATAAGGAACCACGACAAACTATTTGCATTTATATAGTGCCTTTATCCTTTACCGAACATCCCTGGCATCTCACAGATGTGATCTCCAATCTAAGATTGCCGCTAATCCATGAAAGACCAGAGGGCAGGACGATGTAATTGGGAGCTGGGCAGGGGCTGGGTTTTGTCCTCATGCGGACAAACCTCGGGGGAGGAATATGGACAACGTTCCAGATCGGGGTCTCTCCTTGGGGGACTGCCATTCCCTCGCAGATGCTGCAGATGTTGCCTGAGTCCCTCCAGCACTTTGTTTCTTTGCTCCAGTTTTCAGCATCTGCAGTCTCTTGTGTCTCCAGCAAACCTTAGCGTGCTGGTTTTGATGACAGAATGCAGAATGTTATTATTCACGCCAGGGTTCAACAGCTCTGCCTCACACACACGACTCTCCAGACAGATGCTCCACTCCAGACAGCGTTCTGAATCTCTGTGCTGGTTGGCATGTGGGACTGGGTGAAGAGCAGGGATGCCTGTGTGTGATGCTCGGGTCTTCAACCTCCTCCCGTGCTCTCTGCAAGCTGCCTGACGGACCTCGGCCCTGTTCCTTGCAAACCTGCATGGACCTCAACATCTGCCTGCTCAACCTGACCCCCAAAGGTTGATGAGGCCAGAGCTGTAGCCATTGTAGATATAGATTTCAGCAAGGCATTTGACACGGTTCCATATGGTAGGCTGCTCTGGAAGGTTAGATCGTATGGGATCCGAAGGGAAATAGAGCATAGATATAAAATTGGCTTCATGGAAGAAAGCAGAGAGTAATGGTGAAGAGGTGTTGTTCGGACTGGAGGCCTGTGACTAGCGGTGTGCTTCAGTATTCAGTGCTGAGCCTCTTCATCTATCTGTCATCTATATTAATGATTTGGAAGGGAGCACACATGGCATTATCAGCAGGTCTGCTGATGACACAAAAGTGGATGGTATTATGCGTGGTAAAGATGGTTGTCAAAAATTGCAGCAGGATCTTGATCAATTGATCAATTGGCCAGGTGGCCTGAGGAATTGTTGATGGAATTTAATTCAGAGATATGTGAGGTGTCGCATTTTGGGAAGTCTAACAGGGGCAGGACATTCACGATGAATGGTAGGGCTCTGGGGAATGTTGTAGAGTTGAGGGATCTAGGAGTGCAGGTACATAGTTCATTGAAAATAGTGTCACAGTTATATAGGGTGGGCAAAAAAGGTTTTTGGCATATTGGCCTTCATCATTCAGCGTACTGAGTATAGAAGTTAGTAGGTCATGTTACAGTTATATAAGACATATGGTGAGCGTTCAGATTTTTTCACCATGCTTTAGGAAAGATGTTGTCAAGCTGGAAAGGATGCAGATAAGATTTACAAGAATGTTGCCAGGAATTGAAGGCCTGAGCAATACATAGAGAGAGAGATATTTAGAGGGTTGAGCAGGCTTGGACGATTCCTTGGAGCACAGGAGGATGAGGGGTGATCTTATAGATGTGTACAAAATCATTAGAGGAATAGATCGGGTAAATGCACACGTTTGCTCAGTGTAGGGGAATTGGGAATTGGTTTAAAGTGAGGGGGGAAAGATTTAACGGGAACCTGAAGGGTAACTGTTTTACACAAGGGGTGGTGGGTGTGTGGAAGAGCTGCTAGAGGAGGCAATTGAGGCTGGTACGATTGCAATGTTAAAAAAAACATTTGGACAGGTGCATGCATAGGATAGATTAAGAGGGATATGAGCCAAACGCAGGCAGGTGGGACGGGACCACATCCTAACCACTCTTATCTCCTACATCCTCTTAAGATTAAGCAAATAAAGGAGGCAGGGATGAGCATAGATGATGGAGCATGTTGGTCAGCATGGGCAGGTTGGGAAGAAGGGCCTGTTTCCATGTTGTATTACTCTATGATTCAAAAGATCCAATCAGGTCTGATACACCCGTTGTGATTCGCTGAGGTTATGAACCATATCAGAATTCTTCAGCGCAGGAACAAGCCCACCACAAACCTAAGCCAGAAAGATATGCCTTGTCTCAGTCAGTCAGGCTTGGAGGGGGAGGGTTCAGGAGGAAGTCAAAACTGTCTGTATTCAACTGTTGCTCGCTGCCTGATCTCTGTGGTGACGGCATCATGCAGCGTGAGACAGGACCACGTCCTAACCACTCTTATCTCTTGCATCCTCTTAGATTAAGCAAACAATAGAGGCAGGGATGTGAACTAACCGCCTCATGTCATGTGGGTTTGTGCCCTGTTCCTTTTTGAGTATCAGTTTACCCCTCATTACCTTGGTTACACTTCCTGCATTTATTAAACATCAAAAATGAGCACTTGGATACTTGCTTGGTTCTTCTTTCATTTCCTTTATTTCTTCAGAAACTATCCGCCTCGGTGAATGTTATTACACACTCCTCGGTGTCTCCACACAGAATTGGCTTCATGCAAGGAAGCAGAGGGTGGTGGGGGAAGGTTGTTTATCAGATGGGAGGTCATTGAGTACTGGTGTCCCTCAGGGATTGGTGCTGGATCCATTGATGTTTGTGGTTTCCATCAACGATATATAGATAGAAAATTGCAAGGCATGACCAGGGCAGGACCTTCACAGTTTCTCAGGGAATGGCAGGGTTGTAGAGCAGAGGGATCTAGTACTGGTGCACAGTTCCCTGAAAGTGGCGACTCAGGTGGATAGGGCTGTAAAGAGGGTTTTTGGTACATTAGCCATCAGTCAGGGTATTGTGTATAGAAGCTGGCACATCAGTCGTACAAGACATTGTTGAGGCCAAGTATTGTGTTCAGTTTTGGTTACCTAACTCTTGGAAGGATGTCATTAACTTGGAAAGAGTGCTGTGAAGATTTACAAGGATGTTGGGAAGATTTACAAGGATGTTGCCAGGACTCGGGGGTCTGAGCTATAGGGAGATTGGGGATACTAGGACTTTATTCCTTGGGAGGCTAAGGGGTGATTTTACAGAGATCATGAAAGGATTGACAGGAAGGATGTACAGAATCTTTTACTCAGGGTAGGAGAATCAAAATCAGAGGACATAGGTTTAAGGTCAGAGGGGAACCTGAGGGACAACTTTCTCAGGCACAGGGTGGTGGGTATGGAATGAGTTGCCAGAGGAGGTAGTTGAGACAGGTACAATTGCAGCATTTAAAAGACAATTGGACAGGCATATGGATAGCAAAGGTTGAGACTCATTTGGACAAAATCCAGGAAATGGGATTAAATTAGATGGGACATTTTGGTCAACAAGGACGGGTTGGGCCAAAGGGTCTGTTTCCACTCTCTGCGACTCTGTGCCTCAGGATCTCAGACTTGCTCTTCATTAACCTCGAGTTTTACCAAATTCCATTTTTTTTTCCAATGATCTAACTCATCTCACCAAACTCCAGTTGAGGCCACTTGGCCCAACTCAGCTGTGCTGGTTCTTTCAACGATCTCGCCAGGTACAGAATCACAGAACAATTACTAGTACAGAGACAGCCAATGGATATGCGAGATTTAGGGGGATCTGAGCAACAAATGCCGAACATGCCAACGGTCGTTTCCGTACAGGCTCTATCTGGGGAGGGAAATGGACAAGCATTGCAAATGGACAAGATGACGGCAGCATTTGCAGTTCCTTGTGCCTCCAAATATTTAGCCGGCTCCCTTTTGACAGCCCACTTTCCTCACTGCAAATTCTGCCCCTTCCATCAATTCCCCCCGTTGCTTCCACTGATCTTTCAGGCAGTACGCACCAGATCACAGACACTCATAGTGTGACAGGAACCAGGGGTTGGGAGTTCCATGTAATCACACAGAGGAGATTGGTGTTCAATGTGAAAAAGGCAGATGGAGAAAATGGAAACCTTTCAGGTTTCCAGGCGTTTTGTCTTGATCTTCCAACCTATCTCATTGTGCCCCTTGAACTTTTAAACCTGTGCCTCTGTAGCTATAATGCTGCAACATTACATTTTGTACTCTGGTATTTTTTGCTTTGCATTGCCCGTTGTGCTTGTGTATTGCTCGATTGTACTCGTGTAAGGTATGATTTGAGTATATTGCATGTAAACAAACGTTTTTCGCTGTATCTCGGTATAGGTGACTATAATAAACCGATACTAATATCTAATATACTAATATTAGAGGGCGGCACAGTGACGCAGCGGCAGAGTTGCTGCCTTACAGCGCCAGAGACCCGGGTTCGATCCTGACGAGTGCTGTCTGTACAAAGTTTGTACATTCTTTCCATGATCTGCGTGGGTTTTCTCCGGGAGCTCAGGTTTCCTCCCACACTCCAAAGACGTACAGATTTGTAGGTTAATTGGCTTTGGTAGAATTGTAAGTTGTCCCTAGTGTGTGCAGGATAGTGTTAGTGTGCGGGGATCGCTGGTCGACGCAAACCCGGTGGGCCAAAGGGCCTGTTTGCGCGCTGTATCTCTAAACTGAACTAAACTAAACTAATCATAAGTGAATGTAAAGCCTAAACTACAAAATAGTTGGAAAAACCCTCTGGTTCATTACTTTCCTTCAGGACATTCATGATAAAGGTTCAAGGCAAATAGGGATGTGCAATAAATGCTGGCCTTGCACGCCACACCCAGGTTCTCAACTGGCTCAACCCTTTCTCACATCCTCTATATACTGACTCACACTTCAGCTCCTGTGGTTCTGACACATCTGAAGTTTTGAGGAAGGAGTGACTGTGGTTGGAGTTATGCAGTCATAGTACCATACAGGACAGAAACATGCCCTTTGATTCAACTCCTCCATGCCGACCATCATTCCCGCCTAAGATAGTTGGCCAATATCCTTCTAGATTGCCCAAGCAGTACCGAATCCCAGTTTTCCAATCCATTAAAAAATAATGCTCGTATGTTAAGACTGTCCAAATCACCTTGTCCTTGGAAGCTCCATCAACCCGCACCCTCCCATCACACTGGCCCTGCCCTTCCCACCTCCAAGCTCTCCTGTCATTTCCAAATTCCTCCCCCACCACTTCACCCACTGTGCCAACTGCTCCTTCAGATGTCAACGTCCCACTCTCTGGCATTCATTCTCCAATGCCTTCTATAAATCCATGTCATCACCTTGCTAGCAATCAATCCAATTTGTAGGAAAGAACTGCAGATGCTGGTTTATATCGAAGGCAGACACAAAATGCTGGAGTAACTCAGAGGGATAGGCAGCATCTCTGGAGAGAAGGAATGGGTGACGTTTCGGGTTGAGACCCTTCTTCAGACTTCCGTTTTTGGGTCAGGACCCTTTTTGAGTCTGAAGAAGTGTCTCGACTCAAAACGTCACCCATTCCTTCTCTCCAGAGATGCTGCCTGTCCCTCTGAGTTACTGCAGGATTTTGTGTTTAATCCTATTTATATTTCATTTTTAGCCACACCCGTTAATATAACTTCATAAAGTGCCTCAAATCTATTCTATTGATATGGGTGCTGTATAATTGCAAATTGTTATTGTGACGAGAAGAATTTGAAATGCTACAAAATAAAGATTTGCTGGTAAAGTGGTTTGCCTGAACTGTAACCAAGTATCTGATTTTGAGATCAGAAGGGGGTTTCCAGACACGGCCAGCTCGAAGTAGCAACTGGCAGAGTAAGTGTTTATCTATCATACCACTACTGTCGGAATCCAGAACAAAAACCCCCCAAGTAAAGTAAATGACACCCTCAAGCCATGCTGTATGTCTCTGTGCCCTGTGTTACGTTTAATTCACATTCAGTTAAGTTAACAGCTGTTAGCATTCAGAGATCACACACTGCACCTTATCACCAGCGCTTCACTTTGTTCGGTCGTTGCTTTTTCAACTCTTCCTTGTGTTGTTGCTACTTCTCTTTGGCCGGCTGTGCTGGAACCGACTGCTTTGTCCAAGAGATTCCAAGAGCTCTCCCGAGTTTGCCCTGATTGGAACTCGGAGATTCACAGTAATGGCCGCTCGTCGGTACTCGGGGCTCTCGTGGACATTTTTCATCAAGTTGAAAAATCTTCACCAGTCTTCCCGTGCTTACCTGCCATTAGCGAGTCTTCCCGAGGACCTGCTGTTAGCGTTACGAGCCGCTAAGATACGTCCCCGAGCTCCGACGTACCCGCTACGTTCATTCTCCGTGCTTACCACGAGTTTGATTTTTTTTAAACTGGGGAAAGCTCTTGGAATGAACTCGTACTGTGGGACAGGGCTTTAAGGCCCACTGTCCTCACCGCAGTTGCTATCACAGAAGAATCTAAGGCTTTGTTCTTCACCAAGTTCCAAGACCCAGACCTCCGTACCTCCCTTTGCAACTGGATCCGTGACTTCTCCCTTAGCACGCCTCAGTCAGTGTGGATCGGTAACAAAATCTCCTCCTCACTGACCATCTACACAGGGCACCTCAAGGTTGCATGCGCAGCCCCTCTGTTCTATTCTCTATACACCCATGACTGTACGGGTGTCAGTGTTCTGGGGAGAAGGCAGGAGAATGGGGTTGAGAGGAATAAGATAGATCAGCCATGATTAAATGGCGGAGTAGACTTGATGGGGCCGAGGGCCTAATTCTGCTGCTATAACATGAACATACGACAGTGTGGTTGTCAATGTCACCTACAAATCTGCCAAAGACACCACTATTGTTGTCAGACTGGTGGAGGTGAGTCAACCTCCAGGTGAGTTGTAGAGCACCTGATGGAGTGGTGCCAGAGCAACCTGCCGCACAACCTCAACAAGACAGGCGGAGTCATCATGGACTTGAAAAAGGGGAAGTTGGGAGACCACGTGGCAGTTTGCATTGGTGGGGTGGTGGTGTAGAGAGTTAAATTCCTGCACACTAACATTTCCAACGGCTACCCTGCACCCAACACATAGATGTAATCACAAGAAAGACAATGCAGATGCTCTGCTTTCCTAGATGTTCAGAGATTGAGTAACGGATAAACGTTCACAGATGCACTGTAGAAAGTATTAAAGAAGGAACTGCAGATGCTGAAACATCGAGGGCACACTGAAACTGTCTCCGTAGGGAGGAGGTCGAAAGTATCCTGGCTGATTGCTTCCTGGCAATTCCAATGCGCAGGAACTCAAGAGGCTGCAGAGAGTGGTGGACTGGCACAGCCCATCATGGGCACGACCCTTGATCCTTCAAAAATATCTACATGAGGCAATGCCTCAAGGAGGCATTGATCTTCAAGAGGATCCCCACTATCGGGACATGTCCCCTTCTCACTGCTACCCTCGGGCAAGAGGCACAGAAGCCTGAAGTCCCACGTCACCAAGTTCAGGAATAGCTATTCACCGACAACCACCGGGTTCTTGAACTGACCTGCACAACACTAATCCTACCTTGGCAAACAGAATGGAATACCTCTTGCACTATTGTGGACTTGTTTTTTCCTAATTATGTTTTTGCACTAATGTCGTGGGTTTTTTTTTGCAATCTACTTTCTGTTAGACATTTTATGTGCAATTTATGTATAACGTGTGTATGAAATCATGAGAGGAATAGATGCAAAGTGTCTCTTGCCCAGAGTGGATGAATCCAGGACCAGAGGACATAGCTTTAAGGTGAAGGGGAAAAGATTTAATAGGAATTTGAGGGGTAACATTTTCACGCAGTGGGTGTATGGAACAAGCTGCCAGGGGAGGTAGTTGAGGCTGGGACAATCCCAACGTTTAAGAAACAGTTAGATGGGTACATGGATAGGACAGGTTTCGAGGGATTTGGACCAAATGCTGGCAGGTGTGACTAGTGTGGCTGGGACATGTTGGCCGTTGTGGGCAAGTTGGGCCAAAGGGCCCGTTTCCACATTGTTTCACTCTTTCACTAATCTATTTTTGTGTGTTGTCTGAATCTCTGTGCCTGTGATGCTGCGGCAAGCAAGAATTTCATTGTCCCATATTCCACAACTCTCTCTGCCTCGGTAAACCCCTCCAACCCCAACAGCCCTGCCTACCTCTGTAATCCCCTTTGGCCTCCACAACCCTGCCGCCCTCTGTAATCCCCTCCATGCTCTTCACCCCTCCCTATCTCTATAACACTCTCGGCCCCTCTCGATCTCCGCAGCCCCTCCAAACTCGACACCCCTCTCTGTCTCTGTAACCCCCTACACCGTTCTCCACCTCTATAACCGCCCCAACCCACCCACACCCCCACCCCTCCCCACTAGCAGAGGGCAGCTAATAAACCAACAAGAAGTGAGAGGCAACCACAGCACCCAAACGGAAACCCTCGCAGCCACATAACTTGAGCAGCACCACCTGCTACCGCTCTGTCTTTCTGCAGAGTCTATATCCTGCAGCCTCCACCGTATCCAGGCTACATCCTCAGGGAGGGGTGTCGTTTATCTCCGTCTTACAAGCTACAAGATGTTTTGCTTTCTATTACTTTGCTCTCCTGTTCCCCCCCCCACCCCGTCAAGAACCACCACCACAGAGAAGCTTTTATTTATCGAATCATCCTCAGAGGATAGGCGAGCAATGATTAATTTTCTTCAGAACTCCCTATCTCAACGCAATCACAGATAGCTCCACGAATTTCACCGAATCACATTTATAGATCATTTCTCATTGACTCGCACCTTTTGCCATTTTTCTTTTGCCGACCTAATATTTCTTTGATTAAAGTCATGTTATTTTTCATTCACTTTTCATTCTAAAAGATCAATGGGTTTCAATAAATATAAATTGTATTAAAAATAATTCCTGAAGAGGAGAAGTGGCAGAGCCGCAACAGTGATCTCCTCTTTGTGATAACATGCATTACGAACTTGGGCTTTGCACTATTCAGTTACCTAGTATTATGTTTATTCATTTATTGTTGATTATTATATAGTTATCGGTTTGCTATTACATTAATGGGACAGTTAAGCTGAAACAGGTAAAATTGTTGGTACATATGCCAATTAAACACTGGTGATTATTGACCAATATTACAGAGCAGGTTCTTGACATGCTTCATCGGGTAACAAATTGACTTACCTTTAACACTCAGAGGAGCCTGTGCCAGCACCAGAACAACCTGGGTGAGGACAATCAGAGAGAACACTCCCCACCGTGCCATGTCCAAGTCTCCACACGAAGCTCGCTGTGGGAAGTCAGTGTGTGGAACCAACACCCTGGACCTTGGGAGGCAGTGACAGGGAGCCGAGTTACGCCCAGCCTCTTTAACCGTGCACTCGCAACCCGCGGGTGGGAGGAAACAGGAAATAACACATCAGCTAACTTCATGATCAGCAGGAAAACAGCGATGGAACAAACATCTTCATCAAGTGCCCCATTTTAGAAATCAGTCGAACCTCACAGAGATTTCCAATGACAGAATTTGACGAAAGGTGTGGATATTTTGCCATTGAGAAAGAATTTGGCCTTCAATGATGAGTTACTGTTGTAATTTGAAATCAAGGGATCGTCCCCTCGTGGTTGAGTCATACTTCGCAGTAAAGATGACGGAGGTCACTGATCCGAGCCCGGGACATGATCGCAGGAGTTCGTCAGGGCAGGGTTTGTGAGCCTAGCCAAAACTGCTGCTCCAAGAGTGACCTTCCTTCCATCATGCCGTCAGGAGAGGGGATGCCATTGATGATTGGATTGGATTCCATTTACAGCTCCCGCATGCAACATTCAGGCCCTGTCTGAGAAGTGGCAAGGAACATTTGGACCACCTTAGTGCCAGGCAATGGGCAGCACCAACAGGAAAACACAAGACAATAGAAGTAGGCCACTCAACCCCTCAAGCCTGTCCCACCATTCAATATGATCACGGCTGATCCATGCTGGCCTCAACTCCTCTTCTGTGCCAATTCCCCACCACCTTCAATTCCCCAATCTTTCACATATTTATCTATCTCCACCTTCAAATATCTCCTGATGATATACCTTCCAGGGCACAGAATTCCAGAGATTCACCACCCTCTTGGAGAAGATATTTCTGGTTATAAATCCAAATATTCACCCCTGATGACTGCCCCCCCAATCCCCCAACATGAATGTCCAGGGGATGGGGAAGGCAGCCTGAGATGGCAGTTCACTTTGGTGGCCTCCACCACACTTTCAGGCAGAGAATGAAAACAATCCCCTCCCCTCCAACCTCCTTTAGGCTTAACCCCCATCTCCTAGGTTCTGACACAAGGGAAACAGATCGCTCTTCTGATTTTATTCAACACCCCCTCGGCCTCCTTAGTTTGAAGCATCACCCCAACATATATAGCCTCTCCTCATAACTATAAATATCCGTCCTGGTAACAGCTCAGCTATCTGCTGCACCTCCGCGTGCTATCTCATCCTTCCTGTTGCGTGGCGACTCGAACTCTGCAGAGTGCTCTCTCTGTGACCTCTCTCGCAATTCATACTGTTCTCGCACGGTTTGCCTGCTTCAGGAGACACAGTGCCTCAGCTCATAAACGCGCGCTCCCTATTCGCATTCTCATTCACCAGCTCAGCTGCCGTTAGGAATCTGTGAACCCGCACCCCAGGTAAGAACAGAAGGAATAGGGTCAGGAAGGGGGCCAAGCAGCCCCTGAAGACTGCTCCACCATTCAGCTGATCACCCATCTCACACCCATTTCCCTGCCCTGCGCTTTGATTCCTCTAATGCTCAGAAATCTTCAGTTAGGGTATTGAGTACAGAAGCTAGGACGTTACGTTCCAGTTATACAGATGTTGTTGAGGCCATACTTGGAGTATTATGCTCAGTCTAGCTCACCCTGCTATAGGAAAAAAACATGAAGCTGGAAAGAGTACAGAGAAGATTTATAACGATAAGGACTCAAGGGCTTGAGCTATAGGGAGAGGTTGGGCAGTCTAGACCTTGGAGCACAAGGCGTGTGATGGGACAGCTTATAGAAGTGTATATAATAATGAGGGGCATATATAGGGTAGACCATCACCAGCATTTGTGATGTCTTGTGGCAAGATGGGCAACGCTACATTGTGCTACAACTGCTGTGTTATTGCTCACTCAAGTTCTCAACCAAGCCTCTTTATATCCTCAATCAAAGTTAGTCATCAGCCAACTCGGAAACGCTGCACTTGGTCCCCACAGCCTGGTGCAGAGTGGGGATAGCTAGGGTCAACCAATTCCATTGGTCAGTCTGTCAACTTGAGAAGGGCCTGTTTATTAGAGTCATTGAGTACAGCATAGAAACCGGTTCTAGGGTTCACCTTGGCCATGCGACCCAAGTTGACATACTGTGCTGTCCCAATTGCCTGCAATTGTCCCATATCCCTCTAAACCCTTCCTATCCACAATATCCACCTGTAGCTTCCTCTGGCAGCTTGTTCCAGATATGGACCCGTCTCTGAATGATATGGACCCGCCTCTTAAATCTCTCCCCTCTCACTTTAAGCCTAAGCCCCTCTACTTTTAGAATCCTACAGCCTGGAAAAAAGATTGCGAGTTTATCCATGCCCCTCATGATCTTGTACATCTCAGTAACATCACCCCTCAGCCTCCCATGCTCGAAAGATGATCTAACCTCTCCCTATAATTCAAGCCTGCTAGGCAGCCCAGGTAACATCCTGGTGAGTCGCTTCTGCCCCCTTTCCAATTTTATGACATCCTTCCTATAGCTGGGCAAACAGAACTGCATACAGTTCTCCAAGTGTGGTCTCATCAAGGACTTGTACAGCAGTATCATGATGTGCCATCTTTTGTACTCAATACCTTTCCCAATGAAGGCAAGCATGCCAAACATGCCACCCTGCCACCCTGTGTCTCCTATGTATTAACCAAATCTCAATCTTACCCTCAAACTCTGTCACCACCTTCTTGTGTGGGACCTCTTCAAATATGTTTTTAAAGTTCAACTACACCACATCCACTGGTGCCTCTTATCTTCTCTCACAGTCACCTCCTCAAAGAACTCCAGAAGGTTTTCCGTCCAGAATTCCGATCAGGATCAGCACGGTGGCGCAGCGGTAGAGTTGCTGCCTTTCAGCGAACGCAGCGCCGGAGACCCGGGTTCGATCCTGACGACGGGTGCTCTCTGTACGGAGTTTGTACGTTCTCTCTGTGACCAGAGGACGCATACTATCGAGATACATCACAGCTTGGTTTAGAACAGGTCTCCCCAAGACTGCAAGAAATTGCTGTGGATGCAGCCCTGTCCTTCACACAGACCCAGACTACCCATCATTGATTCCATCTCTGCATCACACTAACCTCAGGAAAGCAATCAACATCTTCTGGAATTTTTGAGGATGTGACAAGTAAAATGGATGAAGGGTTGCCAGTGGACGTAGTGTACCTAGACTTTCAGAAAGCCTTTGATAAGGTCCCGCACGGGAGGCTGGCGACCAAAATTAGAGCACATGGTATTGGGGGTAGGGTGTTGACATGGATAGAAAATTGGTTGGCAGACAGGAAGCAAAGTGTAGGAGTGAACGGGTCCTTTTCAGAATGGCAGGCAGTGGCGAGTGGAGTGCCGCAAGGCTCGGTGTTGGGGCCGCAACTGTTTACCATATATAATAATGATTTGGAAGAGGGAATTAGGAGCAACGCTAGCAAGTTTGCGGATGACACAAAGCTGGGTGGCAGTGTGAACTGTGAAGAGGATGTCAGGAGGTTGCAGGGTGACCTGGACAGGTTGAGTGAGTGGGCAGATGCGTGGCAGATGCAGTATAACATAGATAAATGTGAGGTTATCCACTTTGGCGGCAAAAACAAGGAGGCAGATTATTATCTCAATGGGGTTAGGTTAGGTAAGGGGGGGGGGGGCAGCGAGACCTGGGCATCCTTGTACATTGGTCACTGAAAGTTGGCGTGCAGGTACAGCAGGCAGTGAAGAAAGCTAATGGAATGTTGGCCTTCATAACAAGAGGATTTCAGTATAGGAGTAAAGAGGTTCTTCTGCAGTTGTATAGGGCTCTGGTGAGACCACATCTGGAATATTGTGTACAGTTTTGGTCTCCTAATTTGAGGAAGGACATCCTTGTGATTGAGGCAGTGCAGCGTAGATTCACAAGATTGATCCCTGGGATGGCGGGGCTGTCATATGAGGAAAGATTGAAAAGACTAGGCTTGTATTCACTGGAGTTTAGAAGGATGAGGGGCGATCTTATAGAAACATAAAATTATAAATGGACTGGACAAGCTAGATGCAGGAAAAATGTTCCCAATGTTGGGTGAGTCCAGAACCAGGGGCCACAGTCTTAGAATAAAGGGGAGGTCATTTAAGACTGAGATGAGAAAAACCATTTTCACCCAGAGAGTTGTGAATTTATGGAATTCCCTGCCACAGAGGGCAGTGGAGGCCAAGTCACTGGATGGATTTAAGAGAGAGTTAGATAGAGCTCTAGGGTCTAGTGGAATCAAGGGATATGGGGAGAAGGCAGGCACGGGTTGTTGATAGGGGACGATCAGCCATGATCACAATGAATGGCGGTGCTGGCTCGAAGGGCCGAATGGCCTCCTCCTGCACCTATTGTCTATGTTTCTATGTTAACATAATAAACGGACCATTTTCACCCTGGTCATTCCCTCTCTCCTCTCTATTGGGAAGACCATACAAAAGTGTAAAAACATACACCACCACATGCTGGAGAGGCTCCTACCCCACTGTTATGAGATTTCTGAAT
Organism: Okamejei kenojei; assembly: GCA_035221665.1. Lineage (NCBI taxonomy): Eukaryota > Metazoa > Chordata > Chondrichthyes > Rajiformes > Rajidae > Okamejei > Okamejei kenojei. The sequence continues at coordinate 15,832,926 of CM069148.1, read as the reverse complement.
GGTGTTCCCATAGGTTAGGATGCATTCCCAATCTTCCAACCAACTTCCATCATAGATGCAGGACTTGTTCTCTGTAACTGTAATGGTGCAATGCTGTAACAATATATTCTGCATTCTGGTATTTTACACAACTCTGCCTGGCGTATGTGCGCGGTCTGGTGGTACCCATGTACAGAATGACAGATGGACATTGGCAGTGAGCTGTGGGACCAGCAATGGGAACCATAGCTTTGTCAATATCTGCTCTATCCTCCACTCAGACAAACAAAACCATTGGAACACAGCTGTCGGAGGTCTGAGTTTTTACTGAGACTCAAACACATAACAAACGATAAACCCATTAAATGCCTGTGAAATGGATCCGTGAAGTGGTTGGAATATCTCAGAGTGCAATGTCACGGTGCTCTGTAGTCTCCAGGCAGCAGCCCCAGGGTTGTCCGACAGTAGGTGTCACCAGCGTCCACCTGTGCCACAGTCCTTGCTGCCCACATTGCTGCTGCTCCCCCTGACCTGTGGGATGACGTGCTCGAGGTTCCAGCCGCGGCGGCCTCTCCGTCCCTCACGCCTGCGCCCGGTTCTTGCGCCACAGTCGTGAGAAAGGCCAGGGGGAGCCGTGGGCCGAGGGACAGGAGCCTTTCACGCCGGGCGTGCTCGGAGGGTCCTCGCACGAACTACGCTGAGAGCTGAAGATGTTGACGAGGACGGCAAAGAGGAGAACGACCATGGCCACGATCCAGATCACACCGCGATGCTTCAACGGCCTCGGGCACAGCTTGACCATTAGCGCTGAGACCTCTTCAAACTTACTGTGAGAAAGGCAACGAGAGAAAGGGGGGATGAAAGGCAGAGGCAGAGAGGAGGCAGCCGTATAGAGAGCAAGAGAGAGACACACACAGCAGGGGAAGAGAGACCATGACAATGACAGGTGGATGATATGGAGAGCAAAGGACGGAGAAATATACGAGAGAGAGAGAGAGAGAGAGAGAGAGAGAGAGGGGAGAGGAGAGAGAGAGAGAGAGAGAGAGAGAGAGAGGGGAGAGAGAGAGAGAGAGAGAGAGAGAGAGAAAGCGAGAGAGAGATTTACTGGGAGAAAGACAGAGGTGGAGGAGGCAATGGTACAAGTGTCCAAAAGAGGAGAAAGAGAGTGGGAGAAAGAGAGAGGGTGGGGAGTGAGGGTGAGGGAGAGAGGGAGAGAGGGAGAGAGGGAGAGAGGGAGAGAGGGGGAGAGGGAGAGGGAGAGAGGGAGAGGGAGGGAGGGAGAGAGGGGGAGAGGGGGAGAGAGGGGAGAGAGGGAGAGAGGGAGAGAGGGAGAGAGGGAGAGAGGGAGAGAGGGAGAGAGGAGAGAGAGGGAGAGAGAGGAGAGAGGGAGAGAGGGAGAGAGGGAGGGAGGGAGGGAGGGAGGGAGAGAGGGAGAGAGGGAGAGAGGGAGAGAGAGAGAGAGAGAGAGAGAGAGAATGGAGAGGTTGAAGTAGACAGATTGAGGGAGGGAGAATGTGTCAGAGGAAGAAACAGATGATCAGAGGACGGAGATGTGCAAAGAGCGAGGTGGATGAGAAGAGAGAGGAAGAGGAAATAGAGATATTCAGTGCGTGAGTGAGAATAGTTGAAAGCGGGGAATGGAGAAAAGCAGATGGAGGGAATGGGAGAGAAGAGATGGAGACACATTTCATCAATTGCAACATATCAGAGAGGGGCTGCGGGCATGTGTCTGGGTGGAAGAGGGTGGCCTCTCTGTCACTGATCCCTGTGACATCCTGTGTTCAAGGAGTGAGAACGAGGGGTCTGGAGCTGGGTCCGAACCAGCCTGGTGTGGGCATGGGGTGGGCGGGGGAGTTAAGGTGCGGAGGGTCATGTTGGGATTGGTGGGGGACATCGGTTTCAGGGATCATGGTGTGAGGGGGGGGGGGGGGGGGGTGTGTGAGGATCACAGTGAGGGTCATGGTGGGGTCAGTGTGGGATGTCAGGTTGGGGGGGGGGTCGGTATGGATGGAGGTCAGGAATGTGCGGAAATATGTGGGTTGGGGTTAGAGTGAGAGGGGATCCGTGGGGGTCATCATGAAGGAGCTCAGTGTGAAGGGGAGGTCAGTGTGTGGGGTGTCAATAAGAAAAGGGGGTCTGTGGGATGGGTCATAGTGAGGGAGGGCTTGGTCTGGGGAGGGTCATGAGGAGGGGGAGGCTGTGTTTTAGGCAGGGTCAGTGTGTGAGGTCTTACAGGTTGAGGATGCATCATGGGTTGGGGAGGGGGGTTGGGTTCAGAGGGCATAGTCCTCCATGAGTGATGATCAGTGCAGCCCGATGCCCATTGAGGTGGTGAAGGGGAGAGAGAGGAATTTCCAACAGTGTCTGCCTACCTTCCCCAGCCACCAGCTCTCCCCTCACCCCCCTGCCCCCCTCAGCCCTCCTCCTGCTCCCCTCACTCACCAGGGCCTGCCATCATCACCCCCCCCCCTCCCCATTGTTGCCCAGCCCCCATAGTGGGTAATGAAGCTGCCACACAGACCCCAGCCACCTGTGTGTGGCGTTTACATGTAATCCCGGTCAACCCGTGCCATCTCCCTGATCCGCTTGTTTCTTCCCACATCCCCAAAACGTGCAGACTCGTGGGTTAACCCGTCGCTGTAAGTTGTCCTCAGTGAGTGGGTGAGGGCAAGAAGCTGGGGGGAAGTTGATGGGAATGTGAGAATTTTAGTGGAGGAAGGGGGTGGAAGAGGCAGGGGAGGGGGGGGGGGAAGGGGGGAATTTGTAGAATTCACCGAAAATTGGAGAATTCAAGGCTCATACCATTGGGTTGTAAGCTAACCAAGTGGAATATGAGGTGCTGTTCCTCCAATTTGTGTGTGACCTCACTCCGGCAATGTCACTATGGGAATGTGAAGGGGAGTTAAGATGCTGCAGGGAAATCTAGTAGACTTAGTGGACCGAGTATAAGTATTCAGCGGAATGGTTGCCACACTAATGGCATGCACATTGAATTCTCCAATTTCAGGTAGCTTCTACAAACGCTCCCTTCCCCCTCCCCTCCCCTGCCCCACCCCACAACTTCCTCCACTGGAAGTCTGTTAACCAGCTCCACAGTTCGTATATGCACAGGTCCATCTTGTGTTCACACCTGTCCCTATCCAAAGATCCGCCTATTAGAGAACCTCCTTGCCTCAGGGTCAATGGTGGCACTGATTTGCCATGTTTTTTGTCGCTTTCACTTTTTTTCCCTACTCTCCCCTGCTACAATCAGTCTGAAGGAGGGTCCTGACCCGAAGAGTCGCCTGTCCATTTTCTGCAGAGGTGCTGCCTGACCCACTGAGTGACTGCAGCAGTTTAGGTCCACATGAGTGTGGCAAGGGTGGGGGATAAATTTGTGCCATCTGTGTAAACCGGTATGTATAACCTCCGAGAATGTTGGATGGAGTTGGATGGAGTTTTGTAAGGATCATGTATTGGATATCTTTATTTCTTAAATAAAGTATCCTTTTTAAATTTAAAAAAAAGTCTCCCTCTGAGGGAGTTGGGGGAACATTGGCTGCAGTAACTGTCCCTTGTGCCCTCAGTGCCATTGGCTGCAGTGCCGGGTTTAAACTGCACTCAACAACTCAGGCCCTTGAGCCCCTAGCAACATGCTTGTAAATCTCCTTGGCAACACGATGCCGCAGCGCCAGTTGCTGCCTTCCAGCGCCAGAGACCCAGGTTCAATCCCGACTGTGGGTGCAGTCTGCACGGGGATCGAACGTTCTCCCCGTGACCGCCTGGGTTTTTCCTGGATGCTCCGGTTATTTTACTCCCACACTCCAAAGACATGCAGGGTTATAGGTTAATTAGATTCAGTAAAAATAGTGAATGGTCCCTAGTGTATAGGGTAGTGTTAGTGTGCAGGTCGGCGAGGACTTGGTGTATCTGTATCTCTTCTCTGCACCTTCTCTGGCTTAGTAGCATCCTTCCTATAACTGGGTGGCCAAAACCTTGACTTTACGTTCACTGCTGTGGGCCACACTGACCACTGCACAATAGGAAATGGTGGGGTGTTCTACCAGACCGCAGGGGTCTACCAGATAATAACTTGCAAACAATCAAAGCTGGTCTGGTGGGCGGGTGCATCACTGGCTGTGGCATGTGGTGTTTCAGTAATACTGGATGCTGATCTTCTGATTAAGAAGTCAAGCCACATCAGCGCACAATAGAAGGAAGCTCGTGAGAACTTGTGCAGAGAGAATGGAATGTCAAGGAGCAGGTCACGGAAACAAAAACAGAAAGGGCTGGGGGCACTCAGTAGGTCCGGCAGCATCTGTGGAGAGAGAAACAGTTAATATTTTGGGACTGGGCCTCTTCATCAGAACTGGGAAAGAGAGAGAAGACATAGAGTCATGGAGTCATACAGCATGGCGACCAATATGGCCCCATCTCAACTGGTCATATTTGCCAGTGTTTGGCCCAAGGTGGGAGAGGGATGTGGAACAAAGGGCCGACACCAGGCTGGTGCATGGGGGAGTGATGCACATTATGCTTCTTGCTGTGACATGTTGGAAATACTGAGGCTGTGAGACTGTACGCAGGAGACCGTACGATATGAACAGAGAAAGTAAAACCGAGGCAAAATGACGACCGTTTCCGATGCAAATAGAACGACAGCATGTGTGTTTCTTCAAGGCAGAGAATTTGATATCGAGTCCGGAAGGCTGCAGCAAGCCCAGAGGAAGATGTGGTTGAGGTTGTGTTCCTCAAACTTGCGTGGGGCCTATTGTCAAACGTGCAGGAAACCACAGAGCCACCGGTGGCAGGTAACAGGAGGCTTAGCGTCGCCCGCGCCCACTGAACGCAAGTGGCCCTCAAAGTAATCACCTAGTCTGTTTGGTTTCTCCGATGCAGAGGAGACCATGTCTGGACTTCAAATGCAACGACTAGACTGAAGGTTGGCAATTGAATCTGACAAAAAGGATGGTGAAAAGACTCCTTCACTCCATCAACTTTTATTAGATTTCACCATTTGCACCATTTTGGTTTCTCCACACATCACCTCCAACCTTGGTTACTATCTCCACACTTCTCACTTCCACCTGAATTATATTACAATCAACCCCTTCTCACCTGCATCCATCTATCACTTAGACACAAAAAGCTGGAGTAACTCAGCGGGACAGGCGGCATCTCTGGAGAGAAGGAATGAATGGGTGATGTTTCGGGTCGAGACCCTTCTTCAGACTATCCATCTATATCCATCTATCACTTACCAGATCTTGGCTCACTCCTCCCCCTCACCTCTTCGGACATGGAACATAAAATAGTACAGCATAAAATAGTACAACACTGCCTCACCCACCATACCCGGCAGCGCATTCCAGACGCTCATCACCCTCATGGAATCTTGCCAACGGAGATGCCTCATCTAAGCTCGTCTCACTGCCCGCATTTGCCCCAGATCCCTACAAACCTTTCCAATCCATGTAACTGCCCAAATGTCTTTTAAATGCTGTTAATTTGTTATAGTTGTGGGTGGAGGCATCTGTCTCAACTATCTCCTCTGGCAGTTTGTTCCATACACTCTGTGTGAAAAATCCTATTAAATCTTTCCTCTCCTCACCTTAAACATGCTCTTCAGTTCAAGATTCCCCCACCCTGGCTAAAAGACTCTGGGCATTGACCTTAACTTTCACCCTCATGATCTTCTACACCTCTGTAAGATCACCGTCAGCTTCATGTGCAGCAAGGAAATAAGTCTTCCTTCTACGAGCTATCACCCCTTTACTCTGTTGGTCTGCAGAAGGGTCTTGACCCGAATTGTCATCTGTCTATCTCCCTTCACAGATGATGCCTGACCTGCTGAGTTCCTCCAACACTTTTTTTTTTGCTCCAGATTCCTGGATCTGCCATAACGTGTTATGTAGCTCAGCACAAGGCTTGGTTCCTAAATCTAAATAAAACATATGAAGGGATGAGGGGCGAGTTGGCTGTTGTTTCTGGTAGAAAACGTTAAAAGGCCTGATAATACCTAACATTTAAGGAAATAATGTATATAAATAATGCATACTATGTGGTCCATCCAGGACTGAGAAGAGAAGAGAAGACATCAAAGAGAATATGAAATTGTTACTGAATGAGGATTGAGTGCAACTTAGAACTCTACAAAGGACCACAAAATCAATGAGGACAGATGTGATAGAATATGAGTATGGACCCACGAGAAGCAAGAACACTCACTGTGGGAGCTTCAGCGGCGTGTAAAGAGGGAAAGACTACTTTCAAGAGCATTTATAACAGGGATAAACTTTTTCCCAACGTCTCACCTATCTGTGATAAATGCCAGTCTCAAGAAGCTACTATTTGTCGTTTGTATAAAAATTCAAAAATTTTGGACAAATCTTCACAAAATTATTTAAAATAAAACTGACACCAAAAGCAGAATGGATTATTTTTGGAACAACCGAAGGTAGCCCTGAATTAAATGTGTTTCAAAAGAATCTATTCGAATACGGGTTAAGAACTGGAAAAAAATTTAAATTCTGGAAAAATGCTCCCATACCAACAGTAAATATGTGGATTTCAACAATGTTTGCAACACTGCATCTGGAAGATATGAGACTCCGCCTGGGCAGGAAAGTCAGATCGCTTTTATAAGAGGTGGTCTGCATTTATAGATCTACTACAAGGATAAGGTGCAGGAGTACCTCAAAGAGGTACCGGCGTCGGGTCGTGGTAAAGGGGGATACCAAATTGTCGAGTTGGTAAATTCCTTTTGCGTGATGTTTATAATAAAGCAACTGTCTTTTCCTTTGTTCTTCTTTCTCTTTCTTCTTTTCTAGGGTCTATCTCTTAATCTCCTTTCTCTAACTCCTCGATTAAGGGCTCTCCCTTCTTAAATTTAAAATAAAATAAAATTTAAAAAATAATTTACAGGGATGAAGGAAATAATGGAGGAATTAACCAATTACTTTGTGCTGTGTCTGGTGGAAGACAAAAAACACCTGCCCGGACTACCAGTGAACAAGGAGTCCAGGGAGGACGGGGATCTGAAGAAAACGAGTATTATTTTAAAAAGCATCCAGTGAAGCTGGTGAGATGGAACGTTGATGAATCCCAAAGACCAAATGAACTACATCCTAGAGTTTGAACAGAGGTGGCAATGGAAATAGAGTACAGAGCTGTACGGCACAGAAACAGGTCTTTTGGCCCACCTTGTCCATTCTGACCATGTTGGCCTACTGGACTTGTCCCATTAGCCTGCATTTGGTCCGCATCCCTCCAATCCATTCCTATCAATATATCTGTCCAAATGTCTTTTAAAATTCACAATTGTATCCACTTCTATATTTTCCTTTGGCAGCTCATTCCATATATGGACAATCCACTAAGTGAAACATTTACCCCTGGGATCCCTCTCTCCCCTCTCACCCGAAGCCTATGTCCTCTAGCTTTTGAATCCTATACTCTGGGAAATTCACATTTTCCATGTCGCTCATGATCTGTACACCTTAATAAGGTCACCCCCTCAGCCTCCTACACCCCAAAGAAAGAAGTCCCAGCCTCTCCAATCACTACCTATAACTCAAGCATCCGAGCCCAAGTAGCATCCAGGTGATAGACATAAAATGCTGGAGTAACACAGCAGGTCAGGCAGCATCTCTGGATCCTTTTTCTCCAGAGATGCTGCCTGACCCGCTGTTTCTCCAGCACGTTGTCCATCTTCAGTATAAACCAAAGATCCTATAGCGGAGCAAGATAGACCACTCCTTCTAAATGCAATGGGCTGACGTGTAGTACGCAACGGAGCGGAACGTGGGCCTTTTTTTCATCCATTTCCATAACCCAACCCGACTCGCAGTGTATTGAACGTTGCGGGGGACAGTTTGTGTTAATAAATTATAATTCTGAAAATGAGGAGAAGATTTTTCCCAAATAACTTTTATGTTTCCGTAACCGGCTTCCGTCTCCGCACTAGTTATCTTTGCTCCGCTACGGGATCTTTGGTGCGGAGACGGAAGCCGGTTACGGAAATGGGGCCGAAAGTTACCCGTGAATCTGCCCATGACAGTACTACCTCTTTTTCGTCGAGTGATCTATCGTGTTTGCTATCGGATCTTCGGTATAAACCAGATTTGCAGTTCCTTTCTACACACCAACATCCAGGTGAACCTGTTCTGCACCTTTTCCAACTTAATGACATATTTCCTGTGATTGGGCGACCGGAGCTACACGCAGCTAATGCAATAACTCTCGCCTTCCTGGGGTGAGATGAGGGAGGTCAGAACCCACCTGCGCTTCCTTCCTTCGGTGAAGCTGGACGGTGTGGGTGCCTCCTCGCTCCACCCCTCTTCCTTCCCTGGCTCCTGCCGTGACTCCTTCCGCTCCTGGCTGAGTTGGGCTTTCAAACCTTCTTGGTACCTTGGAGACAGAAACATTCATTGGTCAGGGCTTTGGGTAGAAGAGTCAGGAAGTCATGAGCAGCTTTGTCAAAAGTTTGGTTAGGCCACATTTGGAGTATTGTGTGCAGTGCTGTACATCAAAGTACAGGAAGGCTTTGGAGAGGGTGCACAAGAGGTTTACCAGAATGCTGCCTGGATCACAGGGCATTCGCTACGAGGAGAGGTTGGATAAACTTGGAATCTTTTCTCTGGAGTGTCGGAAGCTGAGAGAAGACCTGACAGAACTAAATAAAATGATGAGAGGCATAAATAGGGTAGACAGTTTTTCCCAGGGTGGAAATGTCAAAGATGACATAGCTTTAAGGCGAGGGGTGGAAAGTTTAAAGGAGATGAGAGAGGCAGCTAATTTTACACAGGGAGTGGTGTATGCCTGGAATGTGCTGCAAGGACTAGTGGTAGAAGACAAATAGCAGTGTTTAGGAGGTATTTAGACGGGTACATAAATAGGCAGGGGATAGAGGGATTTTGACCAGGCACAGGCAGGCACATAGGATTAGTAATATTAATAGAATATTGACTGGCCTTGAGGGGGATACGACATATATTGCCTGAAGTAGATTCATATTGCCCGAGTCGGCAATATATGTCGTATCCCCCGAAAGAGGACAGTCAATATTGTTATTATTACCCATATCAGACATCTAGAGGAAAATCTGAACATCTCAGCTCGGCGGACTTCCACGTAAAATTTAACCAAAATGGACGCGGCAGTCTTCCTGTCTGCCGTTTGAATATTCTAAATTTCCCACGCAGCGTCACGTTGCCAAGTTCCCGGATGTGAGACCAGGGGAATATAAGACTATATTCCCCGCTGTTTTAACAGGTAAAGTCCATAGGCGTTCGCAAGAAAGGGGAATACAAGAAAATATTCCCCTGTTACCCCTGCTGGCAGTAAAAACGAAGGGAATACAATTTTGTAAAAGCATACCTCAGATGTGTGATATGGGTAATAATTGGCTTTATGGGTCGCACCGACATCATGGGCCAAAGGTTCTGTTCCTGTGCTGTACATTATCAGACTCTGATTAAACCGGGAGAGTGGAAAGCTTTGGAATTTGAGGAATGCAGAGATCTCGCTGGAGGTGGCTACAAAGATTGGGACGGGCAGGTGGGCAAGGAATTTGCAGAGGGAGATGAGAATTTAACAAAATGCAGAACCAACAAAGCTGGGGCTCGGGTGGAAATGGGAAAGGGATGTGAGGGGCAGGAAGTGCTCAAAGTGCATTTATTGTTCCAGGAATGTCCTTGGGAGTTACAAGAAAAGGCAGATAGCTGGCGATGGACCGGAAAACCTGCTGAGGTCCAAACTGAAGGGTGGGATATAGTCCTGTAGGTTTTACTGACTCCAGCTCTGACAGCCAGGGGCGTGGAGGAAGGTGCCACCTTGGCAGAAGCTCGTGCACTGGGGGTAAAGGAGACCGTGCGGCGTGCGCAGAGGATGGAGCCGGTCCTATCGCCCGTATATTCTGCTCTCTGGGCACGGGGGCAGTCTCACCCTTTGTTAAACGCTTCCTCCGCAATCTTGGCTTTGTTCTCTGGGCTGGTTACTGCCGCAGCGAGAGGCTGGACATCTCCCGTAGCCGGCCGCTCCACCTCTCTATCACCGTTCTGCTTCCTGCAGTGGACAGGGGAAACAAGGAGCTGATCTCACAGTGTCGTCGCTTTGTTGGCCACAGCTCAGGGTCCTTTGGCCCAACTCATCCATGTCAACCAAGATGCTAGTCTCATCCACCCATAACCATTTAAACCTTTCCTATCCATGCACTTGTCCATATGCCTCTAAAATGTTATTATTGTATAATTTCCTCTGGCAGCTCATTCCAGATACCCACCACCCTCAGTTCCTATTTAATTTTTTTTCCCTCTCACCTTCAATCTATGACCTCTAGTTCTTGATTCCCCAACCTGGCGAAAATGACCCTGTGCATTCACCCGATCTATTCCCCTCTTGATTTTAAGCACCTCACCCCTCAGCCTCCTGTGCTCCAAGGAATAAAGTCCTTGCCTGCCCAACCTCTTCCCATGGTACGTATTATTTTTCTTTCGCACAATGTATTTTACCGCCTTGCAGAATTTTGTGTAATTAATGCTTTATTTATGTTTTCTTGTGTTGTCTGAATCTAAAAAGATATTTGGACAAGGTACCTGGATAGGAATGGTTTTTTGGTCTGCTTGGGCAGGTTAGTCTGGCGGGCCTGTTTTCTTGCTGTAAGTGCCTGTGATGCTGCTGCATTTTACATGTCCCTCACCGTACAATGACCATAAACAGGACTTAACTTATAACAGGTATCTAAATGTGACTTCACACCCACTCTGCTCTCTCCTCTGTGAGGATCCCCATTGCATCCCCCAATCTCAGCAGTCCCAGACACTGCTCGCTACCACCCTCCTGTGGACGGGCAGGGTGCGGCGGCCGCGTGGCAAGGGCCAGGAGCTGAACTCACGTCTCTACGAGGGGACTCAGCATGGGGCTGGAGTGCAGGCCAATCCTGCTGGAGCTGCTGGGAATGGTGCTGGGGCTGGTGGTGACGGAGTCCGAGCTGCTGGCGTTACTGGTGGAGTTCGAGCTGTTGGTTTCAGTGCTACTCTGTGACTCCATCTGCAAGAATAACAAAAAGAACCAGTTTGTTAACAACATGGAGACACAGGGAACTGCTGATGCTGGAACCTTGATCAATTTTTACTGATTGCAACCTCGTTGTCACCTTCCCAGCCGACAATAAACCGTTCTACACCTCCGTCATCAGCGTTTGCTTTGATCTGTAATTTTCACTCCTTACATTCTCTTTGTGCCCATCCCTCTCCCCTGACTGTTAGTTTGAAGAAGGGTCTCGACCCGAAATGTCACACATTCCTTCTCTCCAGAGATGCCGCCTGTCCCGCTGAGTTACTTCAGCATGTTGTGTCGATTTGCAATTAAGAATGTAATTGTCCTATTACTGGAACATATGACAATTAAACACTCTTGACTGACCTTGACATTGGTGTGGAGAAGGAGCTGGTGCAGGAGGGAGGGTTTTAGATACAGTAGCTTGCAAAAGTATTCACACCCCTTGAACTTTTCCAAATTTTGTCACGTTACAACCACAAACATAAATGTATTTTATTGGGATTTTATGTGATATACCAACACAAAGTGGTGCATAATTGTGAAGTGGAAGGAAAATTATACATGGTTTCCAAATTTTATTACAAATAAAAAACTGAAAAGTGTGGCGTGCAAAAGTATTCAGCCCCCTTTACTCTGATACCCCTAAATACAATCCAGTGCAACCAATTGCCTTCAGAAGTCACCTAATTAGTAAATAGAGTCCACTTGTGTGTAATCTAATCTCAGTATAAAATACAGCTGTTCTGTGAAGGCCTTGGAGGTTTGTTAGAGAACATTAGTGAACAAAACAATGGTCCTCATGAATGGCATCATGAAGCCCAAGGAACACACCAGACAGGTCAGGGATAAAGTTGTGGAGATGTTTAAAGCAGGGTTAGGTTATAAAAAAATATCCCAAGCTTTGAACATCTCATGGAGCACTGTTCAATGCATCATCTGAAAATGGAAAGAGTATGGCACAACTGCAAACCTACCAAGACATGGCTGTCCACCTAAACTGACAGGCCGGGCAAGGAGAGCATTGATCAGAGAAGCAGCCAAGGTAACTCTGGAGGAGCTGCAGAGATCCACAGCTCAGGTAGGAGAATCTGTCCACAGGACAACTATTTGTCATGCACTCCACAAATCGGGCCTTTATGGAAGAGTGGCAAGAAGAAAGCCATTGTTGAAACAAAGCCATAAGAAGTCCCATTTGCAGTTTGCTGCAAGCCATGTGGGGGACACAGCAAACATGTAGAGGAAGGTGCTCTGGTCTGATGGGACCAAAATTGAAGTTTTTGACCTAAATACAAAACGCTATGTGTGTGGCAGAAAACTAACACTGCACATCACCCTGAACACACCATCCCCACTGTGAAACATGGTGGTGGCAACATCATGCTGTGGGGATGCTTTTCTTCAGCAGGGACAGGGAAGCTGGTCAAGTTCTTGGAAGATGATGGAGCCAAATACTGGGCAATCTTGGAAGAAAACCTGTTAGAGTCTGCAGAAGACTTGAGACTGGGGCGGAGGTTCACCTTCCAGCAGGACAACGACCCTAAACATACAGCCAGAGCTACAATGGAATGGTTTAGATCAAAGCATATTCATGTGTTAGAATGGCCCAGTCAAAGTCCAGACCTAAATCCAATTGAGAATCTCTGGCAAGACTTGAAAATTGCTGTTCACAGACGCTCTCCATCCAATCTGACTGAGCTTGAGCTATTTTGCAAAGAAGAATGGGCAAAAATGTCAGTCTCTAGATGTGCAAAGCTGGTAGAGACATACCCCAAAAGACTTGCAGCTGTAATTTTAACTGTGGTTTTAACGTGACAAGATGTGGAAAAGTTCAAGGGGTATGAATACTTTTGCAAGCCACTGAATATGGATCATTTGGGTGGTAAAGAAGGCTATCGGCCTGCTTGCCTCCATCTATTGAGCACTGACGTCAGGACATGATGTTGCAACTGTACACGCCAGTTAGTGAGACCACACTTGCAGGGTGCATAGTTCTGGTCACCCTGCCCTAGGAAGGGTCATTAAGCAGGAGAGGGTGCAGAAAAGATTCTCCAGGATGTTGCCATATTGAGGGTTTGAGTTATAGAGGGAGAATAGATGGGCTGGATTTTATTTTCTTTGACGCATAGGTGGCTGAGGGGTGACCTTATAGAAAGATTGCAAATCACGAGAGAGTATAGATAAAGTGGATGGTCATCGTCTATTTCCCCCATAATTGGGGGTGTCCAGAACTAGAGGGCGCAGGCTTAAAATGGATGGGAACATTTTTTTAAAAAGACCCACGGGGTAATTTCTTTACGCAGAGGGTTGCACTTATGTGGAACGAGCTGCCAGAGGAAGCACTAGAGGCTGGTACAATGACGATTTAAAATATATTTAAACAAGTAGATAGATAGGAAAGGTTTGTAGTGATGTGGGCCAAGTACAAATAGGACTAGCCCAGCTGTAAAATCTGATTGTCATGGACGAGTTTGGGCTGTTTCCCTACTGTATGACGTCCATCACTCTAAGATATCAACACCGTCGAAAGTGACGGGTAACAGCTAATCTCGACCGAATGATAGCGACTGGAACGATGGCGTACGGACTGAAAAAGTGCTGACACATTTTGCTAATTAAAGGAAATGTCAGCAGCAAGATCTGTGGAGGGATAAACAAAGCTCATTTTCCATGTCGACGACTCTTCATCAGAACTTGGTTGGGATCTTATCGTGCCAAGCCCCTTGATTAAACCCCTTCTGAGGGTGGCTGGGAGGAAGGGGGGGGGGGGGGGGGGGGGGGGGGGGGGGGGGGGGGGGGGGGGGGGGGGGGGGGGGGGGGGGGGGGGGGGGGGGGGGGGGGGGGGGGGGGGGGGGGCTGCTGCCACGGGCAGTAGATAGGATGTTTGGTGAACGTTTGCAACTTTGCCAGCGCCAAAACATGGCGACACGTGTGCATTTCCTAGGCGAGGCCTGCTACATGATTTTACTGGGCTGTATGCGACACAAAGCGTCTCACTGCACCGGGGTACACAACAATAAAGTATCATCATCATCTTACATTCATCATCATCATCATCATCATCCATTAATTCTGACAAAATGTAGACAGCCACTCCTGTCTGCCTTTACAAAATTCTGTTGCATTTGTTACGCGTGGCCTGTCTTGCGCTGGATTGACCTAATTGATGTGCACAAGATCATGAGGGGCAATGATAAAGTGAACACTCAGTCTTTTTCCAGGGGAGAGGAGTCCAAGACTAGAGGGCATCGGCTTAAGGTGAGAGGGAACAGATTTAAGAGGAATCTTTGGGATAGCATTTGAACTCAGAGGGTAGTCCGTATCTGGAATAAGCTGTAGAAACGGACACAATTACGACTTGTAAAAGACATTTGGACTGGGTAAAATAGGACTTTCCCAGAGTGCCAATTTGGTTGGCATGGACAAAGTGATTGGGACCTGTTTGTGAATCTTCTTGACTCTAGAGGTCATAGCTGTGTGACTCTGAGTAGCCTGCAACTCTCTCAATGCACTCCGAACACGGATCCAGAGGATTCCCCTTCATCTCATCACCAATCTTCCCCCTTCTCCCGAGGAGACTCCTTGAGACAATCTACCTATTGGTTTGGCTCGGCCACCAAGCACGTCACCTGGAGGCTGCCGTGAATCGTCCGATCAGCTGAGAAGGTTGTTGGCTGCAACCTTCCCTCCGTTGACGAACTGCACACTGCAAGGGCCAGGAAGCGAGCGGGTAAGATCATCTCTGACCCCTCTCTCCCTTGGCCACAAACTCTTTGAATCACTTCCCTCTGGAAGGTGAATCCGGACTGTCAAAGCTGCCACAGCTAGACATAAAAGCAGCTTTTTACCACGAGTAGTAGCTCTACTCAATAACCAAAAAGTCTGCAGCCTCTTTTTGCTCTGCCATTTTATTTAATTCACATGTTTAATCGATAATGCTTTATTATTAATGTTTAATGTTTTATGTGTCATTCTTAATTGTCACTGTGTGTCATGTTGTCACTTGCCAGTGGAGCACCAAGGCAAATTCCTTGTATGTGAACATACTTGGCCAATAAACTTATTCATTCATTCATTCAAAGGAGAGCTGTAAGATTGCGGCAAACAGCTCTGCCTCCTCCTGTCTGACTTAGTGTTAGAGGGACCCACAGCACAGAAACGGGCCCTTTGGCCCACCGTGCCAGAGAGCCAAATTCCAACCCTTTTGCCCATCGACACTAATCCCATTTGCCGTATCAGGATCACATCCTTCCAAGCCTTGTCTATTTATGTGTCTGTCTAAATGCCTCAAACTAATAATTCTATCTGATTCCACGACCTCCGGCAGCAGTGACCTCTGGATATCAACCACTATCTGCACAATAAACATCCCAGTTAAATCTCCTCTAGAACTTCTTCCTCCCACCCTAAACTATTGCCCTCGTGTTATTGACACCATTTGCTTTCACATCAAACTCTTAGAACTGATTCTTTCCGGCAACTTATTTCCAGCAGCTTTGTTTTTTTCTGGAATCTTCTGGGATCTCCAAGAGCAGTGCATACTGCTGGTGTCCAGTTGCCCAGCTACAGCAGAGACCATTTAAGGATCAACCACTAGGGCTTGGATCAGAGGTCAGATAGTGTGGACATTCAGACACAGCAGGTCCATTCCCTCCATAGATGCTGCCTGTCCCACTCAGTCCATCCAGCACTTGCCCAAGATTTCAGCCTCTGCAGATCCCTGTGACCAGAAACACTTGGTATTCCCCTCTGGAGGATTTCTATGAACTCATGGAGTTTTTACAATACGGATCCTTTACAATCATCATTTTGAATGGCTCGTCGCTTTATTCCAAATTCCACATTACAGACTTTATTTGAATTCAATGACTTTGGATTTTACTTTGGATGTCTGCAAGAATTACAATGTTTGGTTCCGGGACATAAGACAATAAAACACTTTTGACCATTGAGATTACTTATTCATGGCTCTGGAACCTGCTGTGAGATCTTACCCACTGGACCACCATGCATCCCAAGTCTACGGAGAGCCCCTTCACATTCCCCCTCTCCCATCAGACACACGGTTATGTGATTGATTCTTAACTGCCTCATGAAGTGGCTTACCAAGATTTCATAACCAGGATGTTAAATCAGGAAGCAGATGAAATGAAACCAACGACATATCAACGACATACTTCCTCTTAGCCTGCATCCATCCCATTCACCTAATTCCTCTCTCCAGATGACTTGCTCCAATGCGTCAGGTGCCCCTGAGAAGTCTTCTTGAACAGAGGATCTAGTGGTCAGAGGCCTTGACCACTCCTCATCTAATTTCTGGTCGCCCCATTACGGGAAGGCTTTGAATGGGGTTTCACATGGGGCATCCTCATGTAAACGTTTGCAGGACTCGCTCGAATTTAGAACATTGAGGGGGGATGTTATGGAAACTTACAAAATTCTTATGGGGGTACACAAAAAGCTGGAGAAACTCAGCGGGTGCAGCAGCATCTAAGGAGCGAAGGAGATAGGCGACATTTCGGGTCGAGACCCTTCTTCAGACTCGACCCGAAACGTCGCCTATCTCCTTCGCTCCTTAGATGCTGCTGCACCCGCTGAGTTTCTCCAGCTTTTTGTGTACCCTCGATTCTCCAGCATCTGCAGTTCCTTCTTTAAAAAATTCTTATGGGGTTGGACGGGCTAGATGCAGGAAGATTGTTCCCGATGTTGGGGAAGTCCAGAACAAGGGGTCACAGTTTAAGGATAAGGGGAAAATCTTTTAGGACCAGGATGAGAAAAAAAATTTTCACACAGAGAGTGGTGAGTCTGTGGAATTCTCTGCCACAGAAGGTAGTTGAGGCCAGTTCATTGGCTATATTTAAGAGGGAGTTAGATGTGGCCCTAGTGGCTAAAGGGATCAGGGGGTATGGAGAGAAGGCAGGTACAGGATACTGAGTTGGATGATCAGCCATGATCATATTGATTGGCGGTGCAGGCTCGAAGGGCCGAATGGCCTACTCCTGCTCCTGCACCTATTTTCTATGTTTCTATGTTTCCATGTTCACTACAATGATACCTAAATTATGGAGTGTTAGCTATAAGGAGAGATTCAACTTGGATTGTTTTCTCTGGAGCCTTCGAGGTTGAGGGGAGACCTGATGTCAAATTATGAGAGGCATAGATGAGGTAGACAATCAGAATTTTTCCAGGGTGGTAAATGTTAAAGGCTAGCGGCCACAGCTTTAAGGTGAGAGGAGGAAAGTTATAAAGGGATGTGCAAGCCAATTTTTTTTTTTTGCACAGAACTTGCTGCCGGAGGTGGTGGTGGGGGAAGATCCACTAGTGGCATTTAAGAAGCCTTTTGATAGGCACATGGATCAGCAGGCTGTGGAGGGGTAAGGACCATGTGCAGGCAGATGCGATGGGTCACGTGCAGGGCAGGGAGATTAGTTTAGCTTGACATCACGGTCGGCACAGGCATGGTGGGCCACAGGGCTTTTTTTGCGCTGTTCTATGTTTTATGTTCTATTGCCGGCCCTGCTCGCGTCCCCTCTCCTCCTGGGCAGAATTCTTCCAATCCTCATCGATCAGCCACCTGCATTGTGCGGTCCGAGAATTTTGCAACTCCAATAAGTTCCACCAAGATAGCACGTAAATAGGCCCTTTGGCCCAACGGGAGCACACTGACCATCAACCGCACATTGACCCTATATTAATCCTATTTTTCTTTCTCCCCACATTCTCATTTTCCTACCACTCACCTGCACACTAGGGGGCAATTTACAGCAAATTAATCTACCGACCTGCACGTTTTACAGGACTGGGAAGAAACTAGAGCGTTTGGAGGAAATCCACACAGCCAGGGGAGAACGTGCAGGCAGTGTCAGAGGTCAGTATAGAACCTGGCTACCTGGCGCTGTGAGGCAGTGTCGCTACCAGCTGTGCTGCCCATATTTGCAGCTACTAAACTAACGTTGGCCCCATTTGCAATTAATCAGCTGGCTGTAGATGAAAGGTAAACATTCTGGTGAAGGATCATTGTCCTGAAACATTAATTCTGTTTCTCTCTCCACAGATGCTGGTTGGACCACTGAGTGTTTCCAGCATGACTTGCTCCAATGCGTCAGGTGCCCCCGAGAAGTCTTCTTGAACAGAGGATCTAGTGGACAGAGCCCTTGACCATACCTCAGATTTTTAACGTCTGCGGGTTATTATTTGCTTTTCAAAAGCAGAAGTAGTTTGATTAATGAATGACATGGCAGCAGATTGGGGAACATCTTTTTGCCCTCAGTGAGCAGATTATTGAACCCTCATAGACTGGGTGTGGTGCTGATCTTCCAATCCACCTCACTGCAGAGTTTTCTTTATAACTGTAGCATGACAATGCAGTAAAACTGCACTTTGTTATCTTTCTCTTTGCACAGCCCGTAATACTTGTACATGGCTTAATTGTACTCATATGTATCGCATGATTTAATTTAACCAGATAGCTTAGGGCGGCAGGCTGGCTCAGCGGTAGAGTTGTGTCTATCTTCGGTTTAAACCAGCATCTGCAGTTCCTTCTTACACACTGCTGTAGAGTTGCTGCCTTACAGCGCCAGAGACCCGGGTTCGATCCTGACTATTGGTGCTGTGTGTACAGAGTGACCTTGTGGGTTTTCCGCGGGTGCTCCAGTTTCCTCCCGCAATCCGAAAACACACAGATTTGTAGGTTAATTGGCTTTGGTTGGAGATGGTGACTTGGCCCTCGTTTGTAGGATCGTGCTGGTGTACAGGATCATTGGTCAGTGCAGACTTGGTGGGCCAAAGGGCCTGTTTCATCGCTGTATCTCTAAACTAAACTCATCTAAACTAAACTAAACACTAAACAACACGAGGGTACACAAAAAGCTGGAGAAACTCAGCGGGTGCAGCAGCATCTAAGGAGCGAAGGAGATAGGCGACATTTCGGGTCGAGACCCTTCTTCAGACTGGTCAGGGATCAGGGAAACGAGAGATATAGACGGTGATGTGGAGAGATAAGGAACAATGAGTGAAAGATATGCAAAAAAGTATCGGTGATAAAGGGAACAAGCCATTGTAAGCTGTTTGTGGTGTGAAAATGAGAAGCTGGTGCGACTGGGGTGGGGGAGGGAGATAGAGATAGAGGGAATGCCAGGGCCCGAGGGCTGAGGGAGAGGTGGGAAGGGGAGGAGACAGCAAGGGTTAACAGAATTGAGAAAATTCAATATTCAAGCCCAAAGGATGCAGACTCCCCAAGTGGAATACGAGGTGCTGTTCCTCCAGCTTGCGGTGTTTGCTCACTCTGGCCGTGGAGGAGGCCCAGGACCGAGAGGTCGGATGTGGAATGGGAGGGGGAGTTGAAGTGCTGAGCCACCGGGAGGTCGGGTTGGTTATTGCGGACCGAGCGGAGGTGTTCGGCGAAGCGATCGCCAAGCCTCCGCTTGGTCTCACCGATATAGATCATCTGGCATCTGGAGCAGCGGATGCAGTAGATGAGGTTGGAGGAGGTGCAGGTGAACCTCTGTCGGTCCTGGAAGGACTGCTTGGGTCCCTGAAAGGAGTAGAGGGGGGAGGTGAAGGGACAAGTGTTGCATTTCTTGCGGTTGCAAGGGAAAGTGCCCGGGGAAGGGGTAGAGTGGGAGGGGAGGGAAGAATTGACAAGGGAGTTGCGGAGGGAGCGGTCTTTGCGGAAGGCAGACAGGGGGGGAGATGGGAAGATGTGGCGGGTGGAGGGGTCACGTTGGAGGTGGCGAAACTGGCGGAGGACTATATGTTGTATTTGCCGGCTCACGTTGGAGGTGGCGAAACTGGCGGAGGACTATATGTTGTATTTGCCGGCTACACCGCAAGCTGGAGGAACAGCACCTCATATTCCGCTTGGGGAGTCTGCATCCTTTGGGCTTGAATATTGAATTTTCTCAATTCTGTTAACCCTTACTGTCTCCTCCCCTTCCCACCTCTCCCTCAGCCCTCGGGCCCTGGCATTCCCTCTATCTCTATCTCCCTCCCCCACCCCAGTCGCACCAGCTTTCTCATTTTCACACCACAAACAGCTTACAATGGCTTGTTCCCTTTATCACCGATACTTTTTTGCATATCTTTCACTCATTGTTCCTTATCTCTCCACATCACCGTCTATATCTCTCGTTTCCCTGATCCCTGACCAGTCTGAAGAAGGGTCTCGACCCGAAACGTCGCCTATCTCCTTCGCTCCTTAGATGCTGCTGCACCCGCTGAGTTTCTCCAGCTTTTTGTGTACCCTCGCTTCTCCAGCATCTGCAGTTCCTTCTTTAAAACTAAACAACACGATACATGCATCAGTAACAAACCAAAACCACATGAGGATTATGGTTCAACAGGGAACTGTGAACTGGCTGCGGACCGTGTGATAGTTCATTTCAGATTTCTACACGCCCTGCACGGGATTAAGCTGGAGAGGCTGCAAAAAATATTGCAAAGATGTTACTGGGACGGCTGGGCTTGAGTTGTAAGGAGAGACTCGATAGGTTGGGAATGTTTCTCCTGAGTGAAGGAGAATCTTTTTGAAGTTTATCCATCATGAGGGGTATAGACAAGGGAGATGGCAATGTTTTTTTCCCCAGGGTAGGAGAGTTTTAAACTAAAGAACGTAGATTTCAGGTGATAGATGAAGGAGATAAAGGGCATGTGCGGGGCAACTTTTTTTTACACAGTGGAGGGTATATTGAACAATTTTTCAGAGAAAGTAGTTGAAGCAGGTACCATAACAACATTTAAAGAGACATTTGGACAGGTACATGGATATGAGAGGTTTAGAGAGATATGGGCCAAGCATGGGCAAATGGAAACTACAACGGCACAGCACAGGATATCTGTGTCAAACATGATGCAAAGTAAAACTAATCTAATCTGTCTGTACATCATCTATATCTTTCCATTCCCTGCTTGTCCATGTCCCTACATGTCTGCATGGGGCTAGCTTAGATGGGGCGTTTTGGTCTGCATGGACAAGTTGGGCTGAAGGGTCGGTTTCATGCTGAAAACTCTGTGGAAACATTTTCCCTCATCCACCCATCCTGATCACTCTATCAAACCTCCACTCACAATGGATAGCGAGGAAGGCTTGAGATGGATATAGATCAGATAGAAAGTTGGGCAGAGAGCTGGCAGGTGGAATTTACTTCCTACAAGGTGATGGATGTTGGGAAGTCAAATAGGGGCAGGACATCTGCAGTAAACAGCAAGGCACCAAGGAACGTTGATGAACAGTGAGAGCTCCAAATCTATAACTGGCAACAGAGGTAATAGGGTGGTGAAGAAGGCATACAGCATGCTTACGGCATAGGTCGGGATACAAAATATAAGAGTTGGGTTGTAATGATGCAACTTTACAAAACACTGTTTGGACAGCACTTGGGACTACTATGTGCAGGTCTGGTCACCACACTATAGGAAGGATGGGGTTGCATTGGAGAGAGTGCAGAGGAGATTCACCAGGATGTTGCCTAGGTGGAAGAGAGCACGGATAGGCAGGGCTTGTTCTCCCTGCAGTGATGGACGCTGAGGAGTTCAATTTAGTTTAATTTAACCTGACAGAGTCTATAAAATCAGTAGAGGCATATCTAGACAGTCAGAACCATTTTCCCATCGTGGAAATGTCAAAGACCAGAGGGGATAGCTTTAAGATGAGAGGGACGAGGTTTAAGGGTGATGTGCGGGGCAGGGTTCTTTTACACAGGGAGTGGCTGGGACTTGGGGTGTGCTGCCAGGGAGTGGTGATGGAGGTAGATACCAGCGGGGCATTTAAGGGGTTTTTAGATCGGCACATGGATATACGGAGTATGGGGGGATATAGATCACATGCAGGCAGAGATTAGTTTAACCTAGCATTGTGTTCAGCATGGATATCTCTGGCCAAAGTTGCTGTGCTGTGCAGTTTTACGTTCTATGTTCATGTTGCATGTATGAAGAGAACTGGGAGAAGATTATGGAACAGAGACAGGTGGACACAAAATGATGGAGTAACTCAGCAGGTGAGGCAGCAACTATGGAGAGAAGGAATTGGCGACGTTTCGGGTCGAGACCCTTCGTCAGACCCGAAACGTCACCAATTCCTTCTCTCCATAGTTGCTGCCTCACCCCGCAGGGTTACTCCAGCATTTTGTGTCTACCTTCGATTTACCAGCATCCGCAGTTCTTTCTTAAACATGGAACAGAGACACCTCCCCAGAGTGGACTGTAGACTTCACGTGATCTTTTCCCTCGATCTTCGTTTATCATCGTTGGACAATTAGCGTTAAAGACATGTTTTGTTTCCTACCAAAGCCACGGTGGGCATTGTGGAGCTGCTGGGGAGGTGTCCTGGAAAGTTGATAAACTTCGGTAGCACTGCCACACTCACTCTCCGACGTGGCACAGTCTGCGGAATAAAACACCACAAGGTCGTTAGTAGCTTAAAGCCGCAATATTGAGAAATAAGTCAGTTGTGAGGAGACCCATGGTTGGCACCAGCGTAAAACCCACAGTGATGGCTGGGCAAAGAATCTTACCACCCAAAAACAAACTCACCCCCACTGTTTCTATACCACAGTTAACACCATTAGGGTCTCTGCCTGAGGCCGGGAGAATTCATTGCTGCTGAGACTGGCAGCCAGACTGTAGTCAGTTAACCCTCAGTTTTGGTCACCTAATTTGAGGAAGGACATTCTTGCTATTGAGGGAGTGCAGCGTAGGTTTACAAGGTTAATTCCCGGGATGGCGGGACTGTCATATGCTGAGAGAATGGAGCGGCTGGGCTTATACACTCTGGAGTTTAGAAGGATGAGAGGGGATCTTATTGAAACATATAAGATTGTTAAGGGTTTGGACACGCGAGAGGCAGGAAACATGTTCCCGATGTTGGGGGAGTCCAGAACCAGGGGCCACAGTTTAAGAATAAGGAGTAAGCCATTTAGAACGGAGATGAGGAAACACTTTTTCACACAGAGAGTTGTGAGGCTGTGGAATTCTCTGCCTCAGAGGGCGGTGGTGGCCGGTTCTCTGGATACTTTCAAGAGAGAGCTAGAAAGGGCTCTTAAAGATAGCGGAGTCAGGGGATATGGGGAGAAGGCAGGAACGGGGTACTGATTGGGGATGATCAGCCATGATCACATTGAATGGCGGTGCTGGCTCGAAGGGCCGAATGGCCCACTCCTGCACCTATTGTCTATTGTCTAACCCATGTCACCCAAGCATCACTCAATGTAAGACAAAAAAGACACAATGTGTTAGAGTAACTCAGCGGGTCAGACAGCATTTCTGGAGGACATGGATAGTCGGCGTTTGAGGATGGGACTTTTCCGCAGACTAAAAGGGTCCCGACTGCAACGTAGCCTGTCTGTCCTCAGAGATGTTGCCTGGCCCGCTGAGTTACTCCAGCACTTTGTATCTATTTTTGCAAACCAGCATCCTGGTCATGCTCTCATTTCGCTACTACCATTGGGAAGAAGCTACAGGAGCCTGAGAACCGTGACCACTGAGAACCTTGACCACTGAGACCGCGACCAGCCTCAGGAACAGTTCCTTCCCCTCTCTCATCAGGCTTCGGAATGGTTCTTATAAGCTGGGATGCAGTCCAATTGTCCTCTAACCCATTGTGCAGTTTGTCTATGGAACTGATGCACTATAATGCAGAGTATGCTGTATTCTACCCTCTGTATCTTCCCCTTTGCTCTAACTATTGCACTTGGATTTGACTTGTTTATATTAATATGTTGTATATCTGATTTGTTTGGATAGCAAGCAAAACAAAGCTTTTCACCATACTTTGGTACACGTGACATAATACACCTAAATCTATTTATGGATCTTTAGCTAATCAAGGGATAAGAGGCTGGTGTATGGAAAGATCAGCCATGATCTTACTAAATGGTGGGCAGGGCTGAATCCACTTTTCACCCCTCCTGTTTAGTCATAGTCAGAGAGCTGAACTGCAGGGAAACGGGCCCACTTTGTCCATGACGACCATGTTTGGCATATTGGGCAAGTCACAGTTACCCGCATTTGGCCCAAGGCCCGCTAATCATTTCCCATCTACTTGTCTGTCCAAATGTCTTTTAAAAATCATAGTTGCTTCCGCTTTTATAGCTTCCTCTTGCAGCTCAAACACTGTCAAACTGCTGGTGGTCCCCACTCATTTCCACTCTGAAGCCCAGGAGGGCAACAAAAGTCATTGAGAGAGCATTATTTTTAAGGAGGCTCTGACCATATCCACTATATGGGGTTGCAGATATTGTCCACTGAAAGCCCGGGGGAGGGTGCAGAATAGGTTGACCAGATCAGCTGCTGAAATGAGGGACATGTTAAAAAGCATTGATGTTCCATACACCCCTGCCCTTGTCTTCCTTGGTGGTTAAGTTTGTGGATTTGGGAAGTGCTGTTGGAGCAGTCGAGGCAAGTAACTCCAGTGGATGGTACACATTGTGGTGGTGGAATATGTTGGGCTGTATTTAGCTTCTTTAGCTTCCTCTGGTAGCCCATTCCAGATAAGGATTATCTGGTGTTTTGGGGAGTGGATGGGGTGCCATTCCAACGAGCTGCTATTCCTGAATGGTGTGGAGCTTGTTGAGTGTTGTTGGAGCCTGCACTCACCCGGGCGAGCAGCGAGTGTTCCAGCACACTCCCGACTTGAGCCTTGTAGACAGTGGGAAAGGCATTGGGGTGAGACAAGAGGTGAGTCATTCACCAGCTGCTGACTGTTCATAACCACATTCATGTAGTCATATGGCTTGACCACGTGACGTGTTGTTCATGGAGTTTCATTCTGTGCAATCATCAGTCACTGATGGAGCAGTTAAAGATGGTTGGGCCCTGGGCCCTGTGCTAAGGATCTCCTGCGGTGATGTCTCAGGGCTGTGATGAGTCAAATGCTGCC
Organism: Okamejei kenojei; assembly: GCA_035221665.1. Classification (NCBI taxonomy): domain Eukaryota; kingdom Metazoa; phylum Chordata; class Chondrichthyes; order Rajiformes; family Rajidae; genus Okamejei; species Okamejei kenojei. The sequence goes on along the minus strand of CM069148.1, from coordinate 15,808,037 downwards.
TTGATGTCCAGGGCAGTCACCCTCACCTTGCCTCTAGAATAAGGTACCGTGGCCAACAGCTTCAGCAACCATCAGGCTCTTGAACACTGCACAGCACTAACCTCAGCAACTATCATCTTCTATGTATGGACAGTGTCATCATACATAGTTGGGTTTAGTTTAGTTTCGTTTAAAGATACTTTCTGCTCACCGGGTCCGCACCGACCAGCGATCCCCAGACATCCTACATAGTAGGGGCAATATACAGAAGCCAAATTAACCGGCAAATCTGTAAGTCTTTGGAGCGTGGGAGGAAACCGGAGCACCCAGGGAAAACCCGTGTGGTCACGGGGAGAGCATACAAGCTCCACACAGACAGCACCCGTACTCAGGTTTGAGCCCAGGTCCCTGGCGCTGTAAGGCAGCAGCTCCACCGCTGAACCACCCCGACAACTGCCCTACTGTGGTCTTCAGCTTAGCACTTTTATGGTTTTCTTGTATTACGGTTATTGTTATTGTAACATTATGAATCATTATTATATATATACCCGTGTGTTATTAGATTCACAGGCCTGTTCAGCTGCTGCAAGTAAGAATTCCATAGTTCAGTTGCTGGTACATTTGACATTTAAACACTTTCAACATTTGACTCAGCCCTGTGGTCCATTTAGCCCAGCTGAAGATTGACACCTATTCTCCCAGAATGAGGTAAAACTCTTCATTGCTCTACTCTGAGTAAGAGCAGGGGTATTTTTGCAATGCCCAGGGCAATCTTTATCCATGAATAACCATCACCAGATGAACCACTTCTGCTGATGAGTCACTCTGCTGTTTCCAGAACTTTCTGGTGGTGACATTGACCGCCTCATTTCTTGAGTTTGAGCAGCACAACTGTGATTAAGAGTTTATAAATATTTAGTGAGACAGAGTGAGTTTCTGAGAGGTTTTGGTAGATGCAATGGCAGGTTTAATTTTGATCTGGTATTTTGATCTGGCCTCCCTTTGATCTGGTATTTTGTTGGTTGACATGCTTGATCAATGGTGTTTTATCATTAATGTTTTATTAGTATTAATGTTTAGTGTTTTCTGAGTCATTCGCAACTGTCACTGTATGTCATGTTGTTACTTGTGGGCGGAGCACCAAGGTACATTCCTTGTATGTGAATACTTGGCCAATAAACCTACTTACTTACTTAAGTGTTCAAAGGTCAAGGCGAGAGTGAAGAGTGTTTAATTGCCACATGCACCGGGGCCACAACAATGAGATTCATGCTTGCTGCAGATTTACAGACACATTGGCGCAGCTGTTGCCTCACAGCGCCAGAGGCCAGGGTTCGATCCTGACCTCCTGTGCTGCCTGTGTGGAGTCTGCATGTTCGCCCAGTGACAGTGTGTGGCTTTTCTCCAGCTGCTCCGGTTTCCTCCCACATTGCAGGTTGATTGGCTTCGGGTACCGTGTCACTAGGGTGCAGGATAGAACCGGTGCGCGGGTGATCGCTGGTCGATTACTGTGTCTCAGTGGGCCGAAGGTCCTGTTTCCACACTGTATCTCTGAACTAAATTAAACAAAACATTCCAAAAGCCTGTGAATTTTTATATTAATTGGCCTTTGTAAATTGCCCCTAGTGTGTGGGAGTGGGAGAACATAGAACTCATATGAATGCGTACTAGCTGGTCAGGGTGGGTTCGGTGGGCCAATGGGTCTTGTCTCCAAATCCTCCAAACTAAATTAATGCAACAACACAACAAATAAATACACAATAAACAATCTGTGAGACTGGAACAATACCAGTCCGTTTAGAAAAAAATCTGACTTCCTACATTTGTCCCTTACCTTCCCGAGAGTGAGCGACATGGAACGGGCTGTCCTGGGAACTCCATCATCTTAAAGAGAAGGGTACAGGAGTTAAATGTTTGAGGGCGATGTAATCTGTCCCCTCATTCTCCTCTTGTCTTGTGTAGCTTAATCCCACACCTCTCATCTATTGATTTACAAACACCTCTTGTGGGCAAGAGCGATATTTTCTGAATAAGATCGGTGAAAGAGTACTGCGCTTTCCCAAACCCCCAGCGCAAAGGAAGGCCGCTTCCCTCCAAGTGCCTGTCATGGTCCTTGCAAAATGTGATTCCCACAGTCGCACATTCCTACCCTTTCTCCACTGCCCTAATTATTCCACACTGGACAACCCTATGAAGGAGGAGAGAAGCAGGATGGGGCTGAGCCTTTCCAGCTTGACAACATCTTTCCTATAACATGGTGCACAAAAACTGATCGCAATACTCTAAATGTGGCCTCACTAACGTTACCGAAACAATGGGGACCACAGGTTCAATCAACTGGGAGGTAAAAGAGGTTTGGAGTTGGAGCAGGAGCTATGGGGCAACCCGCCAGCTTTGAGACGGGTGATGGTAAAAGATTTGAAGGATGGGAGACAATGCAAGCCCGCATTACCCAGCAGAGGCCAGGAAGGGAAGCTTGGCTCAATGGGAATGGGATTTAGGAAGCGGAGAGAAAAGACTTCAGAGTCAGGATGTGGCCCAGAAACAAAATTCTCCCCCTCTCTGCTTGAAAACAACACATGCATTAGAGTGATTGAATTTCATCCCGAGTTTGAGTTATAGGGAGAGGATGGATAAATTAGGATTTGTTTCCCTGGAGCATTGGATGCAGAGGGATGACCTTATGGAAGAGTATAAAATCATGAGGGACATAGATGAGATGAATGGCCACTGCTGCAGGTGGGATTGCAGCTCTGTGCTGAATGATAGGGGGGTGCAGACAGAGGAATATGAGAAGAGACATAGAGCAGATTGTCACAGTATATCAATCCTGTCTATGGACACAGGGTTAAGGTGAGAGGAAGGAGATTTAAAGGGGATCTTTCGAGTGAGTGCTTTATACAGATAGTGGCTGATATCGGGAACATGCTGCCAGAGGAGGTGGCAGAACCAGATGTACTCACTGTGTTTGAGACATTTAGAGAGTCATTTAAATAGTGACGGAGATGGTCCTACTGTAGGCAAGTAGAAATGGTCATGTGGAGCGTGTAGTCTTTCCGCTGACTGGATAGCACGCAACAAAAAACATTTTCACTGTACCTCAGTACACGTGACGATAAACTAAACTAAACTAAGTGGGATTAGTGTAAATTGGCAAAAAAGGTTAGCAAGGACAAGTTGGGCTGAAGGGTCCATTTTCACGCTGTATGAGTCTATGAGTGGATGCAACTGACAATCGTTTCGATCCGGTAACAACTTTCTGTCCATCTTTAATATGAGTCCTGCAGTACTTTCAAGCCTTCCCAGTTCACTGACACAATCCGTTCACTGCCGGTTGGCATCAGTGTATATCAGTGAAACACTCAGTAAATTCAAGCACTCGGGTGACCAAACATGGCACATCAAGACGACCCAGTCTAATCCCCCCTCCCCACACTCTCCACTTACCCCACACAGTCAAATCCCCCTCCCCTCATTCCCCATCTCCTTAATACCCCACCCACTCTAATTCCTCTACCCCTCACTCTCCACACCTTTAATACCCGACTCAATCTATTCCCACTGCCCCTGCCTTTAACCCGGCCATGGTGACCAGGCCTTGATGCCCCTCCCTCCCCTGCCACTGGACACCAGACTGTACGAGTGTCCCTACCGCTGCCGTCTCCGTACGGACTGTAGCTGCGGCTCGAGTTCTGGTTGGCCAGCTTCTTGTACTCAGCGAGCTCAGCGTGATCCTTCTCGTACATCCGCTTCAGGTTCTCCACGTACTGCATCATCACCTCCGTGGCCTTGGACATCCGCTTCTCCTGCAACGTCCAGGCCATCAGTTACCAGATTCAGTTTAGTTTAGTAGAGTCTGTGGCAACCAGTGATCACCCCTGCAGGTACTATCCTACACACAAGGGACCATTTACAATTTACAGAAGCCAACTACACTGCAAACCTGTATGTCTTTGGAGTGCGGGAGGAAACCCGAGCACCCGAGGAAAACCCACGTGGTCACGGGGAGAATGTACAAACTCCATCTATTCAGCACCTGTAGTCAAGATGGAACCCGTGTCACCACCTCTGCTGCTGCATCACAGTGCCACCAGGGATCGGGCCCATATCTCCAGATGTAACCATTCATGCATCCAGATGTGGGCTCCAAAGGCAATATCAGCATTTACGCCCAGCCCTCGCTGCCTTCAGCAGATGCTGCCGGCTTGCAGTGAACCACTGCAGTACTTCTGAACACCCTCCCATGGTGCAGAACGGCAGGAGTCGAGTGTTGGCACTCGGTAATTCCAACAGCAACTCCCACACCCAAAACCTCTACCCCCTCCCAGCACCTTTCCGGGACTGTACAACGCTATAATGTTATAACACTATATTAGAGTCCCACACAGCATGGAAACAGGCCCTTCAACCCAACATGCCCACAGCGAACAACATAACCCATCTGCCCGCGCTTGACCATGTGTGTGTCCAAATGTCTCTTAACCTTTATAATAGTACCTGCCTCGACTACCCCCTCCGGCAGCTCGTTCCATTTACCTAGCAATCTTTTTATAACAAAGTTACTCCTCAGGTTCCTATTAAATCTTTCCTCCCGCACCTTAAACCGATCTTCTCGATTGTCCAGCTCCGGGCAAAAGACCGTGCATTTACCCAATCTATTCCTCTCATCATCTTGTACACCTCTATTGGATCATGACTCATCCCCCTTGCCTGCTCAAACTCTCACTATAGCTCAGGCTGTCAAGTCCTGGCAATATCCTCGTAAATCTTCTCTGCATCATTTTCCAGCTTGACAACATCTTTTGTATAACATGGTGCCCAAAACGGAACACAATACTCTAAACGTGGCCTCACCAATGTCTTATACATGTCTTTACTCAGTACTGACCGGTAAAGGCCAAAGTGCCAAAAACCTTCTTGACCACCCTAAGGTGCCACTCTGTGGTGCCACTTTCAATAAACTACTGCTAGGTCCCTCTGCTCTACAATACTCCCAGAGCCCGGCCATTCACTGTGTAGGTCCTGCAATTGTAACAAAATGCAACACCTCGCAATTTCTCTGTATTAAATTCCTCAGCCCACCTGCCTGACCGTTCAATATCCTGCTGCATATTTTGACAACCATCCTCACTGTCTACAAAGCCACCCACTTTAATATAATCTGCGCACTTGCTAATCATGCCTTGTGCGTTCTCATCCAAATCATTGATATAGATGACAAACAGCAAAGGGCCCAGCACTGAACCCTGAGGCACACCACTAGTCACAGGCCTCCAGGCCGAAAAGCAACCTTCCACCATCGCCCTCTGCCTCCTTCCATGAAACCAATCATCTATCCAATCAGCTACCCCTCCTTGGATCCCATGGGATCTAGTCTTCCAGAGCAGCCGACCATGCAGAACCTTGTCAAATACTTTACTGAAATCAAAATATACAACATCTACATTTTGGTCACATCTTCAAATAAATCTCAGATTTGTGAGACATACAAAACCATGCTGACTATCTCTAATCAGCCCTTGTCCATCTAAATGTATGCATATCTTATCCCTCAGAATACTATCTAGTCACTTTCCCACCACAGATGTTAGGCTCACTAGCCTGTAGTTCCCAGTCTTCCAACACCTCACCTGTATCTAACGATGACCCATAAATCTCAGCCAGGACACCTGCAATTTCCTCGCTAGCTTCCCACAACGTCCTCCGATATATCTGATTGGACCCGGGAGATCTGTCTACCTACATACGCATCAGGACCTTCAGCACCTCCTCGACTGTAACGCTGACTACACTTAAGACACTTCCAGTAACTGCCCCAAGTTCCCCAGCCCTCATGTCTTTGGTAAAAACAGAAGAAAAATACTCATTGATGTCCTTGCCCATCTCATGTAGCTCCACAGAGAGTTGACTGTTTTGATTCCTGAAGGGTCCCATTCTCTCTCAGGTTACCCTTTTCCCCTTTATGTACTTATAAAATCTCTTGGGATTAATATTATCTGCTAGAGACATCTCCTGTCCCCTTTTAGCCCTCCTGATTTCCTTTTTTGTTCTTAGTTTCCTTATCAGTTCCCGAAACTCCTCCAGGGGTATACTTGATCCCAGCTGCCTATACCTGCCCCATGCCTCCTCCTTATTCTTGACCAGTGCCTCAATTCTCCGTGCCCACCTGCCCTGCCCTTCATTCTAATGGGAACATGTGTGTCCTGGATTCTTGTCAGACGTTCCTTTTCCTTCAAGCAACCTGCTCCAATCAACTTCAGCGAGTTCCTGTACAATACCTTCAAAGTTGGCCTTGCCCCAATTTGGGCCTGCCCTATCTCTATCCATAACTATCTTAAACCTAATAGAACAGTGGTTGCTGGTTTTAAAAGTCTCCACCACCACTTGCCCATCCCAATTTCCCAAGGCTAGATCATGTAGGGCCCTCTACATATTGATGGAAAAAACTCTCCTGAACACATTTGACAAATTTTGCCCCATTTAAACCTTTTGCACTATGACATTCCCAGTCAATATTGGGAAAGTTAAAATCCCATACTATAACAACCTAAACCCTCCATATCCCACCACAGATTCTGCCTGACTCGCTGAGTCCCTCCAGCATTTTGTGTTTTGCTCAAGATTCCAGCATCTGCAGCTTCTTGTGTCTCCAGCTCCTGTAGGCTGCCCTGCCATCATGGATAACACACAGCGAGAGATTCAGGCTAGAACCACCTGATGTGCCCACGTTCCCGCTGGGGCTATTAAACCAGCCCGGGTTCTCCATGCTCACCTGTCGGACGGCCCCCACCATCTCTGCCCGTCCGGAGAGTCTGACAGCCAGGCGCTGTAGTACGCCCACCGTCTCCAGCAACCTCTCCTGGGCATTGCGCAGATCCGACTGCACCCAGAGCGAGGACGAGGACTGAAAGCAAAGGGAGCGAGTAAGTGGGAGTATTCACCATCTCTGCAGAACTCCCCCAGTTCCCGCCTCTTAAACGCCACTCATTCTCTCCACTCCTTCACACTCATGCTACACTAAATCCATTTTATTCCCCCCACATTCTCCTCAACGTACACCCCTCCCGCTAAAGATTCTACCACTCACCTACACACTTGGAACAAATTACAACGGCCAATTATGCCACCAACCGTTGTGTCTTTGGGATGCGTGAGGGTCGGGGGTGGGGGGGCTTGCAACCCACATGGTCACAGGGACAACATGCAAACTTCACACAGACAGCATCCAAGTTCAGGATTGAACCCAGATCAGTGGAGCTGTGAGCCAGTGGGTCTACCAGCTACACCACTGCACTCACAGTCCCAACACTGCAACAGTGCAGGCAAGGCCAGTGGAGACAGTCTGTGTTGTGATCTGAACTCACGCTCGCCTAGGTGCTTAAACGTCACTCATTTTCTCCATCCCACTGCCAGCAGGAAGCCAGCCAAGCTCAGGAATTCCTCACTAAACCCATTAACTCCCATGTTCAACGAAGCTTAAGGTCATGTTGAGGTCTGATTAGCACTCAAAAAAAAAGCTTTTCACTGTACTTCAGTATGTGACAATATACTAAACTGAGCTAGGAGTAACTCAGCGGGTGAGACAGCATCTATGAAGAGAAGGAATCACCATGAATGCTGCCTCACCCGCTGTGTTCCTTCAGCATTTTGTGTCTGCCTTGAATTTACCAGCATCTACAGTTCTTTCTTAAACTAAACTGAAGTGATGTATTGATATCCCATGTACTGGTGTCTGACCTCCTGCTGCCATGAAGCACGCAAGGGTTGTTTCTCAAGCCTGAGCCTGTGCAGCAGGTAAAGGAGACTGGCTGTAGAGGAGCAGCCATTTTGAGAGCAGCTGCTTTGAGGTCAAAGTGCCCATGACTGACTGACCCACCCACCGTCCCTGCTGGCCTGGTTTCCCAGCCGCCTGGGATCCCTGCAGGAGCTTGACACCCACGGATTCAAGCAGAGGGCCTCACCTTCAATTCTGATTTGAAGTTTTCCAGCTCCTTCTCTGTGTTGTCCTCAGCCAAGTTCCTCTCCCTCTCCGCAAGTCCCAGCCTCGTCTCCAGAGTGTAGCTGTCATTCTTAAAGGCCAGGGACAGCTGAATGAATGTGTTCTGCAAGAAGCAAAGAGATGATAGACTTATAGATCACACGTCTGCACATGAAAATGCACGCACTCACACCACACACACACTCACATGCACATTCACACTCTTATGCGTACGCATACACACACATGCATGTTTGCATTTAGATATACACAGGTGCACACACACACACACACACACACACACACACACACACACACATGCATATAGCATGCACTCATGCATGCACAGATGTACCTGCATGCACACACTGTTAATCCCCCTTCTGCAACAATCCCAACATTTAATTTACCCGCCCGCCTTCCACTAGCATATCCCTCCTTTGGCAGGGAGACCAAACCTGCACACAGTGCTCCGGGTACAGTCTCAGACAGGGCCCTACATAATTGGAGTAAAACACCTCTAAGTTTGCACTCAAATCCACTGCAAAACAAGACCAAGGGTATCACTTGCGTTGCTGCACCTGCATGATAACTCTCCGAGGTTCATCTGTAATGACACCACCACAATTCAGTCCACCACACATTAGGTAGAGTCAGTGCACATATCCAGGTCCCCCTGTCCTTGCACCCCTTTCGAATTTCCGTTTTTTTTTTAAACATTTGGAATTTGAATAGAAAAGCTTGAAGCAGCAGGCACGGAATTACCAGATTTCTGTACAATCAATCCCAATCTCTCATGTTCGTCAGGAGGGGAATCTGACATCCTTACTCAGTCTGCCCTGCACGGGACGAAAACCCACTGTTGTTAATTCTTAACTACATCTTCAGCTCTGAGGTAAATGCCAGGGATGTCTCCTGAGTGGATAAATGAGAAGAATGAAAATGCTCCATGACAGTATTTGGTGGTGTGGGGGTTCCCAACATTTCCAGTTTTTTCTCCTCTGCTCAGACTGTGAAGGCCACTTCCTTCAGCTCCTGATCGGTTCAATTAGTTCCTCCAGCAGTTTGTTTCTTGTGTTGTTGTCATTGCCTGCATTCAGCCCATACCCCTCTCATCCTTTCCAAGACATGCACCTTTTAAATGCTCTGAATGTAGCTGCCTCTACCACCTCGTCCCATATGCAGGTCTTTCCCGGCTTACGAAAGGCAGACTTATAGACACCTGGTACATATGCACGTGCCTGGTCTGAAGAAGGGTCTCGACCCGAAACGTCACCCATTCCTTCCCTCCAGAGAGGCTGCCTGTCCCGTGGAGTTACTCCAGCATTTTGTGTCTACCTTTGATTTAAACCAGCATCTGCAGTTCTTTCCTACACATATGCACGTGTGTTCGGAGACGGCTGGATGGATGGGGGTGTATTTGCCGGCTGTCGCAGGTCTACAAGCATCTTCTGCTGGCTGGGAACGGGGCATTTCCATGTGCACTCTCTCCCCTCTCACCCTCCTTCAGAGGCTGTGGGTGGAGCCAAGCAAAGCTGAGAGCATTGAGCAGACTCACTCACTCACTCTCTCACTCACATGCATCATGGAAACAGGCCCTTCAGTCCTGATGTCAACTTGCCCATGCCCGCCAAGACACACTATCTTCACTAGTCTCACCTGCCCACTTTTGACCCCTATCTTTCTAAAGCTTTCCTATCCATGTCCAAATGTCTTTTGTATCTGTTGAGTACCTGCCTCAACCACCTCCTCTGGCAACTGGTTCACTACCCTCACTCTAACCACTACCCTCACTCATTGAATCATTGAGGCCAGCTGACGGCTGCTCATCCCGCCCCCGCTCGCTCTCCTCTCACAGCTGTTTCTGTGATCCTCTCCCACATACTGTGTCCGTCCATCTCGGACTTAGCAATAGTTTGAGTTACAAACAGTTCTCAGGACAGAAGCCTGTTGTAACCCGTGGACGATCTGTATCCACAACCATCTGCGTGAAAAACCTGCCCCTTAGGTCCCCTTTGAATCTTAGAGATAGCGGAGTCAGGGGATATGGGGAGAAGGCAGGAACGGGGTACTGATTGTGGATGATCAGCCATGATCACAGTGAATGGCGGTGCTGGCTCGAAGGGCTGAATGGCCGACTGCTTCTGTTGTCTAATGTCTATTGTTTATTGAATCTTTCCCTACTCACCTTACAAGCCCTCAAGTTTTAGACTCTCCTACACTGGGAAATAGACTGTGTCCATCCACCTTATCTACACTCTTCGTGAGTTCATCAACCTCTATCTGGCCACCCCTCAGCCTCTTGCACTCCAGGGAACAAAATACCAGTTTAACAGAAAGTGCTGGAAGTAATCAGTGGGTCAGGCAGCATCTGTCCCACTGAAGGGAAAGGACAGACTACCTTTTGGGTCGGGACCTTTCTTCAGGCATGAGGGTCCAGACTCAAGATGTCCATTCCCTCCACAGATGCTGCCTGACCCATTGGGTTGCTCTGGCACTTCATGTTTTAGCCCAAGATTTAAGCAGCTGCAGTTCCTTGTATCTCCAAAGTCCCGTTTATCCAGCCTCAGCTTATAACTTAAGCCCTCCAGTCCCAGTAACAGCCTCGTAAATGTGATCTACACCCTCTCTAGCGTCATCATCCGTGTAGCACGGTGACCAGAACCGCTCACAGTGGTCCAAGTGCAGCCGAACCTATGATCAGATATTCTTGCTATGCTGCTTTCTGCCGCAGGCATGATTCTATTTCGGGGGGGGGGGGGGGGGGGGCGGTGGGGGGGGGGGGGTGGATCAAAAGGTGAGACTCAGTGCTGTTCCGCAGATCAAGGCTGGACCTGTGTAGGCTGCTAGAGTCTCAGTTTGGGATCCACAGTCACTGCTGACTCGATGCCAACACTCTCCAGTGTTGAGAAACTGCTCCCTTGACCTTCATACAAACAGAAACGTCATATACACCCACGTGGGACTCTGAGAAAGCCTTTGACGGAAGCCTTGTTGCTATTATACTTCTGATCGTTTACATTTTCGTTGAGAGCAGGATGTTTTAATGGAGTTCTACTCTGATGCAACAACAGCTAAGGGGAATTGAAGACACCCACCTCGATCTCCTTCTCGGTCAAAGGGGTAATCTGCAAGAAAAAGAGAGAGAAATGCTTGAAACGTTAACGCGGTTTCTCCCTCCAAGTTGCTGCCGGGCTCGACAAGGTCTTCCAGCATTGTCTACATTTGTTTAGGGTTCCAGTGTGCGTGGGTATGTTTCTTTTCTGATAGAGTGAGGTTCCACCAGAATCAGGGACTGTGGTTCAGTGAACTTCCCTCCCCCGATTCCACCCTCCCCACCCAATACACCACACATCATCACCGGCTCCTGTTATAGGGTCATAGAGCTGCACAGCGCAGACACAGGCCCTTCGACCCATCCTGTCTATGCTGACCAACGCTAGCATATCGGACTAGTCCTATTTGCCTGCATTTGGCCCAGAGCTCTCTAAACACTTCCTGTATCTATACACATCTTTAATAAATCATAATCGCATCCACTTCTATAGCTTCCTCTGGCACCGTAGGCAGTGGAGGCCAATTCTCTGGATACTTTCAAGAGAGAGCTAGATAGAGCTCTTAAAGATAGTGGAGTCAGGGGATATGGGGAGAAGGCAGGAACGGGGTATTGAAAGTGGATGATCAGACATGATCACACTGAATGGCGATGCTGGCACGAAGGGCCGAATGGCCTACTCCTGCACCTATTGTCTATTGTCTATTGGCACCTTATTCAAAATATAGACTATCCTTTGAGTGAAAAAGTTCCCCTTAAGATCTCTCTTAAATCTCTCCCCTCTCAACTTAAGCCTCATGTTTTAGAATCCTCTACCTTGAGCAAAAGACTGTGATGCCCCTGTTGGTCCACTTTATCCATGCCCCTCGTGATCTTGTCAACCTATCAGGCCTCCATGCTCCAAGGTAGACGGTCCCAGCCTATCCAGCCTCTCCCTGTGACAAGCTTCCTGGTGAATCTGTTCAGCACCACCTCCAACGTAATGACATCCTTCCAGTAGACAGGCAGCCAGAAATGCACACAGTCCTCTGTGCGGTCTCACGGTTATTGAAGGAGTGTTGGGCATTGCAGAGAACCGAGGGTTGAGTGAAGGCAGGCAGGCAGGTTTGAAGCAACCAGTGTAGCCAAACCAAGAAGCTCCACCTCGAATTGAGACACGTGGAGAGCACTTGGTTCCTGCTCAATGTGCCCCCTCCCCCAACGTACTGCTCTGCACCAGCCTCCAGCCACATCATCCTCCTAATGTGTTCTCTCCGCCGTCTTTCTCCGGCTTCCTCATGAACCCATCCCCACCGCACACCTCCAATCACCCTGTGAGAGGAGGGCCCACACACCCCCTGCTCTGTGGGGGAAGCAGTTCCTCCTTGTGGATTTATTATGTACTGTCTAACACTGATACCCCTGGGATCTCTGCAACAACCTGTTGATATTCAACAACAATTTTCCATCACCCTAATGACCACGATCAGTCAAGGTTTGGTCATCTCTTCAGTGCAGGAAGGCAGCCCACCTTGCTCAGCTCTCTGGTGAGAAGTGGTGCACTCTGATGGTGGTTGTTCCTTCAAGCCTATGTAAGACCAACCAACCTCCCTCTTGCCTTGGTTCATCTCCAGCTGTAACTCTGATCCAGGAAGCTCAACGCTCAATGACTGACTCAGTCTCCCAAACCACCGACTACCTTAAAGAAAATCGTCATAAAGCCATACAGCACAGAAATATGTCCTTTGGCCCAACCATGCGGACCAAGATGCCCCATCCAAGTTAGTCCCATTTGCCCACGCCTGGTCCAAATCCTTCTAAACCATTCCTATCCATGTATCTATCCAAATGTTTTTTAAATGTTGATATAGTATCTGCCTCAAACAGTTCCTCTACAGCTCGTTCCACCCTCTGTGGGAAAATGTTGCCCCTCTGGTTCCTTTTAAATCTTTCCCCCTTACCCTTATTTTCAAATCACCCCATCTTGTTGCGTTTATAACACGCCCACATTTCTTTCCCTAATTCTGGTCTCTTAAAAATTCTGGACTTAATAGCCCCACAATGATAGACCTTCCTTCCGCTGTCTGGCTCCGGAAAACCTGCCTTACACTCTCCACCTCTCACTCTCTTCCTCCCAACCTCACCTTCAAATGAATCTTTGTGACCGTGCTGTTGGTCAACATGTCCCCTCACTAGCTCCCGCGTAACATCTTCAGGCATTGAAGGCGCTAGAGAAATGCAAGTTGTGGTCTGGGCTGTGTTTTATGCAGGGCTGATGAGACTGCTCTCAGAGTGCATAGAATGGATTCAGTCCTGACGTTAGATCTCTGGTCTGCCAGCCACAGGGAGACGGTTCCCATCACAGCGAGCTTGGGACTCTGACCGACCCCACTCCATATGCTTCAAACACAGGCTGTGGGAAGCAGGGAAACAGAGTCCTTGTGAAAGAGATGGAGCCAGAGGGAGAGAAAAACAGACGAGGAGGGAGCGATAAAGAGAGAAGGGGAAAAATAGAAAATAAGTGCAGGAGGAGGCCATTCGGCCCTTCAAGCCAGCACTGCTGAACACGGAAAGAAGACGCAGAGGCAGAGATGGACAGAGGAAGAGTAAAACTGGGAGAGAAAAGGGAAACAGACAAGTTGAGGCAGGGAGAGACAAAAGGAAGGGGTTGTGAGGCAGAGAAGGGGGGGGGGGGGGGGGTAGCTGAAGAGGGATAAACAAGACTGACCAGGAGAGAGTTTGAGACATGGAGATAACAAAGAAATAATGAGCAGAGAGAACGAGGTAAGACAATGGAAGAGCGATAGAGGAACAGATCAAACCCAATCCCTGCGCTGTCCGTGTGGAGTCTGCACGTTCCCCCTGTGACACGGGGATTTCCCCCCCAGGTGCTCCAGTTAATACATCTCCACAACGAGTGGGTCGGTTGGTTAACTGGCCATTGTAAATCCCCTCAGTGTGTGGGCTAATGTAAAAAGATTCAGACGGCAATTAATGAAGAGAGAGAATGGGACTTTGGATTTCATCGGCTGGGAGCTGACATGTCCTCAATGGGCTGAATGGCCTCGGTCTGTGCCGTAAGTACATATAGCGGTGATAGTATAGAAACTGGGGAGTACACCCTGATAGGTGGAGACAGTGGGGTGGGGAGAGAGAGAGGAGGTTGGAGAGGGTGAGCTAGAAAGCTGACGTCCCATCAGGAGAGTTCAAATGGTGAGCAGGAAACTGGAAGAACAGCACATAATCTGATTACATGGCCTGCAGCCCAATGATATGAACATCAAATTCTCCAAATCCTCCCTCTCTATCCTCACCACAGTGCTCACCCATCGTTTCCACATCTCCCACACACCCAGTCACCCTACTCCATTCCCCTCCTCCCCTCCTCTGTATGCTCAGCTCCCAATCCCCAAATCCCCCTTCACTATTATCCCCCCCCGCCAGATGCTGCCTGTACTGCTGAGTTCCTCCAGCACTTTCTGCTTTGTGCAGTTTAGCTTATTGTCACATGTAGCGAGGTACAGTGAGATCTTTTGTTGCGTGCTAACCACCGGGACAGGCAATGCAGGATTACAGTCAAACCATTCACAGTGTACAGATACATGATAAGGGAATAACGTTAGTGCAAGGCAAAGCCAGTATAATTTGATCAAAGATTGTCCGAGGGTCCCCAATGAGGTAGATAGTAGTTCAGGACTGCTCTCTGGTTGCGCTGGACGGTTCATGAGAGGGAGCGAGGTGGACAGAGACTGGGCCAGGGAGGTGGAGCTGTGGAAGGGAAGAGTGTTTGTTACCCTGAAGATCTGTCCTCTTACCCTGCGGACAGTGATCTCTGCACCTTCAGCTTACGCAGCAGTGAGTCGGGGATGCTGGGGGTGATGTTACAGCTGCCATCCACCGCCGGGCCTGGGACGGGAGACGGACCTGGAAGACAAGGCAGCAACAGCGTCTGTCAGCCCATCAGACTGAGGATGGAAACAGCTCAGGACTTACCGCTCTTGACACACACTCTGATGGCACGTACACACACTATAGCAGCACACACACACACACACCCACAACACAAACACATACACTCTGACAGCATGTGTATATATATATACACACACACCGAAAGCACACACATACACTGACAGCGCATACATACATCAACAACACATATCACACATCGACCGCATATACACACACCGACTGCAAACACACACAACAGAGACAACACACCCACATGCACACACACACACACACCAGAGACAACATACTCACAAACACATACACACACTGGAGACAACACACTACACACATCAGACACAACACACACACACACACCGGAGGCAGCACCCACACACATACCAGAGGTAATAACCACACACCCACACAATACATCCACAGAGACACCAGACACAACACACACACACCCACACAATACATCCACAGAGACACCAGACACAACACACCCACCCACACAGGGTGACAACATGCACACACACACACATCAGACACAACACACATACACTCCCTCCATACCTACACACACACACACACATGCTTGCAGATACATACATACACAACTCCCCAACACGTCCCCTTACATACATGAACATGTGCACAAACCCATTCACAGCACAGCCTCTCCAAAATACATTAACACACAAACTGTCAACACATTCGTACACACACATGAAAACATTGACATGCACCACACACATACGCCCACGGATAGACACACAAACACCAACACCCACACACACAGATACAGACAGACAGATGCACACCGATACAGACAGACACATACACACACCAACACACACACACACAGATACAGAAAGGCAGACGGACACAGATACAGACAGACCCAGATACAGACAGATGTACACACACCCAGATACAGACAGACACACACACCCTCTTACCTCTATCCTGTTCGTTTATCTCACTGAGGTCGGGTAATCTCTGTCCGGCAAGGGTTTGGTTCCGCATCAGTTTATTCTCCTGGTTAAACAGAAACAATGATTTTACCTGCCTCGCTCGGGAGAGGGATTTGCTCTGGAACAGCAAATTATTTTGGCTTCATATCAATGATGCAGAGAGATTCTCAGCCAAGCAAAATGGCTATTGCAGGACGAGACTGTGCTGGATCTATTGGTGGATAACCCCCCTACAGATATTATTTTCTAAAAGCCTGAGAATAACCATAAAGACTGCTGTATATGTCACACTTATGTATAAGCTGCCAGATCTCTGGTTTGAGCTTTACAGGGTGATAACATCTGATTACTTTGATTCAGGAGTAAAACTCAGGCTACTCATTGCACAGCAGTTCTTGCTCCAAATTAGAAGTCCCTCCTATTGCAACTTATCGAGCATAGCTGCAGAAAATTTTCCAAACATAATTTTGTGTTTAATGGCACTCTGATCATTTCAGAGTGAAAGCCTCCGACAGATGTGCGGGAACAGCTCACACCAGACAGTGCAGTCTCCCTCCCTCTCTCCTCCCCACTGTATATTGGTACATTCAGGAAAATTATCCGGAGTCCTGCTCCCCACCACCCCCTGAGACTCCATCTGAGCAAACGCCACTCTGGACAAGTCACAACCTAAACCCACGCAATCTCTAACCTTAATGCTAAATGACCCAGGCTCATGCACAGGAGTTGGTGTTATACGAGACACCCTGGGAGGGAACGGAATGATGTCATACTGTAATACAGCACAGAAAAAGGCCCTTTGGCCCAACTCATCCATGCTGACCAAGGGCCTAAATTACCTGAAGAAGGGTCTGAAAAAGGGTTCCGACATGAAACGTCACCTATTCTTCTTCTCCAGAGATGCTGCTTCACTTGCTGAGTTGCTCCTGTATTTTGTGTCTATCTTCAGCCTAAGTGACTGACGTAGTTCCATTTGCTCATGTTTGGCTCACATTCCTTTCCTATCTAGCTGTCCAAATGCCTTTTCAATGTTATTATTTACCTGCCTCAACCACTTCCTGTATCAGCTCGTTCCATAAGCCCACCACCCTCTCTTTGCAAAAGTTTGCCAAGTTCCTATTAAACCATTCCCCTCTCAACTTAGCCGTATGTCCTCTTGTTTTAGACTCCCCTACCTTGGGAAAAAGACTGTGACCGTTCACCTTATCCACGTACCCTCAAGGTTTGATGAACCACTATAAAGGCGAGGGTTAAATGAATGAGAGAGAAAGGGAACATTTGAAGAGAGGGCAAGGAAAGGTGAGAGTGGCAGGAGGTAAGAAAGCAATTACAATCCAGAATATATTTTGGGGGCTGAAAGAATTTAATGAGAATTTAATGAGTATGAAATTGGATCTGTTTATGGCTGCTTTTAGACAAAAGATAATAGACAATAGACAATAGGTGCAGGAGTACGCCATTTGGCCCTTCGAGCCAGCATCGCCATTCAATGTGATCATGGCTGATCATCCCTAATCAGTACCCCGTTCCTGCCTTCTCCCCATATCCCCCTGACTCTGCTATCTAGTTCTCTCTTGAAAGCATCCAGAGAACTTGCCTCCATCGCCCTCTGAGGCAGAGAATTCCACAGACTCACCACTCTCTGTGAGAAAAAGTGTTTCCTCATCTCCGTTCTAAATGGCTTACTCCTTATTCTCAAACTAGTTCTGGACTCTCCCAACATCGGGAACATGTTTCCTGCCTCTCGTGTGTCCAAGCCCTTAACAATCTTATATGTTTCAATGAGATTGCCTCTCATCCTTCTAAACTCCAGAGTGTACAAGCCCAGCTGCTCCATTCTCTCAGCATATGACAGTCCCGCCATCCTGGGAATTAACCTTGTAAACCTACGCTGCACTCCCTCAATAGCAAGAATGTCCTTCCTCAAATTAGGGGACCAAAACTGCACACAATACTCCAGGTGTGGTCTCACTATGGCTCTGTACAACTGCAGAAGGACCTCTTTGCTCTTATATTCGATTCCTCATTATAAAGGCCAACATGCCATTCGCTTTTTTCACTGCCTGCTGTACCTGCATGCTTACTTTCATAGACTGATGTACAATGACCCCCAGATCCTGCTGTACTTCCCCTTTTCCCAACTTGACGCCATTTAGATAGTAATCTGCCTTCCTGTGGATAACCTCACATTTATCCGCATTAATCTGCCATGCATCTGCCCACTCCCTCAACCTGTCCAAGTCACCCTGCATCCTCATAGGCCACTACGATATCAGGAAGATTGTTTGTGTCCTCCTTAGTGAAGACAGATCTAAAGTACCTGCTCAACTCATCTGCCACTGTTTTATACAATCTGCAGTCTGAGCTAAACACCGCACTACCTCTCTTTTCCAACTTTCTCTCTCCTATTCCAATCAGGATGAAGGATGGGGAAGAGTCCCGACCCGAAACATCGCCCATCCCTTTTCTCCAGAGATGCTGCCTGACCCTCCAGTACTTTGTGTCAATCTTCAGTCTGATGGATGGTTCTGACCTAAAACGTTGTTTGTCCATTCCCTCCACAAGATGCTGCCTGACCCGCTGAGTTTCTCCAGCACTCTATGATTTGCTCCCAGCATCAGCAGTTCCTTGTGTCTCTCTGACCATTCCTCGTGACGTAGAGACACATTTAGCAGGGAGCAGGATGGGGCAAGCGATAAGGGGAGGTTCACACACACACAGATCACACAACCTTTCTCTCAGGACTTTCCAGGACCACTGCATTACACAACTGGTGTTTGGCAGGCATGGGAAGGGTACGTCTAAGGCCTGATGGAACATTGACCCAATGGGCCCCATACCTCACCCCCTGCTTTACTGTATATTTTTACAGCGAGGGAAGCAACCTGAGGCACAGCAGCCCCATCACTGGATGATGACTGTAACTGCAGCGTGACATGTTTACTTAGGGGCTTCCCATTGTAAATATGGAACATAAGATTTACAACTACAGAGCAAGAGGCCAACTTGAGACAAAAACATGACAGCAAGGCGAACAACAAAGGAAATAGAACACAACACAGGGACAGGCCCTCCAGCCCGCAATGTCCGTGTCGAACATGATGCCAAGATAAACTAATCTCTCGGCCTGCATGTGGTCCGTATCCCTCCATTCCCTGCATATATGTGCACATCTAAAATCCTCTTTAATCCTATTATTGCATCTGGATCAAGCACCACCCCTGGATCGAGCGCCATCCAGCCACCCACCACCCTGTGTAGAAAACCTGCCCGACACACCTCCAATAAGCTTTTCCCCTTTCTCCTTAAAGCTATGCCCCCTAGTCGTTGACTTTTCCATCCTGGGGAAACGGTTCTAACTGCTTACCCTAAGCCTCTTATAATTTTATAAATTTCTGCTAAGCCTCCAATGTTCCCGAGAAATTTGGTCCAAGTCTGTCCAATCTCTCCTTATAGCTGGCACCCTCTAAACCAGGCAGCAGACAGAAAATGTGCACAGATGAGTGATTTTAAGAATATGATGAATGCTTATTGGTGAATGCTAAAATAGTGGCATTTGTACGCGTAGACCACAGCAGATTTGGAATAAAAGACAAGGGTTCAGCTGATTATTAATCAAGAGAGGATATCTCTGTGTAACAGGGCAGAGCACAGGTGCCACAAGCCTCAGCCTTGCTTGCAACACTTACTCGTCAATGTTCCTTTGTGAGAAAAGATCAGGCAACAGCGTGCGCCTGCTTTCCCTGGGCAGAGCACTCAATAAGCGAATAAGTTACCTCTCGGAGTTTGGTGAGCTTCTGCAGCTTTGGTTGGCCGGGCAGTTCCTTGCAACTAAAGGCTTTAGGTTGGGTGGCGTCAAGTACATCGTCGAAACCAAAGCTCTGGGCTGTCTGGAGAGGGGGGCTTGCCGATTCACCCAGCTCCCCATCCAGCTCCAAGCATTCCCAGGAAACGGCACGCAGGAGAGGCTGCGAGCTCAACGATTTGATTTCAGCTCTGCAGGGCATCCTGGCACGAGGGGAGGCTTGCTCTGTGCCTGCTTTTAGTGCTTCGAAGTCAGAAACCAGAGCCTGACAGGGACTTGCTGGAAATGTCTTGCGTTCTGGACCTCTCAGCTTGGTAGGGCTGGCCAAAGCATCCTCTGACCCTTTGGTACGTGAGCCATGGTCACTCTTGTCCAAAGGTTTGGACTCCCTACATGCACTGAGTTCCAGGTCTTTACGTTGAACTGAGACAGTCACGACCTTTCCTGAGGGAATGACCGGCGAACCCATCGCTCCTGGAGGCGGTTGTCTGCTTTCGATGGTCTTCCTGACTGGAGATAATTTTCTGGTGTGTTTCTAATGCAACGGTTCAGGATAAGAGAAAGCAGTCAGTGGTCAGCATTGTTCGTGATGACATAAAGAAATAATATTATAATTTCAAACAGCACTAACCTCTGATTTCAGTTGAGTGTCTTCCTCTCGTGTTTGAGGGACTTCCAAAAGCTATAAGCAAATGACATGTAATGTAACCAACACAAGGCAAGATTACTGATGTTTGGACCAGAAATACCTCATCATGTATTTCTCAGAAGTTGCCTGTTTTCAGAAGTGTGAAAACGCACACCTTCAGTTTCATGGACAGTTTCTTACCAGCTGTTAACAGGCAACTGAATCATCCTATCAACAGCTAATGAGCAGTCATGAGCTAAAAATCGACCTCACTAGAGACCCTAAGACTATTTTTAATTGGACTTTACTGGACTTTATCTTGCACTGAATGTTATTCCCTTTACCCTGTATCTGTACACTGTGGGTGGCTCAGTTGTAATCGTGTACAGCCTTTCCGCTGACTGGTTAACACGCAACAAAAGCTTTTCACTGTACATCGGTACACGTGGCAATAAATTAAATTAATCTAAACTGTGCTCATGCTACTGTTAATTAAGTGTGTGAATTAAAGCTCATAATCTAATTAACTATTCAAAATTACAGCTGGAATGAGCAGGTCCAATAGGATTAGCTTCCTAATGCAAGCAAAACATGCCAATCACATCATGCAGTGGTTAATCATTAATTTTAATTCTGCCGTCACAATCCAAGGGAATTATAGATTAGAGCGAAGCGATCTATAGGAGGCGCTGCCTCCGCAAAGCTGCCAGCATTAAAGATTCACATCACCCTGGTCTTATGATCTCATCATAGTCTCCAGTTTGTGGCAACCATCCTGAGGAAGGTCCAGGGGCCTGAGAACCAGGTTCAAGAACACCTTCTTCTCAGAAACCATCAAGTTCTTGAACACTGCACAGTAATAACCTCAGCACGATGGAAGAGTCTTGGGTTGTACCTCAATCTTTTTGTTTTGCACAATTATGGTTACCTGGTATTAATCGATTGTATTACAGATTATTATATATGCAACTGTGCGTTATGGTATCTACATTCCTGTTAAGCCGCAGTGAGTTAAGGATTTCATTGTTCCATTGCCAGTACATATTATAATTAATTGATTCTAGACACATGTCCTTTCAAGATTATGATTAAAACCTTCCTTGCTGTTTTTTTCTCCAGAGGGTTGTTCTATATACCAAACACCACATTTGGTGTTTCAATCAGTCGTGTCCTTTCATTGGCAACTTTGCTATAATTAATTTGTCCAGCAACATACAAGATGGATGGAGGCCATTTGGTCCATCATGTCTGTGCCAGCTGTAAACTAGTCCCATTCTGCTCTGCTCCCTCACTATGCAATCCCCAACTGAATGGTGCCCCCAATCCCCAGCAGATTCTGTTGATATTCCAAGATCCTTGGAAAGAAGCCCATGCACAACTTAAAGTGTTTATCCATATCTTGAACAACTGGAGAGACCGGCCCACCTTGTTCAAGCCGATCGGCTGGAATTCTGGGCTCAGCCCATTTGCCTGCATTTATTTTATAGCCCTATCCATATATCTGTCCAAATTACTTTGAAAAATCATAGTTATATCCACTTTTATAGCTTCCTCTGGCATTTCCTTCCAGATTGTGACTACTTTCTGAGTGAAAACATTGCCCCTGAGGACCCTCTTAAATTTTTCTCCTCTCACCTTAAACCTATGTCCTCTAGTTTTAGAATCCTCTACCCTGAGAGTTCACATTATCCACACCTCTCGTGATCTTGTACACCTCACCTCAATTTCCCCCCTGGGATAAATAAAGTTCTATCGTATTGTATCATCCCTCAACCTTCTACGCTCCAAAGAGAGAAGTCCCAGTCTATCCAACCTGTCCCTATAACTCAAGTCTGCAAACCTTGATAACGTCCTGGTGGATCTGTTCTGCACCCTTTCCAACTTATTGACATCCTATCTATAGCTGGATGACCTGAACTGCAATCGCTGCCTCGTTTCCCCTCCACTATCCTTCTACACCTCCACCAGACTGTATATCCACCAAACATCATCTATCCATGTTCTTCGGAGAAGCTGCCTGACCTGCTCAATTACTCCAGCACATTGTGTATTTTTTTTGCATTCCCACCGTGTTGAACTTAACCACTGGACAAAAGCAGGTGGAAGAACTCAGCGCGTCAAGCAGGACCTGGTCTTTCCACAGAGTTCCTCCTACAGATTGTATTTTGCTCCAGTTTCCAGCATTTGCAGCCTCTTGTGTCACAATTAATTTCTGATACAGGCCCAGTAGCAATTTTCTGGCATCCTTCTGGTTCCAGAGCATTTCTGGATTATCCGCTTTGCTGTACCAACAGAGGAAAGGGCCTCCGTCAGGTACCAACGGTTCCAGAACTCTCCGTAGAAGGCAGCTGGGGAGCATAAATCGGCGTAGAGTTGGCCTTGGAAACCAGCTATGGGAACGGATCTTCCAGCTCCAGCCAGGCCAAAGCTTCAGAGCCCTGGCCACGGGGGGGGGGGGGGGGGGACTTCAAGCCTCTGGAGGGGACCAAACAGGCTCTCGTAATTTTGTCCAGATTAAAGGAGGTGCCGAACCACCGGTTGCCCGAACATTGATGGCGGACCTATATCATGTTTTTTGATAACTACACAAGAGCCATGCCGAGTGCGTGTGTCTGAGTGCTGAGTAAAATCATCAGACTCTTGTTTCTGGTGGTTAGTGAAAGTCGTTTATTTTCCATTGAGCCATTGATGCGAGCGGTGGAAGTACAGCCATGCGCAGTGTACTGTGTGGCGAGTGAGTCAGCGGTGCAAAGAGCCATTATACCTGACACAGGCATGGCAGCAAAGTTACAATCGGAGCGCTTTCACATGCTGATAATCGCTGGAAAGGTACACCCACATCCATCTTAAAAACACGCCAGGTGCCGAGACCAGTTGAGCAGGCAGTGAGGGAAGTGGGTTAGTAAGCAAAGCGACTCCAGCAAGCCAATTCCACATTGAGTTGGATCAGAGCCATCCTACATTGCCCATCCCAAGCCGTGCCACTGCCATCACATTCACTGACGTGCCTCTCTCTCTCAGACCACGTTCAATGGCGTGCCCTCTCTCTCTCTCACGACCATCACATTCAATGGCGTGCCCTCTCTCTCTCTCTCTCTCACGACCATCACATCCAATGGCATTCCCTCTCCCTCCCAGCCTTCCAAATGAGTTTGTTCTTTGCAATCATTTCAAAATGCAGGAATGGTTCCGTACTGAAACTTGCTGTTGTTGGAAAAGCCCAGAGAAGCATTTCCCAACACCCTGGTGAGAAACGGGGCATCAAACACAGGAGTGATTCAGGTAGGGCAGCATCGCAGAGATATTGGAGAAGTGTCCGAGGATGGATCGGTCAATCTGCAGAAGAGTCCGGACCCAAAACGTCGCCTGTCCACACCCTCCACAGATGTTACCTGACCTGATGAGTTCCTCCAACACTTTTGGTTTTGCTCAATGTTCCAGCATCTGCAGTTCCCTGTGTCTTCACCAGAGACAGGAATTCTGGAGAGGAGTTATCAGGGGGTGGGGTGGATGGGGGTGGCTGTGCTAACAGAATGGGGGTAAGAGAGAGAACGCGGGGATATTGGAAAGAGTAGGGTTGTTGGAGAGGTGAGGTATTGAAGAGAAGGGGTAATGGAAAGGTCGGGATGCAGAAAAGGGTGATATCAGAAAAGGGCAAGAATGTTTTGGTGACAATGAAATCTCTATTTGCTATCAATCCTTCTTTCAACAGTGGTCACAAATATCGGCTTGCAACAGCGCATGACTAGACGGGCATAGTTGGGCTAATAAATCAAAGCGTTAGATTGATCACTGAACGATGCTGTGGTTAGTTCAATGTGCACAGTTATTGATTTCCGATACAGCCTGTCGCAGCAGAGAACAAGCTTGGATGTGACGTGCACAGAAATAAGTGAAGCTCAAAGTAAAGCCCCGCTCCGTGCACCGTCACCTGACGTCCCAACCCCCTGCACATCCAATCAAGTCATGTAGTCACTCTTGCAGAGTTTAGTTTAGATTTTAGAGATACAGCGTGAAAACAGGCGGTCCACGCACATTAGCACCATCCTACACCCACCAGGGACAATTTATGCATTACCAGGCCAATTAACCTACAAACCTGCACGTCTTTGGAGTGTGGGAAGAAACCAAAGATCTCGGAGAAATCACGTGCAGGTCACGGGGAGAACGTACAAACTCCGTACAGACAGAAGCCATAGTCGGGATCGAGCCCGGGTCTCCGGCGCTGCATTCGCTGTAAGGCAGCAACTCCAACGCTGCTCCGCCGTGACCGTGATCTTGCACAGCAAGATTGTTCAGTCAGCAATTTGATCATTCACCAGATCGTGGTGCCCCAGGGATAAAGACTGGCCAGGATTCCGGAGTGAAGTCCCCACTCGCCTGGATAGTGAAGTCTGGATATCACTGGCCAGGATAGTGAAGTCCCCACTCGCCTTTTGAACAGTTTCAAGGGTATCTTACTCCCATCTGGGATAGGCAGCAAGCAGGACCTTCAGAATTGGGATGGGGATGTTACCGGTCATTTATTGGCTGTCAGCAATTTGCCTTGAACTGAGGGACTTAAGAGACCACTTTCAGAAGAAATGCTGGGAGTTTATGTGGCCCCCAGTCACATCAAGGTCCGGAGCAGGAATGGATGATTGGGAGGAGGACAGCTGAACCAGAGGGGGTCTTCCAACAATTCAATAATTTCTAGAATCCAGCCTGCCCTTTTTAATTTAATGACCGGAATTTAAATGTCCCCCATTGCTGTGATGAGATTTGAATCCATACCTCTGGGCCGCAATCCAAAACTCTGGTTACGAGTAACTACCACCGGTACAACGTTCCTGAAGGTGGACAATAACCAGAGGACAGTGGACGGACAGAGGGGATGTGGTGGGGTCAGAATTTGTGTCAAGAAATCAATTGGCCCCGGGCTCGGAGTTCTGTCCAATAAATGAATGACTATTTATTCAAAGCTCCCGCTCTCCACGATTTTGCCCCCCATTGGGGAGTTCAGCCTGGCTGATGTGCCTCAGGCCTACAGATCCGACTTAAACCCAGGGGCAAGATTTGAACCATGGCTGATAGCTGTAGGAGATACAGTGGATGCAGTGGCGCCTCCCACGTCAGGTAGCAGCAGAAAGGGGGCAATAGGCAAGCAGAGCTCCTCAGGGGGCAATGCTTGCCGGTACCTTGTGATGATGCTTGGGTGACTTCACCAGCCTCACACATACAAGGTGATACACATTGACTCCATCAGCACCACCATGGTTGCTTGGTCCTGCACTGTAGTGTTAGCCTAGACTTTTATGCTCAGATTTTTAGGACAGAGGTTCAACCTATATCTTTTAAATGTAGCAAGTGTACGATACCACTGTTCTTAAAAGGCAGGAAAGTACTTCCCCTTCTAAGGTAGCCCCATGAGTTACTCTGTTGATCTCATTTACACCAGGTATTCATCATTGGATGCTGTTTCCACTGGGTTGCCTCTGGTGTTCTAAGGCCTGAGAGTCACGGTGTGCCTTGCCCTGCCTGATCAAAGTTCCCCCATCTTTCCATGATCGGTAGAGAAACCTGCTGTAAATTTGTGTTAATTCCATCCAGGGATTCTGGTGTCCCAGTCGGAGTCCCCTCTCCTCAGCACCATCGCGAGCATTTGACCTTTACCTTCATCTCCTTGTCCGTGACGGGTGATGGAGGGGGTTCCTCCCCAGCCTGGGGCGACGGTGCGACCATTGTTCGGACCACTGGCACGTCCAACTCTAGTGGCAGAATCAGGAAAGTGTTTATATTGGCAGCTCTCGTTCACCTCTGCCCTCTCCTCAGATGCAGGGGGTTGCAATCTATTTCCCACCGGGAGGTTGAATGTATCCCACATTGACGCTAGGGCCAAGAAAACACGCCAATGTCTCCACAGGAGGCTATGGAAGTTCGACATGTCGCCAAAGACACTTCTACAGATGAACCACAGAAAACATTGTATCTGGATGCATCACCAGCTTGGTTTGGCAACTGCTCTACCCGAGAGCTCAAAACATTGCAGAGAGTTATGAATGTAGCCCAGACCAGACTCTCCACCGCCAACTCCATCTCTCTACACCATGCTCCACTGGGAAAGCAGCCAACATAATCAAGGCAGACAAACATGCTGGAGAAACTCAGCTGGTGAGGCAGTATCTATGGAGCGAAGGAAATAGGCAACGTTTCGGGATGAAACCCTTCTTCAGACTTCAACATAATCAAGGATCTTTTTCGCCAGTCATTTGCTCTTCTCCCGTCTCCCATCGGGCAGACGATACAAAAG
Organism: Okamejei kenojei; assembly: GCA_035221665.1. Lineage (NCBI taxonomy): Eukaryota > Metazoa > Chordata > Chondrichthyes > Rajiformes > Rajidae > Okamejei > Okamejei kenojei. The sequence goes on along the minus strand of CM069148.1, from coordinate 15,781,399 downwards.
CTTGCACGCACGTACCACCTGATTCAGGAACAGCTTCTTCCCCAATTTGATGAGACAATTGAACAATCCTCCCATAAGCTACAGTGCAGCTCGGCGGGTCCATCAGTCTATTTCCTGGCGGACGTAGAACTTCCTTGGACTTTTTCTCTGTGACTGTAATGCGACAATGCTGCAGCACTATATTCTTCACTCTGATACTTTTCTCTCTGCTATACCTGATCCACCTGTGTATGACTTGATTGTTCTCATCTAGAGTATGATTTCAAGAAAGGTCCTGACCCATAATGTCTCCCATCCTTTTTCTCCAGAGATGCTGGCTGACCCGCTGAGTTGCTCCAGCACTGTGTGTCTATTTTTGGAATATACCCGCATCTGCGGTTCCTTTCTGCACACATAGTCCGATGTGAATGGAGAGCACACAAACAATGATTTTCACTCTAACTCAGTACAGGTTACAATAATAAAATAATACCAATACCAAGATAATCGAGAATGGAAGACTTGCGCTTCTCTAATGCCTCAGGGCATCCCAAAATGCTTTACACGTCAAGCTGAAGTGTAGATGCGGCTGTGACATTGGAATTATACAATAGCAAACAGATTCTGCACAGCAAGTTCCCATAAATATGAAAATTATGTAATCTACTGATGTTAATTGAGAAAACACTGGCTCAGGACTCTGGGTACAATTCCCTGCTTGTCTCCAAAACTACATCAGGGGATTTATTTCTACTTCAGAAATCAACTTTATTCAGAATAAAAAATGTATACAAAGCAGAAACTAGAACAACTTTCCACAGTTGTCTATACATTTCTCAGTGCCTACTTCCCAGTGCCTGTACATTCAATGGCATGACACTCATGTGTTAAAGAAAACACTCTTGCCACTCATGTGGCCTATATCCGGGGACGTTTTACCTCTGCCTTGGAGGGCAGAGCTGTGTGAATGCCTCATCCAGCAAGTGCATCAACACCATTGGCCGGTGGGGGTGGAAGGATATTGATTGGCTTGGTGTGGGTGAGTGGTTTGGGCAGTGTTGATTGGCTGGGCTAGGGTGTTTGGTTTGTTTGGGGTTGGGTAATTTAGTTTAGTTTAGAGGTACAGCGCGGAAACAGGCCCTTTGGCCCACCGAGACCACGCCGACCCACCACCTCCGTACACTAGGACTATCCCGCACACTCGGGACAATTTACAATTATACCAGACCAATTAATCAGTCTGAAGAAGGGTCTCGACCCGAAAAGTTGCTTACTCCTTTTACCCTTAGATGCTGCTTCACCCGCTGAGTTTCTCCAGCATTTTTTGTCTACTTGCAACCTATAAACCTGTACGTCTTTGGAATGCGGGAGGAAACCAGACCACCCGGAGAAAACCCACGCAGGTCACGGGGAGAAAGTACAAACTCCTTACAGACAGGTTGAAGGGGAGGGATATGAATTGGTTTGGCCGGTGACGAAGGGTTTGGTTGGGACGGGAGTGATTAGTTTCGGGGGAGGATTTTGATTGGTTTAGGGGAAGGGTGATTGGATTGGATGGTGATGACTGGCTGGGGATGACTGGTTTGGTTCAGTTTGGGTGGGGATGAATGGTTTGAGTGAGGGTGATGTAACTGACTAACTCTCTCCATATCAGCACGCTAGGCTTCCTTCATGTGGCCCATATGAGAGGTGGCCTTACTCAAACTGATAAGTTTGTAAGGGTGGATGCAGGATGTTTTCACAAGTGAGGGAGTCAAGAACTAGGGAACTTAGAGACAAGACTAGGGGAATGGCCATTTAAAACAGAGGTACGTAGAAATTTCTTCTGCAGAAGGTGGTGAATCCCTGCAGTTCGAGGGGCTCTAGGTTCTTGTCCTCAAGGCTCTGGGCTTGAACACAACCTTTAAATTCAGAGGGGAGAGAGCTGGCAATGAGCTGTGGCTGGCATCTGCAGGAGGAGCAACTAGCTCGAGAAACAGGGAGAGCAGCTGAGAGGTGACAGTGGTTCATAGGAGGGAGCTGTATGTGTGGGAATGATTGAATTCCCTTTAAATGTGTGTCAGATTCAAGGGAACCTCGTGTGCATGCACACGCTGCAGTTGTGAGGCACACAGCTTTCAAGATGATCGCAGCGACCACTCCTATTCTGCACCATTTCTCCATATCCAACCCTCCACCCCCAAACCAACCACACACTCGCTGCAACCAATCACCACCTCCCAAACCAAATTCCCTCCTCTACAGACCCTGAGACCCGGGTTTGATCCTGACTGCGGGTGCTGTCTGTACGGAGTTTGTACGTTCTCCCCGTGACCGTGTGGGTTTTCCCGGACGCTCCGTTTTCCTCCCACGCTCCAAAGACGTAGACTTGCAGGTTAATTGGCTTCGGTAAGAATTATAAATCGTCCCCAGTCTGTGTAGGATAGTGTTAGTGCGTGGGGGAACGCTGGCCGACATGAACTTGTGGGCCGAAGGGCCTGTTTCCGCACTGTATCTCCAAACTAAACTAAATCAATGACCATAGCCCAAACCAATCATCCAAATCACAAATCAACCCTCCCGCAAACCATAAGACTTACTCCAATCTAATCAATACTCCATCCACCTACCCCCAGGCCAATCTCACTCCCCCAAAACCAATCGATCGTATCTGTCCCCAAAGCAACCCTCTAACAAACTATTCACCTGCTCCACCCCCGCACCCCCCCCCCCCCCCCCCCCCCAAAACCAAGTCACTCTTCCACACCAAGATAGCCCATACCCAACCAAAGAACCCCCGGCACTGTGCGCCTCCAAAGTCCCCGTGGACACCGTGTGTTCCCCCTCCAGGGACACACGGGCACGGATGTAGGCCCGGAAATGGGGCAGCAGTCAACCCCAGTGCGGCCATCGACTACCCGCTGCCTGGGCCCGCGAATGGCCATCTTGGTCAGGCCCAGGAACAGACCGACAGGGAGTTTCCCCCCCCCCCTCCCCCCCGACGCTCCCCCCTCTGTACCGGGTGCCCAAATATCAGGAGTGTGGGGCTAAAATGTAACCAAATCCTGAGGAACTGCCCCTTCAGATAGTCGAACAGGGGCTGCAACCTCTCACACTGCACGTACAAGTGGAACACGGTCTCTTCCTCGCCGCAGAAGTGACAGGTGGCTGGTGCATCCGTGAACCGGCTCAAGTACCTGTTACAGGCCACAGCCACGTGCAACACTCTCCACCCCAGGTCCCCAATGTAGACGGGGAGGACTCCCTTATAGAGAGACCTTCACTGAGGACCATTCGCCAGGGCCAGTACTGGGGGAGCGCCACACTGTGGGAGGGGCAGTACTGAGGGGTGGAGGCGCTTTACTCTGAATATAAACAATGCTGCCCTTGCCCTGGCCCTGGCCATGCGACAGTTCTGTCAAATTGTGACGGGTTGGACAGGTTTGGATACTGTTGTATTGAGGAGATGGTTCAGGTCAAGGGAGAAAAGATTTAATATTTGGGTCGGTTGATTCAAGAGGATGTATGGGAAACCTTTTTGACCTGGGGCTGGGTAATGTTTGGAATTCACAGCCCGTTGAATACGGAGCAGATAATGAGGGACACACTGAATAACCTGCAGGACTACAGGGTGAGAGCAGGGGAATAGGACCAATGGGATTGCTGCGCTGGGAGCTGGCATGGACCCGATGGGCTGAATGGCCTTTGGCTGTGTGATTGTGATGGGGTCTGAGTGCCGTGCCGAGCTGCGAGGCGGGATATCCGGCGTTGAACTGTGCGGTTACCTGGTGGGGAGTCAGAGGTGCTGGATCTGGAGCGCCGAGAACGGCGGCTGAGGAACCTCTCGCTGAGCTTCTTCGCCTCCTCCAGCAGCTCCGTGTTCTTCTTCCGATCTTCGTCCGACAGCTCCATGTCCGGCAGCTCGTCGTTTATCAGGTTGTACATGTGGCCATCTCCATCTGGAGGCAGAGCAGTAGCTTCAACTCCAGCCAGAGCTCAATCCCATTCACCCATCCTCTCACTTCAATCCCACCCTCACTCTCCTCATCCTCGGAACCTCATCCTCATTCACCTCAACAACCTTGGGCAACCTGGCACCTCATCCTCACTCTCCCTCACCTCAAGTCTCACTCACGTCAGCCTCAGAAGCCCACTCACCTCAAACCAGGGCTCCACCTCAACCTCACTCACCTGCAGAATCCCAACCTCCTCACTCACCTCATCCTCGCCCTCACTCACCCTAACTGCATCCACACTCATCATAACTCATCCTCACCCACACTCACCTCATCCTCAGAACCTCAATCTCAGAACATCAGCCTTAATCTCACTCACCCTATCCTCACTCACCTCCACCTGAACCTCAGCCAGCCCCAACTCACCCACCTGGCTGCATCTTTATTCAACAGCCAAGCTAAACATCACCTTCTATGTGGTCTGATGGGACTCAGAGAGGGGCAGAAGCAGAGATGCAGATGGATAGAGACAAGGAAGATTGATACAAAATGTTGGAGCAACTCAGCAGGCCAGGCAGCATCTTTGGAAAAAAAGGAGCAGGTGATGTTTCAGGTCGGAGCCCTTCGTTAGTGAAGTGGGGGGGGGGGGGGGGGAGGGAGGGCAATGGGAGGGGGCAAGGTGGAGAAATAAACTGGAGGTGAGAAAAGGCCAGAACAAATCTGGCCGGCAACAGATGGCCTCAGGCAGGGCGGACCACACTCTGTTGTTTAAGAAGGAACTGCAGATGCTGGAAAATCGAAGGTAGACAAAAGTGCTGGAGAAACTCAGCGGGTGCAGCAGCATCTATGGAGCGAAGGAAATAGGCAACGTTTCAGGCCGAAACCCTCTTCAGACTCTACTGGACCACACTATGGCCCATTGTTGGCTGGGGAAGGTATGATAACAAGAGGGATACAAGGATGCGACCAATGGAACAGGTAGGATGACTGGGGAGGGGGAGAGGGGGAGAGGGGGAGAGGAGGAGAGGGGGGAGAGGGGTAGAGAGAGAATGCAGGACAGGGAGACAGACAGGAAGAAAGAGCAAGCTGAGGGAGGGGGGGGTCAGAACTCCTTGTTGCGATCAGCCCTGTAGCAATGAGGACAATCTGAAGTGGGGAGCAGATCTCAACTGCTCAGTACTTTACCGACAGAGGTGAGGGTACTTGCTGAAGACAAGGAGGCCCTGGAGTTCCTGCTGGACCTTCTCTGAACGGGACTGTGGCACCTGCGGGGTTAACAACACCAGTGTTAATGATTCAAAACCACGTGAATTCAGAGTGAAAGGGCTCCCGTTCCAACCACTGTGCCAAGACGATCCCTATCCCATCGTTCCAGTGCCGCCAAGGCACCGGCATTTAAATGTTTCAAAGGTATTTTATCGTCACATGTACCAATTAAGATGAATTACCATACAAATTACCATACAGCCATATGGTAAAAAAGCAACATGACACACAAATACATAAAAGTTAACGTAAACATCCACCACAGCAGATTCCCCACATTCCTCACTGTCATGGAAGGCAAAAAAGGCCAATCCACTTCCTATTTATTTCTCGTGCGGTCGGGGGAGTCGAACCATCTGTCGGGGCGATCAAAGCTCCCGCAGCCCACAGCCACGGCCAACTCCTCGATGTTAGTAGCAATGTTACAAAATTTTGAGATTTTAAAACTCAAGTCTGCAATTTATCCCATCAGATAAAGCATAAAAAGAAGTTTAATTTGACACCTAATTCACTTCCATATCTTCAGTATTAAAAATGTTATGGCCATTTTCATACTCGGAAATTAGCATCTTGTTCCCTATTGCTTTTCCATTGACTTAACACAAAAGCTGTGATCGAGGACAATCAAAAGCCCATAACTTTCTTAAAAATCAAGAGAACTGAATGAAATTTTCAGTTATTATAGATTGAAGCATTCTGCAACAAATATCAAACATCTTACTTGGATGACCTGAAATTAAAGCATATAATTAGTTAATTACCTAATTGTAGTTAATTACAAAATTGACCGTTGTGACAGAAATAGTAATAAACACCCAGACTGCCTTGAACATTCAAAAATGTGATATTCTCAAGATCAGAACTTTAATATTATTGTATTATATGCTGTAAATCCATAACAGATAGGTAAATAAATTACAATTTCTAGCAACAGACCAAGTCTTTATGGAGAACATCAGTTGCTAGCTGGTACAATGGCATGTCATAACCAGTAGCATCATCATACTCCTCAGATTGTAACCAATAAGCAACTCTGTACACCTTGTTTTTCCTCAACTTTTCAATTTTGGCATTGCAAACTACAAGTTTTTGCTCTTCAAACCACGCATGACATGTCTTTCTGCCCACTACTTTCCCATTAACAATGTCCTGTAGATTCAATTTCTTAAGAAAAGGATATTTTTTTAAAAATAGCCTAAGTATCCAAATAACAAACTAATCCCATTCACACAAGAATTCACAATATAACATGATTTTAAAATCTCAGTGTCATGAATCTATATCCCAGATGGAAGGAATTTAATGTTTAATTCCCATAAATTAATCTAGAAACATCCACGCAAAATATAATGAAATTATTGTTTTTTGCACAATACATGTGACTCAAACTGTTGTGAAGGTTTAGTTTATAAATAATGATCATGGAGAGAGAGAATAAGACAAAATAAAGACAATTTAGACGGCTTATGTCCCAAAAAAATGGGCATTTTAATCACCTTGCTTCTGGAACGCAATCGATTGGAACATTGCATTTGCGGTGAATTTGAACCCCATATCGGCAGGAAAAACACTGTCGGTTCGTATGGGGCCCACATCACATTTTCGCTTATAGAGGATTAATTAAAGTCATCCCAAGAAGCAAGTTTATATGTAAAATAAACGACTTGCTCCACGTTTTGTCCCGTACTTGAGATCCGTCACGTTGTAGGCATTGATGGCGTTAGAAGTCTCTTTTTATTTTAATATAATTATGAAATTGACTCGCGATTAAAATTTAAAAAAAAAATCGGGAATGGAAGTCGGAACGATTTTTCTGCATCAGCTAGCAGCCCGAGGAAATCCGCCTTGGACAGGTGGCAGAAAACTGGATTTTAATCCCGCCCTCCCCCCCCTCAAAGGCGCCAAAGTCGCGCACACGGCCAGTGGCAGAACTGCAGCGCCGCTGAAGGTAAGTTTTGTAACATCGCTAATGTTAGGCCGCGGTGCGGACAGAGATACGATACGGAAAAAAATCGCATCTCCGTCGAGATAAGAGATTAGAAAAAGTTTCTCCCAACCCCCCCCCCCCACATAAAACAAGCTAAAGAACACTAAAAATATACATTTAACACACACAATATTAACACAAAGAAGGAAAGGACAGACAGACTGTTGGCGAGGCAGCCATTGCTGGCGTCACCCGGTTGTAGCCTTTGAACTGAGAGAATAAGAAATTGTGCATCTCCTTCGGACAAAATTGGACTTTTCAGAGACTTGGAAGTTGCAAGATGGCGCTGGAACAAGGCGACTCCAGGTGCTGCTCCAGAAGAGAATCTATTGTACTCATGCATAGTATGATTTGACTGGATAGCATGCAGAACATGCTTTTCACCATATCTTGGTTACATGTGGCAATAACTAAACTAAACCAAAGGAAAGAACAAACAGGCGGGAAATCTATTAGTCAAGCGCTTTCAAATGTTGGGACTCCCAACAGAGTTGACGGAGAAAATCTTGGCCTTGACACCACCTCATGGAGCTTACCTTATGTGAGCGGCTTGGTCACTCTCCCTGTCCGAAGTGTTGAAGACCTCTGGTAGAACAATTGCTGGCGTTGTATTCATCCTTGTTCCAGCGCCTGGAAGCTGCATTCAGATCGATAGTCACATAATGATTCAAGGCATCGCCCAACACCAACTGATCCTATCAGCCCACTTTGCCCATGCCAACCGTGGTGCCAATCTTTGGAACCACTTACAAAGACATTAGACTTGGCAATTGTTCCCCAGAACAGCAAAAAGGCCAGACAAACCGAGAATAGAACATCCCCAATTATTTCTGGAACGGGTTTCACTAACTACCATCCCGGGAGGTTATTCACAGCCATCCCCTCACTCTGAAAGCAGATTGGTTTCAGAGACAATATCACCTGCTTATTTCTCCCACCACCTCCCACTAGACCAGTCACCCTAATCTTGTTTCCCCTCTTCTGTATGCTCATCGCCCGTCACCAAGCCCATTTTACCTTTAACGTCCATCTTTCCCTTCCCCCTCCCAACATATCCCACCGCCCAGCTTTACATTTCACTCTGCTTCTCCCCTTATCTGACACCTTTTTGAATCCTTTTCACCTCTAACCTTTGTCATTTACTCCACCCTACCCCAATCACACCACCTCACCTGTATCCACCTATCACTTTAGTTTTTAGTTTAATATAGTTTAGAGATACAGCGCGGAAACAGGCCCTTCGGCCCATTGACCAGCGATCCCCGCATGTTAACACTATCCCACACACACTAGGGACAATTTTACACATCCACCAAGCCAATTAACCTACAAACCTGTACGTCTTTGGAGTGTGGAAGGAAACCGAAGGTTCTCGGAGAAAACCAACATGGGGAGAACGTCCAAACTCCATACAGACAGCAGCCGTAGTCGGGATCGAACCCGGGTTTCCGGCGCTGCAAGCGCTGTAAGGCAGTAACTCTACCGCTGCGCCACCATGGCCGCCCCCTTGCCAGGGTTTTCCCATCCCCACCTCCCTTTTCCAACTTTCTTCCCTCCACACAAACAGCCTGAAAAGAGTCCCAAACCGAAACGTCATCTGTCCATTCCCTCCACAGATGCTGCTTGATCTGCTGAGTTCCTCCAGCATTTTTTTTATTACACAATGATGATATGGGTGGAAGGGGTCAGGGAGAGGGAAAATAGACAATAGATAATAGACAATAGGTGCAGGAGTAGGCCATTTGGCCCTTCGAGCCAGCACCGGCATTCAATGTGATCATGGCTGATCATCCCAATCAGTACCCCATTCCTGCCTTCTCCCCATATCCCCTGACTCTGCTATCTACTTCTCTCTTGAAAGCATCCAGAGAACTTTCCTCCACCGCCCTCTGAGGCAGAGAATTCCACAGACTCACCACTCTCTGTGAGAAAAAGTGTTTCCTCGTCTCCGTTCTGAATGGCTTACTCCTTATTCTTATACTGTGGCCCCTGGTTCTGGACTCCCCCAACATCGGGAACATGTTTCCTGCCTCTAGTGTGTCCAAACCCTTAACAATCTTATATGTTTCAATGAGATTCCCTCTCATCCTTCTAAACTCCAGAGTGTACAAGCCCAGCTGCTCCATTCTCAGCATATGACAGTCCTGCCATCCCGGGAATTAACCTTGTAAACCTACGCTGCACTCCCTCAATAGCAAGAATAGCAAGAAAAGAGGGGAAATTTGGAACTCAGGGATCGGAGATGAGCATACGGGGGAGCGGAAAGGAGCGGGGTGTCTCAGATGTTGGGAGAAGTGTGCACGCATTGGAGTTTGGGGTGCAGGTGAGGGGGGGGGGGGGGTAGGAGGGTATTACTTAGGAGGTGTATAAAATCACGAGGTTAATATTTAGGGTGAATGCAAAGTCTTTTACCCAGGGTATGGAAATCAGAAACAAAGGATATATATTTAAGGTGAGAAGGGCAAGATTTAATAGGAACCTGAGGGGCAACTTTTACACTCTGAGGGTGGTGGGTATACGGAACGAGCACCAGTAGAAGTAGTTGAGGCAGGTACCTATAACAGAATGTAAAAGACATTTGGACGGATAAATGGATAGGAAAGGTTTAGAGGGATAGCGGCCAAATGCGGGCAAATGGGACTAGATTAGATGGGGGCATCTTGGTCGGCGTGGATGAGTTGGGCCGTAGGACTTGTTTCTGTGCAGTGTGACCCTATGACTTGAAATTGGAGAATTAATTATTCATGTCATTCTCATGCGGTGACCAGTTTGTGAAGAGAAAACACAGGGGTCCCTGCAAATTGCTACCCCTGGAATATTTCCTTGTTACATCACGTCGGTACTGCACGCTGACGGACATCCTTCACGTCCCTCTGCTCCTTGGCACTGATCCAACTTTTCTTCTAACAGTAATTATGGTTTCTCTTCCACTCTTTGCGCTCATATTCCTGGGATCTACCATGCGAAACAGACCTTCTGTTCTACAGTATCGATACCTTTCATAATGTTATATCCCTCTATCATATCACCTCACAGATTACGTCACTTCAGGGAAAACAGTCCCAACCTCTTCTGAAAATAACGATACATCCATTCCAGCGACATCCTTGTGAATCTTTCCTCCCGCCTCAAGCACATCTTTCACGTAATGTGGTGACTAGAAGGGCACACAATACTCGAAGTCCAGCTAACCTGCGATTCATACAACTGTAACAAGGTAATGGAGTTTGTATCCGATTTCACCCCCTCCTATGGTGTCATATTGCAGATACCAAGTACGCTGAGTAAAAACAGAGTCTGAAGGAAACTCCCGCCATGAAACAGTATCTGTCTATTCCCTGCACAGATGCTGCCTGACCCGCTGAGTTCCTCAACCACTTTGTGCTCAGCTGTGAAAAAAAACTTTTCCTTTGGGTCCCCTTTAAAACTCCTTCCTCTCATCTTCAACATATGCCCACTTGTTTTTGATACCTGATATTCTGTGTTCAGCAAATTTCAAATGAAGTTAAATTTATGATTAATGTTTAAAAGCAAGTAAACACAGAGCCTGCCCTGCCCCTAGAACATAAAGTACTGCGGTGATGGAATCTCTGAACAGGCACAGAATGTTCACACCTCCCCGTTCATTTATTATCTCTTTGCATCTGAAACATAATCTTCATCAGTCTTATCGCTGCCTTCAGGAAACTGGTGTGAAGCCAAGCACACATCCTTGCTCAATGAATCAACCTCGCCAGCTAAGGCCCTGCGGTTTAGGAATAGGAATGAACTCAGTAGAGGCAGTCAATGAGTTGAAATAGGTGGGAGTCCGATTCCAGCTTGCTATCCAAACTCAACCTGTCTTCATCTACAAAAAATGCATCAATGTCAGACTCAGCTACACTCAACAGCTGGAGACCCACAGATCTATAGACCCTCCACCTTCGCTTCATCACAATCCTAAATGCCAAGCCTCAATCCTGAGGGATTCTAGCTCCAGATTCTTCAGCAGAGAATGACTGATCCCTCTCACAACCGTAAAACCTTTTAAGGAGATCAACTGTGGGCATACAGTGGCGCATTGGGCGGAGCTATAGCCTCACAGGGCCAGTCTGTGAGGAATTCGTATGCTCCACCTCTGACCAGATGAGTTTCATTGGGATGCTCCAGTCTCCTCCCAAGTCCCAAAAGCTTGTGGGTCGGTAGATTAATTAGCTTCTGTAAATCGCCCATGTTGAGTGGTAGAATCGGGTTGGAGTATACAGGAACAGGGGGTAATAAACTGGGATTAGTGTAGGAGACTGTGCGAGATCGCTGTTCATTCTGCTAAAAGTCCCAGTAGTGACACACTCCCTCATAAGCACTAGCTCCCTCACGAGCCTACACCGTGCTTTGCCGTGCTCTGAGATTGTGACCTATTTGGCCACAAATGCATTTATATCAACATTACCTGGAACACAGAACAGGTTCAGAGTCAGGTCCTTCGGCCCACAATGTCTCTCCTGAAGATGATGCCAAGATAAACTGATTTCCTTAGCCTGCACATGATCTATATCCCTAGATACCCTGCATGTCCATGCACCTATCTAAAAGCTTCTTAAACACCACTATCGTGTCTGTCCACCACCACCATCACTGGCAGCTGTTCCAGGAACCCATCACCCTCTGTGTAAAAAAACTTGGCCCTACACATCTCCTTCAAACTTTACCTCTCTAACCTGAAAACTTCCATTCACTTCCATTCTTGTTGAGTTACCGAAGGTGATAAACAGTTGCAATGAATGAAAGAAGTAGAAACAAAGAACTGCAGAAGCTGGTTTATACCAGAGATAGATACTTAGTACTGGAGTAACTGAAGAGAGACCTGACCAGAAACGTCACCCAACCTTTTTATCCAGAGATACTGCCCGACCCGCTGAGTTACTCCAGCACTTTGTGCGTATCTTTGCAATGAATGAAAGATGGGTCAAGCCATTACAACACAATTTGTCACAATCCTCATTCACACACGAGCCGCTAAACTGCCCCTGGTCACCCCCCCGTCTGCTTGTTCACGATGACCGTTATTTCCATTTCTTACGTTGGGCGGCGAGTTCTGCGTTGTGTCCCGGTGCTCAGAGCCTTCCTCCTCCTCGGGAAGGGTGGGCATGCTGGGGGCGACAGTACAGCGAGGGCCGCGAGTTGAAGAGCCAGTGGAACGGCAGGAGGGGCCGAGCCCTGGTAGAGTGAAGTTACTGAGCAGCAGCCGCAAGGAGGAGATCGGGGCAGAATCTTCGTCTTCTGGCAACTGTGTGAGTGTGAAAGAGAGAGTCCGTCAGACCCAGAACACCCTGACCCACTCACTCCAACATCACAATCCAATTGAATGGAAGGCAACGGAACAAATTAGACTATTGAGAGTGATAGACACTGCTGGGTCCATCACAGGTACTGACTTCCCCACCATCGAAGGGAGCTACAGGAAGCATTGTAGCTAATATCCCGCACCTTGGCGCCAGACGGCTGACTAAATTCTATTACTCTGGGATTCCCAATCAAGAGTTGAACATCTCCTGCAGCTGTGGGTGGGAATTCCGCACCTCTCAGATTTTACCTGGACCTGCGAGCTTCAGTTATAGGGAACGTTGGAAAGGCAGGCACTTGTTTCTTTGGAGTATAGGAAGCTAAAGGGTGACCTTTCTATGGTGTGCAAGACCATGGAGGCATGGATAACGTGAACGCTCATAGTTTTTTTTCCCAGGGGAGAGGATTCTAAAACTAGAAAGTGTAGGTTTATGGTGAGAGAGGAGAGATTTAAGAAGGACCTCAGAGGTTACCAAAGGTTGTGTGCATCTGGGATGAGCTGCCAAAGAAAGCTGCAGAAGTGGATACAGTTACAACTTTTAAAGATGTTTGGATGGGGAGGGTTTAGAGGAATACGGGCTAAATGCAGGCAAATGGGATCAGCCCAGCTTGCCAACTTGGTGGCATGTGGGACTCTGTGGCTCTCCTAGTGCGCCTGGATGCAGAGTTCTCTCAAGGGGCTAGCACAGGGATGGGGAGACGAAGAGACTCATTATGCAATGTGATGCAACTGTTCCCATTATGCTATAGTGTATTATTGTCATGAAGTAATTAGCTGTGTCTGCCTTTTCTGTTCAAGCAGCAGGAATGAGGAAACAGAAATATGTTGTTGGATAAAGATCAGTAGATTATCAAAGCTCTTCTCTCCCTGTGGAATTCAGACAAAATCGCCAGCAATGGAAGGCCACGGGGGACATATTCCAAACATGGATGAAGTATTTGAAGGATTCTGAATTTAGATCATGTTGCCCTGGTAATTGTTAGCACTTCTTCAGAGGAATTCGGACTGTGCAGACTCACAGTGGTGGCAGGAAGCTGTGCTTCAGCCTCTGGGCTCAGTGCTTGCTCCTCATCTGCCTTCAGGGACCTGGTTCCACCCAAGATGTTCCTTGTGGACCAAAACAATTAACAAAACAAAGAATTAATTTGAGAGTGATGCCAAACAGGAAAACAATCTACTTGCTCAGCGTAATCAGCCTCTTGTATTAGGCTGCAGTTCAGACATTCAGACAACAAAGAAAAAGACCCTTTGGCCCAACTTGTCCATGCCGGCCAACATGCCTATATTTCCATCCTCATTTTAGCAAAATAACATGTCTTCCTTAAATGCTTCCAGTAAAACGTTTGACGGATTGTTTGACCTTGTTTTTATGGAGTCATAGCGTTGTACCTCCCACGATGTGAGACTGAGGGGGGACCGGACAAAATCATGATGGGGTTGGTAGAGTAGATAGTACGAATCTTTTTCCCATGATGGGGGTGTCTGAAACACGGGAAGGTGGCCTTTGGCATGCTTGCCTTCATTGGGAAAAGTACTGAGCAAAAACATTGGGACATCATAATACAACTGTACAAGTAGTTGGCGAGACCACACTTGAGGTACGGTGTGTAGTTCGGGTCGCCCAGCGAGAGGAAGGATGTCATTAAGGTGGGAAAGGTTCCAAAGGGATTCACAAGGATGTCACCTGGGTTTACGGGCTTGAGTTATAGGGAGATGTTGGATATGCTGGGACGTTTTTATCATGGAGCATAGGAGACCCAGGGGTGGCCTCATTGAAGTGTACAAGATCACGAGGGGCATAGATAACATGAACACGCACAGTCTTTTCCCCAAGGTAGAGTATTCTAATATTAGAAGGCATCGGCTTAAGGTGAGAGGGGAGAGATTGAAATGGGATCTGAGGGACAACTTTTTCACTCAGAGTAGTCTGTATCAGGAGTTCACTGCCAGAACATGCTATAGAAGCAGATATAATTACAACTTTCAAAACATGTTTGGACAGATATATGGTTTGAAGGGGTTGGAGGGCTATGGGCCAAATGCAGGCAAATGGCATTAGCCCAATATGCCAATTTATCAGCATGGACAGTGTGGGCTGCAGGGCCTGTTTCCTTGCTGTACAGCTCTATAACATTATAACACTTCCATTATAACAGGTGTTGCATTGGATGGGACGGGCTTTGAACATCCTGAAAGGGATGGGATGAGTGCTGCAGAAATACAGACCCTTCCCTTCCTCTCCGGGTATTTCCAAGCTCTGGGAAATATTCTGATCTCCCCCAACCCTCTGTCCCATGCAGCAGACCAGCTGTGGTTAGGTGCTACTCTAGGCCTGGAGCTGAGACCTTTAGTTCCAGGTCTGACCTCTCAGGTGCCCGACCTTGCTCTGCACTGGATGACTATCCTCTGGCAGTCAGGTCCAGTGGCCAGTACCGCTGGCTCAAATGTAGACAGACCATGATCTCACCTGGCTGCAGTCTGTGCCTCTCCCGCTTCAGTCGAGTGCTCCTCTGATGGTGAAGGTTTCTCTACTCCCTCTCGATGTCGATCCGACGACAATGGTCTAAAGTGCTTCTGGATTCCAAATGGCTGGCAACTCCAGCAATGTTCTAGATTAAGGGCATCTGTGAAAGAGCGGTGCAAAATAATGAATGGTATGACAGGGATGGTGCATGCCTGCAGTTAGCAAGTGCGCTCAAATGGCCAGCAGACAGCGAACGGCTGTTTTTTGTTCTCAGTGTTGGTTGCACTACGGACTTCAACTTTGCATTATTATTTTGATTATTGATTTATTGCATTATTGATTGTTGTAATCAGTGTGTTTACAGCCCTGTAAGATTGCAGCAAGTAAGAATGTTATTGTTCTGTCGTTGTTATACCTGGCAATGATAGACTCTTGACTCAGTAGTGACCACAGTGTTTCTATTGGCTTAAAAAGTGCCCTGAGATATACTGCAGTGGTGAATGGCGCTACAGAAGTGTAGTTCTCTTGTCCTTACCGAGCAGAGAAGGGCAGTGTCCTGAGCTGCCATGACCCTTGCACCGTCCAGCGAGGAGACACAGGCCGTGGTGGTGTAACTGCCCGAGAGTCTCCTGAGATAAATGCTGCACATCTGGTTCCCGTTCCTGAATCACAAGATGATATTTGATTGTCAGCTGGATCTCTGACAAGAGTTAAAACATTATTGTAACTTGGGGAAAGGTCTGGTATTGCAAGAGAACGTTGGGGCCAGTCTGCCAGGAAACAGCCCACAGGTTCTGCCCTTCCATGGGTGGCTGAGTCCATCCACCTCAGCAAGCAATCCTCATCTATTGCTTGTCTCGCAGAGCCGTTGTCTCAACTGGCAGAGCCGTTGTCTCAAGGCTTCAACAGCACAGGTTGGATCCTGACCTCCGGCGCTATTTGTATGGAGTTTGCATGTTTTCCCTGTGACCGCGTGGGTTTCCCCTGGACACTCCGGACACCTCCCACATCGCAAACACGAGCCGGTTGGTAGGTGAATGGAAATTGCCCCCAGGAAATTTCTCAGTAGGTAAGGGGTAAAATATGGGAGGAGATGATGAGAATATGGGGGAGAATAAAATAGGAAAGGGGTTTTATACAGGGTTGTGAGGGTCTGTGCAGGCATGGTGGGCCAAAGGCCCTGTTTCATGCTCTGTGACTCCACTGAATACACTCCATTGACTATGTCAGCCACTCAGTGATGGGACCCCATTTATAGAAACATAGAAAATAGGTGCAGGAGGAGGCCATTCGGCCCTTCGAGCCAGCACCGCCATTCATTGTGATGATAGCTGATCGTCCCCAATCAATAACCCATGCCTGCCTTCTCCCCATATCCCTTGATTCCACTAGACCCTAGAGCTCTATCCATCTCTCTCTTAAATCCATCCAGTGGTTTGGCCTCCACTGCCCTCTGTGGCAGGGAATTCCACAAATTCACAACTCTCTGGGTGACATTTTTTTTTCTCGCCTCAATCTTAAATGGCCTCCCCTTTATTTTAAGACTGTGACCCCTGGTTCTGGATTTCTTACTTCCTGGGTGAAATTTCCCATTTACATTTGAAGGAATCACCAGATTCTCCCCCCGGTGTCTCTACCATCAACCTGTTCATGGCGCGACCTCCCACTGACTGCGGTTTGGATGTCTGCCCCAGGAAATGCCTTGCCCTCTGGTTGAAAATGAAAAATACCGCAGTTGTTGGAAATAAGGACAGAAGGTGCTGGAAATACTCAGTAGTGTCAGCAGCAGCTGCGGGAACTTGCGCTTCGGATCTGCCAGATTTGAGGGAATCGTCTGCATCTTCACAGTTCTGCCAAGTACTTTTTGTTCCCCTTTAATGATCTTCGTCCATCCAGATGTAACAAGAGCTCTCTATCACCTGACAACAATGCTCTCTCCGCCCTTCCCCCACGCTACTACTTAAAACACAGTTTCCCATAGAGACACAGAGCTATAATGCATGAAAACAAGATGACCAGTCTAAGTGTTAAAGAAGGAACTGCAGATGCTGGAGAATCGAGGGTACACAAAAAGCTGGAGAAACTCAGCAGGTGCAGCAGCATCTAAGGAGCGAAGGAGATAGTCTACTTGTTTTTGCCAACCAAGATGGCATACTGGGCTAGGCCCATGGGCCTGCATTTAGCCCATGGCCCTCGAAAACCTTCCTATCTGTATATGTCCAAATGTCTTTTAAAAGACGTAATTGTATCCACCTCTGTATCTTCCTCTGGCAGCTGAAATGCAGGCAAATGGGACAAGCCCAATATGTTGACATAGTCAGCATGGGCAACGTGGGCCAAAGGGCCTGTTTCCATGCTGTACAGTTCCAACTTGCACGATTGTTCCTCACTATCTGATCATTTGGTATTCCTTCAAATGTCACAATATGTTTTTCAATTGTCGAGACCAGAATTATTTATACCTGACATTTACGGGATTACACCAGTGTTCCTGACTCAATGCTGACCTTTTACAGGAGGCCATCTGACTAATCTCAGTCACCACCTCTGTGCAATGTATCAGAAGTCAAGGTTTCAAGGTCAGCTTATTGTCACGTGTACCAATTAAGGTGCAGTGATATGCGAATTACCATACGGCCATACTGAAAAAAAGCAACAAGACACACAACTACATAAAAATTAACATAAACATCCGCCACAGCGGGTTCCCCACGTTCCTCACTGTGATGGAAGGCAATAAAGTCCAATCTTCTTCCTCTTTATTCTCCCGTGGTCGGGGCAGTCAAACCATCCGCAGTCGGGACGATCAAACCTCCCGCAGCCGGCGATCGAAGCCCCTGATCCAGGGCGATCGAAGTTCCCACATCGGGGCGGTCAAAGCTTCTGCGGCTCGGAGTTCCCGAAGTTGGTCTCTGACTAGAAACCGAGAGCTCCGCGATGTTAACGTCTGCAGGCTCCCGTGGTACAGCTCAGAGGACGATCCCTGGCAAAGGGATCTCGAAGTCCGTGATGTTAAGTCCGCAGGCTCCCGCGGTGGAGCTCTCGAAGTCGGTCTCCAGCAAAGGCCACCAACTCCTCGATGTTAGGCCGCAGTGCGGACGGAGGTACGTTACGGAAAAAAAATCGCATCTCCGTCGAGGTAAGAGATTAGAAAAAGTTTCCCCCAACCCCCTCCCCACCCCTCACATAAAACAAGCTAAAGAACTTTAAAACAGACATTTAACAAATACAAACAAACAACAAAAGACGGAAGGGACAGACTGTTGATGAGGCAGCCATTGAAGTCCTGACATTATGTGGACATTATTTTCTTTTCCTTTGGCGTTTTTATATCAATCTTTTCCTGCTTTAATTTACAGATGACCCCACTTTACAACAGGAAGGGGAATTACTCGATCGATAATCGCGATTTTCCATTACACGTGTCTATATGTCAAGAAACGCAACTTGAAAAAAATGTCTGTTTATTTTCAATTTTACACATAAACTTTATAATAGCAAATTTTATACCATGTCTCAAATTTTTCAGGTACCGATTTGTGAATCCTCTAAGGGCGAGTTTCCTTCGACCTGAGCGGTAGAATACAGAATCGCCTGTATATTCTTGAGCAAACAAAAAATTGTATACATCTCAGAATGAAATTAACGATTCACCATTGATCAGAAACGCAGATACACATGCCACGTAAAAACTGGCCTAGGAGAGCGGGACAAAGAGGCTGGGGACCCTGTGGTCAATGATTTGTCTCCACACATATGGAGCATGAAAACCAAACTGTAAAACACAGGAACAGTGTCTGTGCCGAATGTGATGCCAGGTTAAATGAATCTCCTCTGCCTCGATGTGATTTACATCCCTTCATACCTACAAATCCACATGTCTATCTAAAAAGCTCTTGAATGCCACTATCGTATCTGCCTCCACCACCACCCATGGCAGCACGTTCCAGACATGGACCACTCTCCGTGTAAAAAAACCTGCTCCGCACATCTGCTTTAAACCATCTATGCTTCTCATAATTTCAGGTATCATGGTCTACCAGGTCTCCTCTCAGCATCTGACGCTCCAGAGAGAACAATCCAAGTTTTGTCCAGTCTCTTCTTACAGTTTATGCTCTCTAATCCAGTCAGCATCCTGGCAAGCATCTTCGGCACCCTCTATAATCCTTCCTTTCATGAGGTGGCCAGAATTGCCAAAGTCAAACTGTCAGATCTGTCCAATTGACACACACCCATCAAGAAGGCACTAAGTCAAGAGTGTGATGGGACACTGTCCGCTTGCCTGAATGAATGAATGCAGCTCCAACACACTCACAAGCTTAGCACTGTCTGGGACAATGAAGCTCGCTGGTCAGAACCTCCTCCACACCACAACATTCCATCCACCACCTATGAGCACTGGATCTCGTAGAAACAGGGAACTGCAGATGCTGGTTTCACAAGGAAAGGCACAAAATGCTGGAGTAATTCAATGGGTCAAGCAGCATCTCTGGAGAACTTAGATAGGTGATGTTTCAGGGTCTGAAGAAGGGTCCCAATCCGCAACATCACCTATCCATGTTATCCAGGGATGCTGCCTGAGCCGCTGAGTTACTCAAGCATTTTGTGTCTTTCCAGGGAACAAATTTCAATCAACCACAGCACAGGGCAGTGTTTTTTCATCTCTTCCTACGGTGTCCTTGGTTGGACATGCTGGCCTGTCGGTGAACATATTCAGATCGCAATCCCTGGGAAAATCTCAGCCGGTAACAGTCCCCTGCCGTCTGCCAGGAGATCTAGCCAGGAGAGAGGAGCTATCAACAGAATAGCTTCACATTTGGGAAGCGGTGATCACTGCCAACAGGCAGCACTCGTCTCCCAGGCCAGGTGGAGATCAAAGCACATCTATGAGATCTAATGCAGGCCCCTACAGGATAAGGATTGATGGTGCTGGGCTCTGCGTCAAGAACCGAGTGTCCAGCTGCTTTTCTGAGCTTAGATCATCAGTTTGGCACCAGCCCAGTCACTCGGTACTATGTTGAGGTGCAGGGCATTCTTCACTGATTTACATCCTGCACTGGGCCAGCTGTAGCCCGATATGCAACACAGGCAGGGAAACACAGTCCATGCAGCAGGGATAAACTAGAGTACCACCTCGCAGTCAAGGGGGTACTGAGGGATTGCCGCACTGTGGGAGGGGCAGTTCTGCGGGAGCTCCATAACGTGTGCTGTAGCTTATTCAGCCACTTGGGAGACTGGGTTTAAACCCCATGGAGGACGGAGGTGTTTCCACAGGTCTCCTGTCTGCTTCCCGGTCCGTGCACCAGGACGCCCAGTGAACAGCGGCCCGTGGCCAGTTCCAGTGTCCATTGTTTGACTGCCAAACATTTCTGGCTAAATACTTTTGCAATACTGAATGTCGAAGTGACATTTCTGAAGTTTCTGTGCGATGGTTCACTCGTCCCACTACTCGAATGTTGCACTCGGAAGAGCACAAAGAACGTGCCTGGTATCCAGACGGATTAGTTCACTGAAGTCAAACACACCTTGCAGCCTCTCTGACCATAAGCCTCAAAACTCGACAGCATCCTACACCCTTCCCCTGCGTTCCAACTCTCCCTCCATAACCCACTGCTATACTCACCCGCCTCCTACATACCTCCCACCCAAATCCCTCCTGCTACACCACCCCTCAGCTGGAGGCCCCTCCTACTGGCACCCCTCCTCCACACCCAAAAATGTCACACCTCCATCAGTCACAACCATCCATATCCCACCTTCTCCTTGACAGTGCCCCGTCCATCACAGGTACCGACCTCCCCACCTTCGATAGAGGTGACCCTCCACAAGAGGTGCATCAAAGACCCACATCACCCTGGCCGCACTCTCATCTCACCACCACCATCGAGAAGTAGGTTACAGGAGCCTGGGAACCGTGAACTCCAGGTTCAAGAACAGCTTCTTCCCACCAATCAGCAGGCTCTTGAACACTGCACAACACTAACCTCGGCAACTATGATCTTCTATGGACCGTGTCTCCAGTTGCACTACACGCTTCAGTTTTGCACTATTATGATTACTTAGAATTATGGTCACTAGCTTATGTATTTATCTTTGTGTTATTGTGTTTATGGGCCTGTTAAGCTGCAGCAGGCAACAATTTTATTGTTCTGTTGTCGGTACATAGGACAGTTAAATGCTCTTGATTTTATCTCATCCTACCCGTGACGCCATCTCATTACAACCCACCACTGGCCTAGATACCACTTACATCCCACAACTATCCCTAAAGAGTCTATCCTCATCCGCTCATTCCTTGCACAAAAGGCTCAGGGTCTCAGGTTCAGAATCAGATTGCACTCTACTGAAGATAGACACAAAAAGCTGGAGTAACTCAGCGGGCCAGGCAGCATCTATCTCTGGAGAGAAGGAATGGGTGACATTTCGGCTCAACCCGAAACGTCCACCCATTTCTTCTCTCCAAAGATGCTGCCTGTCCCGTGGGGTTACTCCAGTTTTCTGTGTCTATCTTCGATTTAAACCAGCATCTGCAGTTTCTTCCTACACACTTGTACTCTACTGATCCTGCCTGGCTGTCTGTGGCTGTGTAATGGGACCTGATAATGTCGACCACATTATGACAGTTTCTCGCTCTACCTCTGGAGGCAGCATTGAGCCAGGTTTGTGGTGTGGGGGCAGTGGAGGCATCCAACAGACTGCTGGACATCATTCTATCAGTTAGGCGTGGTGGATGCTTCCCAGATTTCCAGGCACGTTGTGATCAATGTAGGATTTGTGTAAATGGGTGCTTGGTGGCTGACATGGACTGGATGGGCTGACGGAGCTGCTTCTGTGCAAAATGACTCACCAGACGCTAATTCCGAATGGGTTCATCTGAAATGAGGACAAGACCACACACCACCTCCACATCAGACACCGACTCAGTGCAGGACAAAGCCACTCCACACAAGACCCTCAACTGAGAATGGGGCAACAGACTCTCTGTTTTGAGGATCATCCTTTAAATGTACACAACAGCAAACCTGTCTGAGCCACTGCACTTTTGCACGATGCTTGGTGTATTCATGGGGAATGTCACTTTAACAGACCTTGCATAAAAGCCAGAAATGCATGCAAAGAAATAAGGTTATTGCTTAATTAATGGTAATGAAACCGTGCATTACAGCACCATGATTCACAATGATAACCAAGTTTATTTATAGTTGTACAAAAACAAATGTTAACCCTGACAATGAAACTGAAATTGTTCTGCATTATTTCTGGGAGAAAATGTGTTTGCAGATATGAGAATGATAAAAACACAAACCCAGTAATCACCCAGATTACCAGTCTATTGCAAACTTGATCCCAAGATACAGTCTGATCTTCTAGTCATAGAGCTGTGCAGCACGAAAACAGACCATTCGTCCTTCCTTGTCTATGCTGACCTAGTGACATATTGAGCTAGGCTCATTTGTCAGCATTTCGCCCATAACCCTCTGAACCCTTCCAATCTATATATCTCTCCGCTGTCCATTAAAGGTTGTAATTGAACCTGCTTCTATAGCTACCTCCGGCAGCTCATTCCAGATACAGACTACCCTCGATAGGGGGCGCCGTCCTGTATGGCATGGCTGCCCAGCCTGCAGCTGTTTGTTTTTCACTCTTTTTTTATTTTTAGTGAATGTTAGTGTTTTGTTTTTGGAGTTCTGGTCTTTTTTGGGTGGGGGGTGGGGGGGTGGGGGGAAACTACTTTTCATTCTCAATAGGCCCGACTATGGGTGGACATGGGGATGGGGACTGGACACTGTGCCTTCCCTCATAACGGGAACCATTGTGGGGGGATGTTTTTTATGTTTAAATCTCTTTATTATTGTTATGTCTATATTCTTTATTATGTGCTGCATTGGCAAGAAGCATTTCACTGCACCAATTGGTGTATGTGACCAATAAACTAACCTTTGAACCTTTGAACCCTCTGAGAAAAAAGATTTCCCCTGAGGTTGCTCTTAAATTTCTCCCCTTAATCCTAAGCTCTCTAGTTTTGGAATCCACTACCCTGGGAAAAAGACTGCGAGCGTTCACTTCATCAAAAATATTCCAACCTATCCGACATCTCCCTGTAACTTAAACCCACAAGTGAGCATGCAGCACTTCCCAGTGCAGGGAAGAGAGCACTGTCAGAGGGACGGTACAGAGGGAGTGTGACACAGGCACTAGACAGTACTGAGGGAGAGCGATACAGTGGCAAGGACAGGGCTGAGCAAGCGATGCAATGTCAGAGGGGCAGTGTGAGGGCGTACCAACTGTTGGATGGGCAGTTGTGCAGCGCTGCAGTGTTGTGGGGATGGTACAGAATTGCTGCACTGTCATCTGCCACCACGCCAGATGATATCACCTTCGCTTCCTGGAACAAGCAGCTTATAGAGGGGTATAAAATGAATGAAGAAAATAGATAGGGTGAATGACAGCCTTTACCCAAGGGAGGGGAATCGGAACCAGATGGAATGTGTAGGAAGGAACTGCAGATGCTGGTTTAAACCGAAATGCTGGAGTAACTCAGCCTGACAGGCAGCATCTCTGGATAGAAGATATAGGGTCGAAGAAGGTTTCGGGTCGAGTCCCTTCTTCAGTCTGAAAAAGGGTCTCAATCCGAAAAGTCACCCATTCATTCTATCTAGAGATGCAGCTTGCCCGGCTGTGTCACTCCAGTATTTTGTGTCTATCTTTAAGAACCAGAGGGCATAGGTTTAAGGTGAGAGTGGAAAGATTTGATAGGAACGCAAGGG
Organism: Okamejei kenojei; assembly: GCA_035221665.1. Classification (NCBI taxonomy): domain Eukaryota; kingdom Metazoa; phylum Chordata; class Chondrichthyes; order Rajiformes; family Rajidae; genus Okamejei; species Okamejei kenojei. The sequence continues at coordinate 15,757,677 of CM069148.1, read as the reverse complement.
ACGCAACTTTCTCAAAACAGAAGGTGGTGGGTTTATGGAACAAGCTGCCAAATAAAGTAGCCAGGGCAAGTGCAATAGCAACTTGGACATGTACATGGATAGGAAAGGTTCAAAGGGAAATGGGTCAAACACAGGGAAGAGGGACTATCTTAAATGGGGCATCATGGTTGGCATGGATGTCGGGCTGAGGATTCGGTTTCCATGCTGTTTAACTCTATTTCAGTCTAAATCAGTCATCTAGATGTATCCCAGTTTGAAGGCAGAACCATGTCCAAAATACTGAGCTGCTGCACGATAACTTGAAAAGAAAAAAAAAACTGTTCAATTTGACTTCTGGTTCTGCTCACTTATGATCGATGCACAGGGGGAAATAATTGGAAGTGTAGCCACACCCTGCGAAACGAGAGATCACCTGAAGCAACGTATCTGCTGCCATGGTACCACAGTGAAGTGGTGCGCTGCAAATTAATGCCTCTGAGCACTAAAATGTTTATGTTTGGTAATTGCACGTTTGTTCACCACAAAATCAAATTATGCTTGGACTTGTAGCATTATTTTTTTAAATGCGAAGGCGATAAAAAGCCATTAACACCAGCTGGAGAAGTTTAGATTGCAGAGATGCCACCGGAACTGGGGTTATGAACTATTCTCGACTCTGCATCAGCATTGCATCAACTGTGGCCGTGAGGTGAGATTGACAATTACTTACAGAGAAGTAACAGAACACTGGAATCTAGAAATAGGACTCGCTTCCTCTCAAAAGGGAAATAAGCTAAGATCATGAAAGAGATTAGTCCCTGTTGCGATTCTCACTTAGTAAAATTCTCTATTATTTTACATTTGCCCCTTCCCTGAACTGACGCATTAACCAGAGGCTCCAGTCATCAACGTGAACCTGACATTGAAGCTGTGATACAAGGATTCATGTATATCAACCTCTGTCATGACTGATATCTGTAGAATTCAAAGAGCTAAACATCAAGCTCACACATTCCCCTCAACTAATTAATTGGCCACCTCATCATATCTCGTTTTCATAGTCTGAAGAAGGGTCTCGCCCTGAAACTTTGCCTCTCCATTCCCTCCACAGATGTGATCTATCCCATTGAGTTCCTCCAGCACTTCCAGTTTTACAAGTTATTATACATGGCCATCTCGTTACTACTATTGGGAAGAAGATACAGGGGCCTGAAAACCACGAACAGTTTCTGCCCAGCAACATTCGGCTCTTGAACACAGCACAACACAAAGCTCAGCGACTATGGTCTTCTGTGGGCTGCGCCTGCTGGATGTGGATCTCAAGGGAGTTGGATGTGGCCCTTGTGGCTGAAGGGATCAGGGGGTATGGAGAGAAGGCAGGTACAGGATACTGAGTTGGATGATCAGCCATGATCATATTGAATGGCGGTGCAGGCTCGAATGGCCTGCTCCTGCACCTAATTTCTATGTTTCTATCTTTGCCTACAGACTTTGGTTCTGTACTATTATGGTTGCCTAGTATTATGGTTATTCATTTGTTTTTATGTATTATTATTGGTTTGTGTATATTTAATTGCATTTACAGGCCTGTAAAGCTGAGGCAATAAGAATTTCATTGTCCCGTTGACAGTACATGACAATTAAACACTCTTGACTGAATTATAAAAGATGTTAATGAACATTGCCAGGCTGGTTGTGGTGGGAATGTTTCCTCTTGTAAGGGAATCTAGAAGTAGGGGCCACTGTTTAAAAATAAGGGATTGCCCATTTAAGAAAGAAATGAAAATTTTTGTCCCAGAGTCTTTCGAAGTCTGTTCCACAAAAGGCAGTGGCAGCAGAGTCTTTGAATACTGGTGAAGGCAAATTTAAATAGTATCTTGATAAATAGGGAGTAAAAGGTGACAGACGTCGCTAGACGTTACGTCTCAGGTTAACAAGTCAGTGTAATAATGTAAAACAAGCAGAAAGCATGTTTGTAGAGAGACAGAAATGAAAAGTTGGCGCGTCGTGATGCAGCTTTACAAGTTGTTGGTGAGACCACACTTGGAGTACTGTGTGCAGTGCCGGTCGCCCAGCTATAGGAAGGATGTCATTAAGTTGGAAAAGGTGCAGAAGAGATTCACCAGGCCTTTACTGGGGCCTGCGAGCTTGAGTTTAGAGAGAAGGTGGATAGGTTGGGGCTTTTTTTCTTTGGAGACTAGGAGGCTGAGGGGTGACTTGATTGAACTGTACAAGATCATGAAAGGCTGGAATAAAGAACGCTGACAGTCTATTTCCCATTACAGGCCTAAAATGAGAGTGGAGAGGTTTAGGATGGACCTCAGAGGCAACATGATCACCCTGGGTAGTTGGTGTCTGGAATGAGCTGCCAGAGCAAGCTGCAGAAGCGGATACTATTACATATTTTAAAAGACATTTGGACAGATTTGGAAATGAATACAAAGGCTTCGGATGGGATATGCGCCAAATGTAGACAATGGGATGGGCCCAACTTGGACTGGGTTGTCTGAAGGGCCTGTTTCCGTGCTGAGCAGCTCGACAACATAATCCATGATCCATCAATGTTTCAGGTAAATGCCCTAGATTGGAGACTACTGCTTGTTGCTGTTTTGCAGCACATTCACTTCTGACAATGACTTTAACATTAATTCTGTTTCACTTTCCACAGATGCTGCCTGACCGGCTGAGCATTTCAGATTTACAGTGCCTGCCTTTTTTTTTTTAACAATTATGGAGCAATCCCATCACAGTCAACAAACCTTCTGACAAAGTGGCACTGTTGATGTTGGATGAAATGACCTCTTCCTCATTGAGGCCAAACATCAGCTCTCGGTCCTTGTACTTTCCTTGGATCACTGCCACCCCACTCAACATCAGGCCGTGCTCACCTCTGGAGATCTTCCCAGCACGGACACAGCTTCACAGTGCCCCAATTCCACCAGGTCTATTTCCACCACTGCTCCAAAGTCCACAGTCTGCTTAAAACCCATTGTTTCATCCTGTTCTTGCCCCACAGAACCTTCACTGGGTGCTTCTTCCCCTGCCCATCCCCACTTACATCCGCAACACCTTTGATGTTCTCTGCACCTCCATCACATACAAAGATGGACTTACAAACAGACCCATGAAGAGCAGGTGTCGGCCACTCAGTTCCTCAATGACTCTGCCATTTAATAAGATAATAATGGCTGATCAACCTGTTGGCTGAACTCTGCACTCCCACCAACCCAAGATAACCTTTCATTACACTTGCCTACCAAGAATCCATTTCTTCCTCAAAGACTGTGTGAAATTGGCACCTTAAGCAGATGGGGTGGTAAATTATGAGAGGGATATATCAGGTATGTAGTCTTTTTCCGAGGATGGATTTGGCAAATACCAGAGGGCATACTGTAACTTTCTGGTCAGAAGTGGATGGTTAAAAGGAGATGTGCGGGGCAAGTTATCCACACATAATAGTGGATGCCTGGAACTCAGTGACAGCAGCAGTGGTGGAAGCAGATACAGTAGCAATATTTATGAAGCTTTTAGATAGACACACAAGCAGGGAGGAATAGATCGAGACAGTGCGGTTTAGTTTGGCATCATGGTTGGTGCGGACACATGGACCAAAGGGAATGTTTCTGTGCTGTTCTGTTTCATGTTCCATCAACGATGATCTTACTGAAAGATCACAAATGACCTCGTCCTCTACCAATTCTTATGCTCATGAAACCAACCACTCATCCTCCATCAACCATGTAACCTGCTGATGTGCAACCATGATCTGAACAGCATCCACAGCTCGATGAGGAAGAGAGCTTAAAATCACAATAATATCACTCCCCCCGATTCTAGGTCTTCCCAAGGTCAAAACTCCTTCCACATCCACCCTACCGAGCCGCATGATTCCTACAACCTTTAATCGTGTCCCTTCTCACACATCTGGCCTTGAACTGGACTGGAAGATCTCTGTATTTAATCCAGGACGTAGCTATGGAAACCTGGATGGGTCCAAGCTATAGCTATCTCTTTGCAGCATTTTGCAGAACAGTCTCCAACTTAGTCCGATTCCCCATTCCCTCTTTTTGGTACATTGATGAGTGTATCAGTGCTGCTTCCCGTTCTCCTGTAGAACTCAAACGTGTCATCAACTTTGCTGCCAGTTTCTACCCTGTCTTACCATCCATCAGTCTGGCTCTGCCTCTCACCTTCTCTTCCCTGACTTTACTTCAGAGAGGTCACCAATATCCATTCCAAGTACAAGGGATCACACTCAACTGCACTTCCACCCCGATTGCCATATGAATTCCATTCCGTTCTCCATCTTTTTCCCAGGTTCTGATGATGAAATCTTCCTCAGTAGCCTTCCCTTGTTTTCCTTAACCAAGGCCCACCACAGTTGACAGGGCTGTCACTGTAGCAGTTCCATTTCCTGTGAATCTATTCCCCTTCTCCTCTCTTTTCGCCCCACCAGCCTCCCCACTAATGGATCGTTTCCCCGTACGGGGATGCCGTCACCTACAAACGGATGTCATCATCAAGCATATCTCCTCCTCCCCTCCCGGTGTTCCAATGGAGCTCTGCCCTACATGCCCTCCTCACAGAACCTTTCCATACGGCCCTGGGAGAAGCCATACTGCCACAACACCACAGGGATCCACAAGAGGCACTGCCTCCAGAAAGTAAGTCACATCAAAGACCCACACCACACCACACTGGCCACACCTACCATCAGGAAATAGGTACAGGAGCCTGAAAACCATCACCTCCAGGTTCATGAACAGCTTCTTCCCAGCAACCGCCTGACTATTGAACCATACTGCACAGCCCTACATCAGCACTGAACTAATATGGACTTTTTATAAGTTGCACAATGTATTTTGGTTTGCATTGTTATGTTCTGGTTACCAAATAATTTATTATATTATTGTGTATTGTATATTTATTTGTGTGTTATAGGCCTGTTAAGCTGCAGCAAGTAAGAATTTCATTTTTCTGTTCCTGGTGCACTCAATGATTAAACTCTTGACGGCTTTTGACCTGCCCATCTAGGGACCCAAACATCTTTTCATGTGATGCAGTCATTCACTTGCACTTGTTCCAATTCAATGTACTGCATTCAGCGCTCACAATGTGGCCTCCTCTATACTACAAAATCTAAATGCTGATTGGGAAAGTGCTTGATAAAATACCTCTGAGGCGACACTGAGCTTCGCATCACCTTTCACTTTGATTCTCTGTCCCACTCCCCGTCTGACCCATTGTCTTTGGCTTCCTACACTTTGCCAATGAAGCCCCATTTTAAACTCTCACCAAGATTCAACAAGATGCATCATCAAGACTCAACTTTTAATTCAACCATTTCAGATACCTTCAAGGTCGACAGAGGCGCGGCGGGTGAGAGAGTGAGTGCGAGGATTGGCTGCAGAAGTTAAAGCCTTGGTGTTTTTCCAGAGCAGGTCATTAAAAACCGGTCGGGACCAGCCTGCAACACACACCTTCAAGGTCGGCAGAGGAGTAGCAGGTGAAGGAACGAGCGCGGGGTTTGACTGCAGAAGTTAAAGCCTTGGAGTTTTTTCAGAGTAGGTCGTAAATTTGCTAATTAGAGTTAATTTGAGAAATTAGCTAATTAAAGCAAATAAAAGTAGGGCTTGCTCTAGGAGGAGTGGCCTTGTTGAGGTGAAGTACTATGGGAGGTAAAGTGCGAGTCTTTAGCTCAAGAGTCTTTGGTGAGGAAGCTACACTTGATTCGAAAATGACAATCATGTGTTTCCCGAAGGATGTGGGACGTCAGGGACACCACTGGTGCTTCTCACAACTACACCTGCAGAAATTGTGTCCAGGTGCAGCTCCTGAAGAACCGTGTTAGGGAACTGGAGCAGCAGCTGGATGACATCAGGGCCATCCAGGAAAATGAGAGTTTCCTGGACAGGTCCTACAGTGAGGGTGTCACACCAAGGATACCGGAAGAGCGAAGGTGGGTGACGATGAGAAAGAGGAGTAAATGTGGAGTGCAGGAGACCCCGGTGGCTGTACCTAATGAAAACAGGCACACCCTCTTGGGAGCGGATGCCACAACAAGATTGAGTGGAAGTGTTAAAGAAGGAACTGCAGATGCTGGAGAATCGAGGGTTACACAAAAGGCTGGAGAAACTCAGCGGGTGCAGCAGCATCTAAGGAGCGAAGGAGATAGGACGACGTTTCGGGTCGAGACCTTCTTCAGACTGGTCAGGAATCAGGGAAACGAGAGAGATAGTGAAAGATATGCAAAAAAGTATCGATGATAAAGGGAACAAGCCATGGTAAGCTGTTTGGGGTGTGAAAATGAGAAGCTAGTGCGACTAGGGTGGGGGAGAGAGATAGAGAGAGAGGGAATGCCAGGGCCCGAGGGCTGAGGGAGAGGTGGGAAGGGGAGGTTGAGTGGAAGCCGGGGCTGCGATCCTAACCCTGGTGCCGAAGCTCAACGGGGAAGAGTGACGTCAGGCAGAGCCATGATGGTGGGAGACTCCATCGTCAGAGGTGCGGACAGGAGATTCTGCGGCAACAGGCGAGACTACAGGATGGTGTGTTGCCTCCCTGGTGCCAGGATCCAGGACGTCTCGGAATGGCTGCAGGGCATCCTCAGGAGTGAGGGGGAGCAGCCGGAGGTTGTTGTGCATGTTGACACAAATGATATAGGATGGAACAGGAAGGAGGTTCTGCAACACGAGTTTATGGAATTGGTAAGAAGACTGAAAAGCAAGACCTGCAGGGTAGTGATCTCAGGATTGCTTCCAGTACCTCATGATAGTGAAGGTAAGAATAGGAAGATAGGGGAAATGAAGGTGTGGCTGAGGAGTTGGTGCAGGGGGCAGGGATTCAGATTTCTGGATCATTGGGATCTCTTCCGGGGCAGGGGTGACTTGTATAAAAGGGACAGGTTGCACCTAAACTGGAGGGGGACCAACATCCGAGGGGGATCAACATCCGTTTGCTAATGCTACACGGGAAGGTTTAAACTAGATTGGCAGGGGGGTGGGATCTCATGCAGGACAGAGGCACGTGGGAGGCTAGAAGTTGGTATGGAGGGTGGTGTGGGAAAGGTTAGTGGACAGAATAGGCAGGCGAAAGGCGGAGAACGAGGAAGGAGGGTTGGTTTAAACAGCACGTATTTTAATACAAGGGGCCTGACGGGTAAGAGCTTAAGGCGTGGATAGGTACGGGCGACTGGGGTGTTGTAGCCATGACTGAAACCAGGTTAAGGGACGGGCAGGACTGGCAGCTCAATGTACCGTGGTACAGGAGCTTCAGGCCAGACAGGGGTGAGGGGAAAAAGAGGAGAGGGGGTTGGCATTGTTGGTTGAGGAGGATGTCACGGCTGTGTTCAGAGGTGACATTATGGATGGTTCGTCTAGTGAGGCTCTATGGGTGGAACTGAGGAACAAGAAAGGGATGATCACCTTGTTGGGGGTGTACTACAGACCCCCGAATAGTCAACGGGAATTAGAAGAACAAATGTGCCGGGAGATTGCAGACCGCTGCAGGTCAAATAAGGTTGTTGTAGTAGGGGATTTGAACTTTCCCAATATAGACTGGGAAAATCATAGCCTGAAGGGTTCAGATGGGGTGCAATTCCTCAAAAGAGTTCAGGAGAGTTTTCTTGAGCAGTATGTGGAGGCCCCCACAGGTTGGGAATTGGGAAGGGCAAGTTTATGAAGTGAGCGTGGAGGAGCCTTTTGGGATCAGTGACCACAGTTTGATTAGGTTTAAGGTAGGGGCGGAGAGGGTCCACGTGCTAAAATGCTCAACAAGGGTAAGGCCAACTTTGAGGGTATGAGAGACAGTCTTGCTCAAGTTGACAGGAGCAGGTTATTCGAGGGGAAAGGAACATCGGCCAAGTGGGATGTTTTTAAAAGTGTACTGAAGAGTGCTCAGGATGTGAACGTCCCCGTTAGAGTGAAGAGCAAAGCAGGCAAACGTAAGGAAGCTTGGTTGACGAGGGAAATTGAGACGTTGGTCAAAAACAAGAAAGATGCCTAGGACAGGGATCAGCAGATGCCTAGCAGCTGGGATCAGGTGCATCCCTGGAAGAGTTTCGAGAACTAAGGAGTAAACTAATAAAGGAAATCAGAAGGGCAAAAAGGGGGCCAGGAGATAGCTCTGGCGGGTAGCATTAAGGACAATCACAAAAGATTTTATCAATACATAAGGGGGATAAGGGTAACCAGAGAGAGAGTGGGATCTCTCAGGAATCAAAGCGGTCACCTCTGTGTGGACCCACAGGGGATGGGCGAGGTCCTCGATGAGTATTTCTCCTCTGTATTTACCGAGGGGAAAGACAGTCGGATGGAGGAAATTGGAGCAGTCACTGGAAGTGTCTTGAGAGCAGTCAGGGTTACCGTCGAAGAACTGAAGGTACTGTCGTGTTTGAAGGTAGACAAATTTCCAGGGCCTGATCAGATATATCCGAGGACATTGTAGGAAACTGGAGTGGAAATTGCGGGAACCCTGGTTGAAATTTATGTTGTCCTTAAATATAGGAGAGATGATGGAAGACTGGAGGGTGGCAAATGTTGTACCTCTTTTGAAGAGGAGCTGCAGGGAAAATGCTGGGAACTATAGGCCGGTGAGCTTAACATCTGTTGTTGGTAAGTTACTGGAGAGTATTCTGAGGGATAGGATATACAGGTATTTGGATGGGCAAGGGCTGATTAGGGATAGTCAGCATGGTTTTGTACGTGGGGAGTTCGTGTCTCACAAACCTGACTGATTTTTTTGAAGACGTGACCAAAGAGGTTGATGAGGGCAGAGCTGTAGATGTTGAGTACATGGACTTCAGTAAGGCATTCAACAAGATTCCGCATGGTAGACTGCTCTGGAAGGTTAGATCGCATGGGCTGATAGGAGAGATAGCTGAATGGATAGCAAATTGGCTCCATGGAAGGAAGCAGAGGGTGATGATGGAAGGTTGCTTCTCGGTCTGGAGGCCTGTGACTAATGGTGAGCCTCAGGGTTTGGTATTGGGCCCGTTACTGTTCGTCATCTCCATCAATGATTTGGATGAGAACATACAGGGTAAGATTAGCAAGCTTGCTGATGATACAAAAGTTAGTGGTTTCGCAGATAGTGAATCTGGATCGATCGGCTAGTTGGGCGGAGGAATGGTTGATGGAATTTAATACAGAAAATGTGAGGTGTTGCATTTTGGGACGTCGAACAAGGGCAGGACCTACACAGTAAATGGTAGGCCTCTAGGTAGTGTTGTAGAGCAGAGGGATCTAGGAGTACAGGTGCATGGTTCCTTGAAGGTCAAATATTCTGTTGTGCTAAAGCAAAGTAAGAATTTAATTGTCCTATCTGGGACACATGATAATAAACTCTCTTGAATCTTGAACTTGAACTCTTGAAGATCGAGTCGCAGGTAGATAAAGTGGTCAAAATGACTTTTGGCACTTTGACCTTCATCAGTCAGAGTATTGAGTATACAAGTTGGGAGGTCATGTTGCAGTTGTATAAGACGTTGGTGAGACCGCATTTAGAATATTGTGTTCAGTTCTGGGCACCATGTTGTAGGACAGATATTGTCAAGCCTGAAAGGGTTCAGAAAAGATTTACAAAGATGTTGCCAGGACTAAAGGGCGTGAGCTATAGGGAGAGGTTGCGTCCACTGGTTCTCTATTCCATAGAGCGCAGGAGGATGAGAGGAGATCTTACAGAGGTATATAAAATCATGAGAGGAATGGATCGGGTAGATGCACAGAGTCTTTTGCCCAGAGTAGGGGAATCGAGGACCAGAGGACATAGGTTCTTGGCGAAGGGGAAGAGATTTAATAGGAATCTGAGGGGTAAAATGTTCACACAAAGAGTGGTGGGTGTATGGAACAAGTTGCCAGAGGAGGTAGTTGAGGCTGGGACTACCCCATAGTTTAAGAAACAGTTAGACAGGTACATGGATATGACAGGTTTGGAGGGACATGGACCAAGCGCAGGCAAGTGGGACCAGTGTAGCTGGGACATTGTTGGCGGTGTGGGCAAGTTAGGCCGAAGGGCCTGTTTCCACACTGTATCACGCTATCACTCTATACACAGCCATTCCAGCGTGCCTAAGAACTGAACAACTCATATTTCACCAATCTGTAGCATGAACTCTATTTTCTCCCTCCTCACATGTTGCCAGATTTGTTGAGTATTTTGCCCATTCTCTATTTTACTTGATATTTCTAGAATCTGCAATATTTTGTATCTCACCGTTCCAGGTTTACAGTCCACCCTCCTCAGTTCTCAATCACCTCCTATTTACACCTCCCCAAACGGATCAGATGACATTAACAGGCCTTCACTCCCCTCATTCAGCCAGCACTATCACCACTGTGTAAGAAAGAACTGCAGCTGCTTGTTTAAATCAAAGGTAGACACAAAATGTTGGAGTAACTCAGCGGGACAGGCAGGGGCCCATTCCTTCTCTCCAGAGATGCTGCCTATCCCGCTGAGTTACTCCAGCATTTTGTGTCTACTATCACCACTGTCATTCAGTCCCTTTCGGCCGCCAGCATTTTTTCAGGGACATCAAAGGTTCAAAGGTTCTTTATTAGTCACACACACCAATTGGTGTAGTGAAATGTGACTGCCATTCCCTGTATCACTCATTATCACTTCCCCACAACCAACAATGGACCATTGTAGGCTCCACCTATGCTTCATCATTGTTGCTTCTTGCATATCTTTCATTCATTTGTTCTATGTACCTTCTATATCTCTCGTTTCCCTCTCCCCTGACTGAAGGGGAGAAGGATCTCGTCCCAAAACGTTACCTATTTCTTTTCTCCAGAGATGCTGCCTGACCCACTGAGTTACTCCAGCTTTTTGTGTCTATCTTTCGGGACATTCCCTTCGTCACGTCACCGCCCCCCCCCCCCCTTACTCTGCAGCTGAAATCCTGCTTGATCTCTCATCTTTTCCCGTTCTCAGGGAAGGCCAAACAATGACTATTGATGCATTGACTCTGTTTCTTTCTCCTCTGATATCAGCAACACTCAGATCCCCAAAAATGAACAAATAAATAATCTAGTGTTAAAATCCTCTCGAGGAGTGAAGGAATTTAAAGTCAAGGGCAGACTTCTTGTCGAGTAACTTACCCACTGGGCTATCATTCCCAGTTCTATTGAAAGCTCGCCCAGTTCATTGCTCTATTCCTGTGCACATGGAGACATTTTCTCCACATCTACCTCATCAAATCCATTTTTATTTTTAAAATCTTCATCTAAAGAGCACCAGCCTGTTCAATTCTTCTTGATGTGTTCATCCTTTCAATTCTAAATCTTGTTTGCGCCTTCCCAGGATATTTAGAGAATCATACTGTATAGTACAAAAACAGGCCCTTCAAACTATCTTGTTCATGCTGACCAAGTTGGCATACTGTTTACCTGCATTTGGCTCACAGCCCTCTAAACCCTTCCTGTCCATATTAAAGGCTGTAATTGTATCCACTTCTGTAGCTTCTGCTGGCAGCTCACCCGTGAGATGGACTACACTGAATGAAATAGTTACGCTTGAGGTCCTTCTTAAATCTCTTCCCTCTCATCTTAAGTCTCCGCCCTCAAGTTTTCAAATCCTCTGCCCTGAGGAAAAAAACTTTGAGCGTTCATCTTATCCATGCTCTTATTATGGTCTTGTACACCTCAGTCTGGAGACCAAATGAATCACCATTCTCCAACTGCTGTTTAACTGTTTCAATGGCTGTTTAACAGAACTTCTTTCTTCTTCACCTCTATCCTGGTGACGATGTTATTTAATCATAGGTCAGCCCCAGTGAATGCAATGGCCAGACACTAAAATGAAAAGAAGGGAAGTACAGGAACGATGCTTTGAGGCACTAATGCCCAGCGAGATGGAGGGTTTTTGGTCATTAGTTCTTAATGGGAACTCTCCACATGCCCCACAATGGTCAACGAACATTGGTCAGTATTCAACGATGGTCTCGCAATGCTCAGATCCAAGTGCACCTTGTCCATTAGTGAGATCTGGATGTAGCTGCAAGGTCACCATTCATTCCCCTCTGAGCTGGAGCTGAGCCTCTCCACAGACACTGAGTGGTCCTCTGGGACACGTCAGAGATAACAGCATGAGGTGGGCCCAGAGTCACGAGCGGACCACACCATGAAGGATAGTGATTTAATCTTCTGAAGGAGCACGTGGGTTTTTATAACAATCCAGTAGTTTTAATGGTCACTGTCACTGAGGCAAGAAATTGTTCCAAATCTCAAATTTAGTCCCAGAGTTGCAAAGCACACCTTCAACCCACCACGTCCATATTGACCCTTTTTGCCCATTGACACTAATCCCATAAGCCCACAATGAGGCTGTAGACTATCATACACAGTAATTATATCTGACTCGACCATCTCCTCTGGCAGCACATTAAAGATATCAACGACTAACAGAGTAAAAAACGTACCCCTCACATCCCCTATAAAACACTCCGCACCCCTAAACCTGCATCCAGTTTGACACTGACTGTCAACCCTGCTGCCTATGTCCCTCCTACTCTCATGTATTCCGATCAGATCGCCCCTCAGCCCCCTTCACTCCAGGGTAAGCCCAGTCTATCCAAGCTCTCCCCATTACTAAACTCCTCCACTCCAGGCAACATCCTGGGGAATCTCCACAGCCCTCGCTTCAGCACACTAAACTGACTTTAAATTCCACTGCTGGCCGGGTGGGCCTAGTCCTTGGCTCTGTAGCCTGGAGGCTTCAGCTCTGCACCACCACTGTGGTTCTCGTGTGTCACCATTTAATGACATCCATCCCGTTACATCCATTATCTGCAAGTTTCTTGTCTTCTTTTCTCAGACTTCCATTCCTTAACACATGTCATCTCTTTACTCTCCTAATTGACAAATAAATGAAGAAGTGAGTCTGGGGGGAGGGGGTGGACAGGGAAGGGAGCGGACAGTGAAGGGACAACTTCTAATTTCTTAATCCCCAAGGGAAAGATCTCCACGCTCTAAGCACCGGGTCAAGAAGTGACGCACTTGATTCCAACTCTGACAAGCAGTTCTGGGATTTAAACAGGACTCGTCGTTTTGGCAAGAAGCCTTAAAGTTGCTGCTCCAGGGAGCATTGTCCAGGGAGATGGCAGCTTGATGTTCAAACGCAAACCTTTCCAAGGCAAACACAACAGTGCATGCTGTCCCACGTTTATTTTGAATTATTGCTTCTTCAAATTACTAAACCACTTTTTCAAGCAGCAAGAAAATACGTTTATGTACAATTATTACCAGACTGCGTTGTTGGGATTGTGGGTCTGGTTTCACAAATGTAACTGAGCATGGCCTTGAATTAAAGATTCCCATTCGATTACCTGCAGCTTTGCCCACTCCCACTCCGTAAAATGTCCTCCAGCCCTACAATACATCCAGATCAAGCTGCAGTGATAATTTCATTGTTCAGTGGCCAGTCCAAATGACAACTAAACACTCTTGACATTTTATTGCCTGTTTAAAGTCCATTTGCAAAATAATTTAGTCTGCTCATTTAATCTGCTCATATCCCATATAAATGGTTAACATGACTTCAATGAATGCATGCTTTCTTTACTTTATCCAAAATCATTATTGAATATGGCGAATATTCAGGACCCTAACGAAGGCCGTGTATAACATTCTTCAGCAAATTTCAAGCTGGGTCAATCATTTGTCTTTGATGAGTTTTAAAATTAGGTGACAATTTAAGTAGCTGTGTGCAGTTCTGGTTGCCCAGCTATAGGGAGGATGTCATTACATTGGAATGGGTGCAGAAAGGGTTCACCAGGATGTTACCTTTGATTGTGAGTTTGAGTAATAGGTAGTGTTTGGATAGTTCCATATGCTCCAATTTTTCGTTTGGAGCATATCGGGTCGAGGGATCACCTTTTTGAAATGTACAAGATCACGAGAGCATTGATAAACTCAGTCTTTTTTCCCCCAAGGTAGAGGATACTAATGTTAGAGGGCATAGGTTTCTGGTGAGAGATTTAAGAGGAGCCTCATGGGCAACCTTTTCACTATCTGGAAGATGATGGCAGAAGAAGCGATAAAAGAAGTTACAATTACAGCTTTTAAAAGATATTTGGACAAATATATAGATAGGAAGAGTTTAGAGGGATATGGGACAAATACAGGCAAATGGGACTCGTCCAATAACCCAACTTTGGCAGTATGGACAAGGTGGGCCAAAAGGCATGTTTCCATGCTGTACAACTCTATGACTAGAATTTCCTGTGAAGAAATGTATCATCCGGTGGATCACATAAATAGACAGTTCCCTCCCCACTCCTTTCATTAACCTTTCTTAATACTCAATAGTCATCAAGTATGAGGAATGCCTCATAAATCCAGGCTGGCTCTCTCTGACAAACTGAACATTTTCAAGGTGTTCAGTCATTCTTTCCCTAATTATAGGCTCGTAATGTTCAGATATCTGATGTTAGGCAAATTCCTGTAATTCCATCTCTCATGTTTAGTACATAGGGAAGAAAAATGTGGATTTTTTCTAAGGTTCATGAATGAAGAAACAACTTTTGTTGGAACAACTTTTAGCTCGGGTCCTCCATTATAATCCATTTTGATTCAACTCTCATTAAGAACGAACCCAATCCTGGGGATTATTGCTACTCAATGACACTTTATTTATTGCAATGACCAGCTCTCATGGATTTTGCTTCGGCACTGCCTCCGACTCGTAATACTTTTCTCGGAATGTCAGGCATCCTATCCTTATACTCTACTGTAAATATTGATGCAAAGTAATCCTAGTTTAGTATCTGTCTGTTTCTCAGCTTCATTTACAAGTCAGCACAATCAGATTTCAAGGGGTCCTATGTTGTTCCTCATCATAATCATAGAGTTCCTCAGCATGGAAACAGGCTCTTCGGCCCTCCTTGTCCGTGTTGACCAAGTTGGCATACTGGGCTAGTCTCATTTGCCTGTATTTGGCCCGTTGCTCTCTTAACCCTTCCTATCCATATATCTGTCCAAATATCTTTTAAAAATTGTAATTGTGCTCCAATTGACTTTGACGTCACATTACATTTCTTTCCCGTCTCCATTTTCCACATTTTTGCTGCCATTATTATTTTTGTTGTTCTTTATATCTCCTTCCTGATAGGATTCGCACTCTTTTCTGAATGTTTGTGTATAAGTGGCATACAGCTTGAAAACTGATCCTTTGGTCCAACTTGTCTATGCCAACCAAGATGCCTCATCTGAGCAAGTCCCATTTGCTTGTGTTTGCGCAATATCCCCCAAAACCATTTCTATCCATGTACCTGTCTGAAGAAGGGTCTCGACCTAAAATGTCACCCATTCCTTCTCTCCAGAGATGCTGCCTTTCCTGCTGAGTTGCTCCAGCATTTTGTGACTACCTGTCAAGCCTCAATTACTTCTTCAGTGCTTTTCCTTTTATACATTTCTTGCAGCCCGTACCTCGTTAATTATTCATAAGCAGCCTCTGCCCCAGAAACATATTAACTAGCTTGATATCAAGCAAATTCTCTTTTGAACACCTCTAGCTGCTCTGGTGTGGTTTTACCCATTAGTTAAGCTTTCTTAGCTAAGCTGAAAAGTTCTCACTGAAATTAGCACAAAAGCACTTAGAGCAGCACAGAAGCAGGCTCTTCGGCCTACCCTGTCCATGCCTAACAAGTAGGCATACTGGCTTAGTCCTATTTGCTTGCATTTGGCCCATAGCCCTCTAAACTCCTCCTATCCTGTTCATAACTTGCTTTCTCTATGTCCTGGATACGTTTCTCTCCACACAGATGCTGCCTGACCTGACCTGATGAGTGTTTCCAGCATTTCCAGCATTTTCTGTTTTTATTTCAGATTTCCAGATTCAGCCAGCTTTTAAATGTTTTTGGAAAGTTTTTGTTACCCCCTGGAGCATAGAAAACTGAAGGTGGCTTTATGGAGGTGTATTTAGTCAGAGCCAGAGACCAAGCCCACCCTGGAGCTGTTGAATTTAAATTCAGTTTAGGTAGGGTGGATGGACACAGTCTTTTCCCCATGGTACGGGATTCTACAATTAGAGGGGAGAAATTTAAATGGGACGTGAGGGGGCATCTTTTTCACACAGATGATGGTAGGTATATGGAATGAGTAGTCAGAGCAGACGTAGAGGGAAAATTATCACATCTAAAGAACGTTTAGACAACTCATGATAGGAAAGATTGAGCAGGATATTGGCCAAATGCAGGTAAATAGGACAAGGTCAGGTCGACAATTTAGTTGGCATTAATGAGATAGGTCAAAAGGTCTGTAACTCTATGAATTTATGATAAGTCATTGTTTGATAAATGCTCACACACTGTTAGGCCAACAACTAAATCTGGTTAATTACCTTTTAGTAAATCCATTATGGTTTACTCCCTGGTCAGTGCTGAGACGTACTGCTTCAGAAAACCACCCTAACTACCTTTCAAACATAAGATAACCTATTAATCCCACTCTATATGAATGAAAAGCCACGCTGCTTTTACAGATCTCTGAATGTATATATTCCACCACATCACAGCAGTTGCCACAGGACTGGTACACAGCATCCTCTACAAGGCCAGCCCAGTGACACAGCCAATAGAGCCACTGCCACAGAGCACCGGAGGCCCATTTTCAATCCTGATCTCAGATTGTGCGTGGTTTGCATGTTCTCCCTTTGACTGCTTGGGTTTCCCCCGGGTGCTCGAGTTTCCTCCTGCGCCGCAAATGTGTGCAGATTGGTAGGTAAATTGGAGCAAAGAAACAAACTGCTGGAGGAGCCCAGTGGGTCAGGCAGCATCTGTTGAAGGAAATGGACAGACGACCCTGCATCAGCACTGAGTGGAGTGGGGAGAGTGCCGGTATGTAGAGGTGAGAGGGAGGGGCGATGCAGGGACTAACAAGCGACAGGTGAGATGGCTAGATTAATTGGCTCCTGTAAATTGCCCCTTGGATGAGTGTGGGGAGAATTACAAATGGGATTAACCGACGCAAGATCAGTATAAATGAGTGATTAATGGTCAGCATAGACTTGATGGGTGAAGGGCCAGTGTCTGTGCTGTGTCTCGCTACAACTCTATGATTTATATTACTTTCTATTACACAATTCTTCCCTAAAACCTCCACAGACCTTGTAACCTGGCCCATTGCAGGCCTGACTATCTTCCCACGGCTACAGCATCACTCTCTCCACAGTTAATTCTCACCTGTCATTCAGCTTATCCCTTGAATCCTTTCCCATTGTATCAGGAACACCGAATATTCCCAGACACCCTAGCCTATATCCCAAGGAACCATCTAAGGAGATGGAAACAAGAGAACAGCAAAAGAGTGGATTAATGTCCAGTAACTGTGCTTTAGGCACCGCATATAAAGAAGAGAAAACACATTGCTGGAGGAACTCAGCAGGTCAGACAGCAACTGTGGTGGGAATGGACTGACGACATTTCAGGTCAGGACCCTTCTTCAGTCTGCCTGTCCATTTCCCTCCACGGATGCCGACTGACCCGCTGCGTTCTTTCAGCCCTTTGTGTTTTGCACAAGATTCCAGCATCTGTAGTTTCTTGTGCCTACAGATAAAGAGAAAAACTGAAAGATGCAAAGTAATGGAACCAGAAGAGGGGAAATAAGAATTATCTCGGCAAAACATCAGAGGGCAGAGTCAAGGATCGAGAGTGCTTAATTTAACACGCGCTGGGAACAGAACAATGATGTCCTTGCCTTAAAAGCTGCAGCAATTGTGAAGCACAGATTCTGAACATCAATCCACTCTTTTCCCTTTCAGCCGTTCAGCAGTTCCTTGAGATTAAGGTTGATTTGTTTTCACTCGTGGGTGACAGGCAAAGAGCTGCACAGCACGGAAACAGGCTCTTCCACCTACCTTGTCCATGCCGACCAGGTTGTCAAGCTGGGCTAGTCCCATTTGCCTGCATTTGGCCCATAGACCTCTAAACCCTTCCTATCCATATATCTGTCCAAATGTGGGAAGGACCTTGAGGAGTATTCAGAAACAGAGGGACCTTGCACTACAGGTGCAGTGACCTCTGAAAGTGGAAACATATGCTAACAAGATAGTTAAGAAGTTATCATGCATACTTGCCCTCAATGACCATGGTGCCCGACATTAAAGCGTTGAGGTCCCTCTTAAATCTCTCCCATCTCACCTCAAGCCCATGCCCTCTAGTCCTCTACCCAGGGATAGAGAGGGCGTGCGTTCAATTTATCCATGCCCCTTGTGATCATGTACACCTCAATAAGGTTACCCCTCAAACAGAGCATGTGATTCAAGGCTGGAGGCCCGGTGTCAACCCCACAACATGGTCAACGGCAACAGCCACTCACTCCCCAATCCAATGGCCAGAGACAACTTCACCTGTGGAAGCTGTGGGTTGGTCTGCCTGTCAAGTGTGGGCCTAGTCAGCCACAGCAGGAAACGCAACCACTGTTGAAACATCCCCCTCTCTAAACAGGACAACATCAAAGCCACCATCATCTCTCGCAGATGGACGGAAGCCATCAACTATCACAGTTGTTGTCCAGTAAACCGTCTGCCTTTCCCAATCCTAACAGAGTTCAGGTGTCCCATTAATCATACCTGTTACTTATTGGTGCCAGCAATGCATGAAATGAAATTCCTCCTTCATACACCGCTCCTTAGCTGCATGGACACCATTAAAATCTGGTTATGTCCATGGGCAGCATTATAATCTATTTATGTCCGCACCAGTAATAATACTGAGATTAAGCACCTTTGTGTTATAGAGTCAGAGAGCCACACAGCATGGACACAGGCCCTTTAGCCCAGCTCGTCCGTGCTGGCCAAGTTGTCTAACCCAGCCTGTGCTTGGTCCATATCCCTTCAAACCTATCCTACCCATGTACCACTCCAATGTCATAATAAACTTCAAAGCCCAGTGACGCTCCCAGTGCAAGACTGCAGGAGTGCACACTCAGAGTGGATCGTGGAATCGAAGCCCAGAGCTGAACGCCCTCTGCTCTCTGATGTAAACCCAGGCATTCCTTTAACATTATCTGTAAAGAACCCAGAAGTCCTGCTGATGTCCTGGGGTCAATATTTAATCCCTCAATCGACATCGCAGTAACAGAATATCCAATTATAGTTTATGGGATTGAGTTGTGCACAGATTGGCCGTGGCTTACACTGTGAAAGCACTTCATAAGTTGTCAACTGCTTTGGGTAGTGCTCGGTCTGTGAAAGGCGTTACAGAAATGAGGGACTCTCTTCCTCTGCACTGAACTGGTAAGAACAGAAGTAATCTGCCAACAAGGGAAGGACGCGAAGGGTGACGAAGGGTCTCGAACCGAGACGTCACCCATTCCTTCTCTCCAGAGGTGCTGCCTGTCCCGCTGAGATACTCCAGCGTTTTGTGTCTACCTTTAATCTGCCAACAAGATGTTTACATGAAGATGAGCACCGAATCGCTCCCGTGGTTCGATTATACACAAGAAATGGTACCTGAGGACCACTCTTTCACTCCGAGTGTTAATGTCAGTCAGCAACAGGCTTCCATGCAGATCACAACATCTCAACACACAGCTACCAACCTACATGAGAAAACATCCCTCTCTCTCTCTCTCTCTCTCTCTCTCTCTCTCTCTCTGCAGCTTAAACTACTGCATACAGTTAATTAATTGCGTCGGCAAGATGCTATCTTTAAAAGCTGCAGCTGCTTCAGCATTCCTCCGACTGATGTTTTCAAACTTCAGACAACGGTACTGTACCTTGTTCGGGGGCAAAAGCCACAAGAACGATTCTGTACACACATTCGGCAGCGTCCAAGTGCTCAGATCTAGTTATATGGATCCCCCAAACACAGACAGACTCTGGACGGACTGACGGGATAATTCCTGCTATTCTGAGCCCAGCCTCTCTCTCACTCTTGGGAGCTTTTACCATTTATGGACAATGTTCCATCTGGTCCTGTTCATGCTCTCTCTCTCTCTCTCTCTCTCCCCCTCTCTCCCCCCCTCTCTCTCTCACTTTCACTCTCACACACATACAGTCCCTCCATCTCCCTCTGCCTCCTTCCCCTCCTTTCTCCCCCATATCATATTCTTCCTTTATTTCCCTCTCTCTCTCTTGCACACTCAGTCCTATCTCCCCATCCCCTCTATTGTCCCCCAAAATCACATTCTTACCACTTTCTCCCTGTGTCTCTCCTCTCTTTCAAATGTTTTCGAGATGTCACTCACTCTTTTTCACCCTCCCACAAAACTTTCTAAAGGAACTTTGTCAAACTTTGCATCTTTGAAGATAAATACTAAAGCATGAATGAGAATGCCCCTGTGTTGTGGAAAGTAAAGGTTGCTGGAATGGGTGACGTCAGGGGCACCGAGCAGTGGCACTGTAACAGGTGACCTCAAATCCCCACTCCCAAAGTACAGGATTGCAACACGGCTGCTGGCAAAATCATTGACCTCCCCTCCCCTCCCAACCCCCCCCCCCCCCCCCCCCCCCCCCCCCCCCACTCCCCAACATAGCCATCCATCATTTGTACACCCCCTGCTCACAGCAGATGCTGGGGCCAATGACAACAGCTAGATCCAGGCTTGCAGGAGCACTCACTCCATCCCAGGCACCCCGGAACATGCACACCCAGGAGGGAGGGGAGGGCACTGAGCCCTGTCCTCAGGATGTCCCAAGGCTCACACCAGTCTGTGGTGGACAGCAGTCTGTGGTGGACTTTCCGAGAAGCAGCAACTGTTGAAAAGCTGGTCAAGCAACCGATGGGGCGCTGCCCAGTTAGAGAGGCACAGCTAAGAGGCACACTAACTGGTTGCATCACTGCCAGTTTGGCAACTCTAAAGCCCAGGAACGAAGGACACTACAGAGAGTGGCAGATATTGCCTGGTCCATCACAGGTACTGACCTCAGCACCATTGGAGGCATTGCCCAGATAGGCAACCGATATCATCAAAGATCTACACCACCCCGGCTACACTCTCACCACACTACTACCATCGGGAGGAAGGTACAGGAGCCTGAAAACATTGATCCCAGGTTCAGGAATAGCTTCTTCCCAAGTTCTTGAACACTCCACATGACTAACCTCTGATAACAACTGTGATCATCTTTGATGGCACTACGGACTTCGGCTTACCTAGAATTGGAGTTGGTAATTAATCGTACAATTGATTATTATATATTTATCTGTGTGTTTATTGGGTTTTATAGGCCTGTAGCAAGTAAGAATATCATCGTTCTGTTGTTGGAATGTACGACAAATTAAACTCTCTTGGCTTTTGACTGTGGAAATCAATCGCTTAAGCACACAAAAACAAGCCTCTCGGCCCCTCTAGCCCATGCTCATTGTCAAAGGCACTCAGTCCTCAGAGCTCCCGGTCTACAGTTCCCCTGTTCCTCTAGGTAGGTGCTCAGCCTAAGGAGTGTTCTTACCTCTGCCATCATCACCGGAGCTGCTTTCATAGACCTCACCGCTGCCTACGACACTGTCCAGCACCTCACCATGATCAGGAAGCTTTCTGACATGACTGGTGACCTCGACCTGTCCAAGTCATCAAAAGCCTTCTCAACAACAGGCGCTTCTTCGTTCAACTAACCGATAAGAAGAGCAAATGGAAAGCCCAAAGGAATGGCCTAGCACAAGGCAGCGTACTGGCCCCCCTCCTCTTCAACATCTACACCAACGACCCACCACTTCCCCCACAATGCCACCGCTTCATCTATGCTGATGACCTCTGCATCACCACCCAACAGGAGAACTTCCAGAAGATCGAGTCTGTCCTGGAAAGCGCCCTCCAAGGGATGACAACCTACTACAATAACAACCACCTGAAACCCAACCCATCAAAAACCCAACTATGCAGCTTCCACCTTAAATATCGAGATGCAGGAAAACAACTGAGCATCTCATGGGATGGCCACAAACTCTCCAACCACTTCCACCCCGTGTACCTCGGAGTCACACTCGACAGGACACTCTCTTTCAAAACCCTCCTTCAGAACACCAAAGCCAAGGTCAACACTCGCAACAACATCCTGCGCAAACTGGTAAACTCAAAGTGGGGCGCTGATCCACCAACCATCCGCGCAACTGCCCTAGCCCTGTGCTTCTCCGCAGCTGAATACGCGTGCTCAAGCTGGAGCCGCTCCCACCACACCAAACTGGTTGGCACAGCCCTCAATGACACCTGCCGCATTATCACGGGATGCATACAGACAACGCCAGTCCCGTGCCTCTACGCCCTAGCTGGTATTCCCCCCCCCCCATATCAGACGATTCAGCATCACCTAAGACGAGCGGAGAGCACAGGAGATCGATACCAGGCACCCCCTGCACGGGCACACAGCACCTCCACCCCGACTGAAATCCAGAGCCAGTTTCTTGCAGACAGTCCCACCTCTCCAGACAACCAAAGAAACAGCAAGGACCAACATCTGGAAAGATGAATGGAACCAGCTCAACATGGGGACCCCACGACTGGATGGAGAGAGGAATCACTCCGACTGAATGCCTCGCCAGCGGGCACGACCTCCCATGGCCAACCTGGAAGACCCTCAACAGATTACGAGTGGAGCAGGGGAGGTGCAAAGCACTTATGAAAGCATGGAGTTACCAGGCAGAAGACACATGCAGCTGTGGAGCAGTACAGACAATGTCCCACCTACTGGAGTGTGACAACGCCCCCCAGTGCAGCCCCCAGGACCTGGCTGAACCGACCCGACCAGCGGCAGAACTACATCTGAGATTGCAACGGACTCGAAGAAGACCTCTGGCATCTCTTCCGGCAATGGCTTACACACCCAATCAACTGGTTCAGTGGAGATAGACAGAAAATCGTGGAGTAACTCAGCGGGACAGGCAGCATCTCTGGAGAGAAGGAGTGGGTGATGTTTCGGGTCGAGGCGTCGCCTATTCCTTCTCTCCGGAGATGCTGCCTGTCCCGCTGAGTTACTCCACGATTTTGCGTCTACCTGCTTTGTAAGCCACCATCTGGAGTTCCCTCCTACACGTGGCTCAGTGGGACGGCTTTTCCTCAGCTCCCTCCGACCCTGCTAAACATTTATTGAAAACAGCCTCACAGCCCACTCCTCTCGCTGACCGCCTCTCTCCAAATACTCATTTCTGGCACCCACAGAACTCCTTCTGAAAATTTGCCTCATTCCGAACAGTTGTCAGCTTCCATTGATTGACTGAAAAATACAGCAAGCAAACAGTCCCTTCGGATCGCCGAGTCCAGCCAACCACCGCTCTCCCGTGCAAACTAGCTGTTTATCCCACTTTTTGCATCCATTCCCGACACACACTCGGGACAATTTACAGAGGCTAATTAACCCGGCAAATCCGCAGGTTCCGCCATGCGGGGTGGAAGCGGAGCACCCGGAGGAAAGCCGCGGCGTCACAGGGAGAACGTGCAAACTCCACACGGACGGCACCCAAGGTCAGGGTTGAACACGAGTGTCTGGCGCTGGGGGGGGGGGGGGGGGGGGGGGGGGGGGCTGCAGCTTTACCTGCTGCGTTACTGTACCGCCTCCGGCAGCCTATTCCAGGTGTGGACTGCCTTCTGTTTCTGTGCTGTGCTGCTCCACCATGCACCTAGATCCCAGCTCTCGATCGCTGGTTCTCAGGCCCACCCAACAACCATGTCCCCCAATTCCCTCGGTCAAAAGATCGATGGATGTGTGAGCCACAGTTCCACGCAGATCATTAAAGCCACTGATATGTCAAAGGCTGTTTTACTTTTGGTATCTGACTATATTTAGATTATACTGTATAATTTATTTATATTTCACAAGCTGTCAGATGATGGATAAGAGGCTGTGGTTTAGAATGACAAATGATATGGAGTGGGAGATGACAGAGTCCTACGTGCCTGCAACCAGAGGCCAAGGAAATGGACACAGTCTGATGCTGGGTAGGCTCAGGCCTTATTCCTTGGAGCATTGGAGGCTGAGGTGAGACCTTATTGAAGTGCATGAGATTGTGAGGGGCATGGATACAGCGAATGCTCCCAGTCTTTTTCCCCAGGGTGGAGGATTCTTAAACTACAGGACATCGGCTTAAGGTGAGAGGGGAGATATTTAAGGACCTCAGGAGCAATATATTTACTCAGAGGGGAGTTTGTTTCTAGAATATGCTGCCAGAAGAAGCAGAGAAGCAGATACAATTATGAATTTAAAAGATATTTGGACATATATATATTTCGGAAAGGTTTAGAGGGACATGGGCAGAATGCAGGCAAATGGGACTAACTCAATATGAGAACTTGGTTGTCATGAACAAGGTAAGCTGAAGGGGTGCTACCCTGCTTTACAGCTCTATGACTATTATTGACCAAAATACACAATGATCCCTCTTCCTCAAACCAGACCAGGGAGGCAGGGAGAGGCAGGGAGAGGCAGGGAGAGGCAGGGAGGGGCAGGGAGAGGCAGAGAGAGGCAGAGCGAGGCAGGAGGAGGCAGGGGGAGGCAGGGGGAGGCAGGGGGAGGCAGGGGGAGGCAGGGGGAGGCAGGGAGAGGCAGGGAGAGGCAGGGAGAGGCAGGGAGAGGCAGGGAGAGGCAGAGAGAGGCAGGGAGAGGCAGGGAGAGGCAGGGAGAGGCAGGGAGGGGCAGTTAGAGGCAGTTAGAGGCAGGGAGAGGCAGGGAGAGGCAGGGAGAGGCAGGGAGAGGCAGGGAGAGGCAGGGAGAGGCAGGGAGAGGCAGGGAGAGGCAGGGAGAGGCAGGGAGAGGCAGGGAGGGGCAGGGAGAGGCAGGGAGAGGCAGGGGGAGGCAGGGAGAGGCAGGGAGAGGCAGGGAGAGGCAGGGAGAGGCCGAGAGAGGCAGAGAGAGGCAGAGAGAGGCAGAGAGAGGCAGAGAGAGGCAGAGAGTCAGAGAGATGAAGAGAGAGGCAGAGAGAGACAGAACGTTAACAGCCAATGCAGAGGGGCACTGGGTAGCCGTTTCATGCAATGTGCAGAAACGTCACGGCCACAAAGCCATTCATCACATCACATGTAAACAACATTGCCTTGACATTGCAGTGCAGCAGCCAGAAAGTGCTGTGAACATTCTAACACATACCTCTACCCACTATAGAGCACTAGCTACAGAGAAAGTGCAGTAAAAAAAGTGCAAGGGCTATCACAAGGTAGATTGGGAGATCGGGAATTCATCCTTAGTTTATAAGAAATCTGTTCAGTGGTCTAATAACGGTGGGGACAAAGTTGGTGATAAGTGTTTTGAAGCTTTTGTACCTTCGGCCCGATGGGAGAGAGGAGATAAGTGAGTGATGTGGGAGTGAGGGATGCTCAATTATTTGGCTTCTTTTTTGCAGCGTGAAGTGCAGGTGGAGGCTGGTTTAGTGATGGACTGGGCTACATCCGCAACTCTGCAATTTCTTGTGGTCTTAGGCAGAGTAGTTTCCATACCAAACTGATACAACCCGATAGGATGCTAGAAGTTAGTAAGGGTCATTGGAGACACGCCAAATTACCTTAGTATTCCGAGGAAGGATGGGTGTTGCTGCGTTTCTCGACTCCTATGATCAATGTGTTTGATTTTTCATCAGTTCATAAGTGATGGGAACAGAATTAGGCCATTCGGCCCATCAAGTCTACTCCGTCAATCAATCATGGCTGATCTATCTTTCCCTCAACCCCATTCTCCTGCCTTCTCCACATAACCCCTGACACCCATTCTACTCATTAATCTATCTACCTCTGCCTTAAAAATATCAATTGACGGCCTCCAGAGCCTTCTGATATACTTCCGTCATACTGTTTTTGGTAATTCTTCAATGGTGTTCTGGACAGTAAAGGGGACAGGCAGGAATATGCAAGGGCATAGTCAGCCGTGACTTCATGCAACAGTGGAGCAGGTTCAACATGCCAAAGAGCCTACTCTTGCTCCTAGTTCCTGTCCCTAACAAGATGGTTTTATCAAAGCTAACGTCAATATGGTACATCTCACAGAGTGTCATTTGGACACTTCCCTTTAATTGCAAAGCTGTCTTTTGCTTTGTGTTTAGCCATTATCCCATTCACTTCTCTGCTCCTGGATCCAATACATTGAACAGCACATTGCAATCTGCACGACAAGCACTTCTCTAAACTCTAGCAATTTATAGGTGAAGTATCCTTACCCTGCTAGCGCTGCTGTCGTTTGCTTCATCTGCTGCCTCCCACGGCGGCTGGGCTGCTCCCTCTGTACGAACCAAATTCTACATTAGCAACTCACATGGCGCCAGGTTTGCTCCCGAATAAGATTAACCGTTCAGTCCACGAAGCCGCTTTTCGAAGCCTACACCAGGGCCGGCGTACGAGGCATCTGAAGATGGTGACGCATTTGGGGGAGAAGATGAGTCGGGGAATGTGGCGGATGCGATCGACACTTGAACCTCTACAATATTCCTCATCGTTTGTGACCAGTGCCTTATATAAACCACAGCAACAATCACCAGGCAACTGTGTAGAACCAATCAAAGGGATGCTAATTAACGATGGTACCTCTTTTGGTAATGATAAGCATCTGATAGATTTTCACAAGGACCCAGAGTCCAGTTTCTTTATACTTATAGGGAAAATTATTCTGAAGTACGTCATCTGTACTTTAACAATTTTGCAGCTTTGATCCCTTTTTAAAAGGCTCTTGGTTAATATTTTAGAACAAAAGCACTGTTTGATGTGCTATTTCCCTGCTTAACCGGTTTATTTTTGATGTCCAGTTTCACCAATAATTAAGCCACCTCTTAGACTCTAAGCTATTCTGCGAAAGTGTTCCAAGTTCCCACTGCCCTGGGTGAGAAATGCTTCCTAACATCACCCCTGGTATGGGTGCAATGCCAAAGCTGTTCAGGGACACAAGAAACAGCTGGTGCTGGAATCTTGAGCAGTATGCAAAGTGCTGGAGGAACTCAGTGGGTCAGACAGCATCTGTAGAGGGAATGAACAGATGACATTGAGACCCTTCTTCATATGATTGGAGTGGTGGGAGGGGGAGGGGGAGGGGGGGGAAAAGGCCCGGAAAAGAGGTTTATTTTTAGATGAATGTTAGTTGAGGCAAACCGAGAGGGGTCCTTGTTCAAGGAAGAACTGTAGCCGTCTGAAGCTTTCTGGGTGGTGAAAGGAGCTGTAAAGAGACTGGACTTCCATGGTAAAGATGTGGCGATGAGAACCTAGGAATTGGAAGTCATTGAAATGGTGACATGCTCTTTTCCAGCATTCTCCTCATTACTCGAATCGGTCTGAAGAAAGATCCTGACCCGAAATGTCATCTGTCTATTTCCTTCCACAGATGCTGCCAGTCCCTCCGAGTTCCTCCAGAACGTTGCTTTTATATAGGGTACACAAAAAGCTGGAGAAACTCAGCGGGTGCAGCAGCATCTAAGGAGCGAAGGAGATAGGCGACGTTTCGGGTCGAGACCCTTCTTCAGACTGGTCAGGGATCAGGGAAACGAGAGATATAGATGGTGATGTGGAGAGATAAGGAACAATGAGTGAAAGATATGCAAAAAAGTATCGGTGATAAAGGGAACAAGCCATTGTAAGCTGTTTGTGGTGTGAAAATGAGAAGCTGGTGCGACTTGGGTGGGGGAGGGAGATAGAGATAGAGGGAATGCCAG
Organism: Okamejei kenojei; assembly: GCA_035221665.1. Lineage (NCBI taxonomy): Eukaryota > Metazoa > Chordata > Chondrichthyes > Rajiformes > Rajidae > Okamejei > Okamejei kenojei. The sequence continues at coordinate 15,730,148 of CM069148.1, read as the reverse complement.
GGCCCGAGGGCTGAGGGAGAGGTGGGAAGGGGAGGAGACAGCAAGGGTTAACAGAATTGAGAAAATTCAATATTCAAGCCCAAAGGATGCAGACTCCCCAAGCGGAATATGAGGTGCTGTTCCTCCAGCTTGCGGTGTTGCTCACTCTGGCCATGGAGGAGGCCCAGGACCGAGAGGTCGGATGTGGAATGGGAGGGGGGAGTTGAAGTGCTGAGCCACCGGGAGGTCGGGTTGGTTATTGCGGACCGAGCGGAGGTGTTCGGCGAAGCGATCGCCAAGCCTCCGCTTGGTCTCACCGATATCGATCATCTGGCATCTGGAGCAACGGATGCAGTAGATGAGGTTGGAGGAGGTGCAGGTGAACCTCTGTCGGACCTGGAAGGACTGCTTGGGTCCCTGAAAGGAGTGGAGGGGGGAGGTGAAGGGACAAGTGTAGCATTTCTTGCGGTTGCAAGGGAAAGTGCCCGGGGAAGGGGTAGAGTGGGAGGGGAGGGAAGAATGGACAAGGGAGTTGCGGAGGGAGCGGTCTTTGCGGAAGGCAGACAGGGGGGGAGATGGGAAGATGTGGCGGGTGGAGGGGTCACGTTGGAGGTGGCGAAATTGGCGGAGGACTATATGTTGTATTTGCCGGCTGGTGGGGTGAAAGGTGAGGACCAGGGGGACTCTGCCCTGTTTGCGAGTGGGGGAATGGGGAGCGAGGGCAGTGTTGCGGGGTATGGAGGAGACCCTGGTGCGAGCCTCATCAATAGTGGGGGAGGGGAATCCCCGTTCTCTGAAGAATGAGGCCATTTGTGATGACCTGGTGTGGAACACCTCATCCTGGGAGCAGATGCGGCGTAGACGGAGGAATTGGGAATAGGGGATGGAGTCCTTACAGGAAGCAGGGTGGGAAGAGGAGTAGTCCAGGTAGCTGTGGGAGTCAGTAGGTTTGTAGTGGATGTCGGTCAGGAGTTTATCACCTGCAATAGAGATGGTGAGGTCAAGGAATGGTAGGGAAGTGTCGGAAATGGTCCAAGTGTATTTGAGTGCCGGATGGAAGTTGGTGGTGAAATGAATGAAGTCAGTCAGTTGTGTGTGGGTGCAGGAGGTGACACCAAAGCAGTCGTCGATGTAACGGAGGTAGAGGTCGGGGATGGGGCCCTGGTATGCCGAGAACAAGGATTGTTCGACATACCCAACAAAGAGGCAAGCGTAGCTGGGGCCCATGCGTGTGCCCATAGCTACGCCTTGTGTTTGGAGGAAATGGGAGGAATCAAAAGAGAAGTTATTGAGGGTGAGGACCAACTCTGCTAGGCGGAGGAGGGTGTCAGTGGACGGGTATGGGGTTGCTCCTCTGGTCGAGGAAGAACGGAGGGCTTTGAGACCGTCCTGGTGGGGGGATGGAGGTGTAGAGTGACTGGACGTCCATGGTAAAGATGAGAGGATGGGGGCCTGGGGAATGGAATGCACGGAGCCGACGGAGAGTGTCTGAGGTGTCTTGAACATAGGTAGGGAGGGATTTAACAAAGGGGGATAGGATGGCGTCAAGGTATGTGGAAATGTGTTCGGTGGGGCACGAACAGGCAGAGACAATGGGTCTGCCAGGGCAGTCGGGTTTGTGGATTTTGGGGAGAAGGTAAAATCGGGCCGTGCGGGGCTGGGAAACGATGAGGTCGGAGGCTCGGGGGGGTAGGGAGCCGGAGCTAATGAAGTCAGTTATGGTGCTCGAGATGGCGGCCTGGTGTTCGTCAGTGGGGTCATGGTCCAGGGGTAAGTAGGAGGAGGTGTCCGAGAGTTGGCGCGCGGCCTCCGCTTTGTAGAGATCAACGCGCCAGACTACCACGGCACCTCCCTTGTCGGCGGGTTTGATAACCCAGTCTGGGTTGTTACGGAGTGAGTCGATGGCAGCACGTTCAGGGCTGGAGAGATTGGAGTGAGACAGGGGGGTGGAGAAGTCGAGGCGGTTGATGTCCCGACGGCAGTTCTGGATAAATAGTTCTACAGCCGGAAGACTACGAGGGGGGTTCCAAGTGGAGGCGGTGCGTGGGAGACAGGAAAAGGGATCATCAGTGGGGGGCGAGGGCTTCTTCCCGTGGAAGAACGCTGTGAGGCGGAGGCGACGGTAGAAGAGCTCCAAGTCGTGGTGGGCGCGGAACTCATTGAGGTGGGGACGGAGGGGGACAAAGGTGAGACCTCTGCTGAGGACAGACCGTTCGATGTCGGAGAGGGGGGAGGTCCGGGGGGATGGTGAACACGCGGCAAGGATGGGGGTTGTGGCCGGAGGAAGGCAGGTGAATGGACTGAGGACGAAGCGTTGTGTGGTGGGGGGGTGGAGGGTGGTCAGGGGGTGGGGGGGTATGGGGGCTGTGGAGTGGGTGGGGAAGGGCAGGGGTTACATGGTAGGGGGGGGATGAGGAAGACATAGTGGAATAGCCACTAAGGTTACTGGGGCTGGGGAGACGGGCACTAGGACCCAGTGCCGTTAAAGACAGAGCGGTGGGAGGAGTTAGCAATGTGGAGGCTTCAGGCCCACTGCAGAGTCCAGTCTGCAGGTGAGGCGACGGCTGCGGGCTGCTGGAGGACGGTGGAGTGTCGTGGGTCGGCGGACCCGGAGGTTGGAGTCCGCGGGCAGTAGAGTCGGGGTCGGCGGGCGATGCGTGGGAGGTCCCGGTGGGCGGGTGGTCGGTCCGACCGGTGAGGCGGCGAGATGAGTGGGGTGCGGTGCGGCGGCCGTGTTCGGGTAGCCCCGGTCCGGCGGCGATGCAAGGTGAGGCGGGTGCGGCTGTGGTCTTCGGTGGGCCCAGTGCACCGGCGATGCTGGATGGGCCCGGTGTGGCGGCTGTGGTCTTCGGCGGGCCCAGTACAACGGCGATGTTGGATGGGCCCGGTGTGGCCTTCGGCGGGCCCAGTACAACGGCGATGCTGGATGGGCCCGGTGCAGCGATGGAGTTAGGTGGTCCCGGGGGACGGCGAGGTTCGGCGAGGTTCGGCGAGGTTCAGCTTTTATATAAGCTGTTACCATTGTCTGGAACTGCCACCCAACACCAGCCTCTCTGTCACTATCTCCACCTCCTCGAGTCATTTCTAACACCTCAGTTAGTTAGAAGGTATCATTTCATTGTAAAAGACATCAGGTATCATTTCATTGTAAAAGACATCAAAGGCCGGAGCCTGCTCCTCTTGACAAACTGCAGTTATTCTGCAGTGTCAGACTTCACAGAAAGTAAGTCATGAGAATGTTCTGTTTCCTGTCTATCAGATGTCTGCATAAAATTATCAAAACTTTTCTACAATCTACGGGAACCAGTATTGTGTCTAATTCTGGTCATCTAACTTTAGGAAGAATGGGATGGGCTTGGCGATGTGTAGAAAAAGTTAACTCAAGTTATTCCTGGGATAAAAATATAAGAAATAGGAGCAGGGACTGGCCATACTCATAGAAACGACGCAAACGTGAGCAGGAGTAGGCTACTGGGCCTCTGAAGCCTGCCCCATTTTCAATATAATCATGGCTGAACAATCCTCATCTGTGGTGGTGTGCCTGTTCCCCACAGCCCCCCATTTACCGATCTTTCAAAAATCTATCTATCTCCCCTTAAAAAATCTCCTGAGATCCAACTTGCACAACCCTCCGCGGAGAGGATTCCAGGGAAGAATCAAGAGCGTTTTATTGTCATGTGTCCCAAACAGAACAATGAAATTCTTACTTGCAGGAGAACAACAATCACCACCCTCTGGGAGAAATTCCCAGCCACCTCAGTTTTAAGTGACCGACCCCTGTCATAGTAACCATATCCCCTTGGCCGTGACTTTGCCACAAGTGGAAAGTTCTCAGTCTCTAAAGACACAAAGGTGCTGGAGTTACTCAGCGGGTCAGACAGCATCTCCGGAGACCATGGATACATGACGTTTCCGGTTTGCTGCCTGACCCGCTGAGTTACTCCAGCACTTTATGTCTTTTTTTGTAAACCAGCATCTGCAGTTCGTTGTGACACCATCGCAGCATCTATCCTGTAACGTCCTCTGAGGAACACGGTGGCTCAGGCAGCAAGAGGGAATGGACAGACTACAAAACTACTTTAAAAATAACCAATAACTTGGCCTCATTGGTGGCAATTAATTCCACAGATTCACCACCCTTTGACTAAAGGAATTCCCCCTCATCTTCATCCTAAAGGTATGTACTTTTGTTCTGAGATTTTCCCCCTGGTCATAGACTCTCCCACTACTTATGGAGTCTCTGTTCAAAAATAAGGGGGTGCCCATTTAAGTCAGAGACAAGGCAAAAGTTTTCTCTCAGAAAGATTTTTCCCTCAAGTCTGCTTCCACAACCTTTCCTCAATGGGCAGTGGAAACAGAGTGAATATTTTTATGGCTTAAGTGAATAAATATTTGAAAAGCAAAGGAGTGAAAGGTTATGAGAGGTGGGCGGGAATGTGGAACTGAGGTAACAATGTGACGATCTAGTTAGTTAATGGTGGGCAGAGGGCCTGAGTGGTTCCTGCTGTTCCTCACTCGTATTTTTCATCTCCCTCTGGGTGAAGGCAGCAAGGAGTTAAAATGGAGTAAATTCCTCGTGACTACAGCTGTACCACACTTGAATTCTTTGAACCTCTGAACTCAGTGAGCGGTCAGGGGAAGCTGTTTGCCATGGCTCAGCCCAGAACCAGTACCAGAGACAGCTTTCTTCCCATAAACCCTGTTATTTCTGGAACGGTCCACTTGTTGAACGTGAATGTCCTGCGAGGATGAGCTGACAATTCATCGAGCGCTTTTGTTAGAAGGTTACTAAGGGGCAGTACTCGATACGTTGACCAGAGAAAAAAAATTAGACACAGATGCATACTAAAACATGATAAAATTCCCGTGGAATGAAAGGCAAGTGTAACTTTGGTGAGGCATTGGATGGGTAAGGGGTTCAAACTTAACAGTCTCCACCCTACTGTCCTTTTAAGAACCTTCTTGTAGAAGATGTTCTATGTTTCTATGTTTCTAAGATGCCCTCTAGTTTTAGATTTCTCTACCCTGGGAAAGAGATTGTGAGCATTCACTTTATCTATACCACTCATGATCTTGTGCCTCATTAAGGTCACCCCTCTGCCTCCTTCCTCCAGAGGTGGGACTGAATTTCTGCAGGAATAGGTAACAAGGCATATTGATGAGGGCAATACATTTGATGCAGTCCACATGGGACATCAGTGAAACGGCTGACAAAATCCCACATGGGAGACTGATCTAACGGTTGGAGCCCACAGGGCAAGATGGCAAACTGGATCCAAAACTGGAGACAAAGAGCAGTGTTCGGATGTTGTTTTGTGGTCAGAATGCTGGGAACAGTGGTATCCTACGGGGATCAATGCTGGGACTATCAATTTGTTGAACAGAGTAATGATTTGGACGTGAATGTAGAAGCTCTGATTAGCAAGGTGACATGAAGTTGTTGATGGCGAGGAAGGTTGCAGTAAGATATTGATTGGTTGGGAAGATGGGCAGAACATTTGCAGATGGAAACTTTATCGTAATTAGGTGTCATAGAGTCACAGAGCCGTACAGCACGGAAACAAGTCTAGTGGCATATTTGGCTAGTCCCCTTTTCCTGCTTTTGGCCCATTGTATCTGAACCCTTCCAATACATATATCTGTCCCAATGTGGGCAGGAACTTGGGGAATATTGAGGACCAGAGGGACATCGGCATACATGTTCATGGATCTTGGAAAGTGGAACCTAAGGTTGATGACATGGCTAAGAAAACATTGAAACATAGAAATTAGGTGCAGGAGTAGGCCATTCAGCCCTTCGAGCCTGCACCGCCATTCAATATGATCATGGCTGATCATCCAACTCAGTATCCCGTACCTGCCTTCTCTCCATACCCTCTGATCCCCTTAGCCACAAGGGCCACATCCAACTCACTCTTAAATATAGCCAATGAACTGGCTCAACTACCCTCTGTGGCAGAGAGTTCCAGAGACTCACCACTCTCTGTGTGAAGAAAGTCTTTCTCATCTCGGTCTTAAAGGATTTCCCCCTTATCCTTAAGCTGTGACCCCTTGTCCTGGACTTCCCCAACATCGGGAACAATCTTCCTGCATCTAGCCTGTCCAACCCCTTAAGAATTTTGTAAGTTTCTATAAGATCCCCTCTTAATCTCCTAAATTCCAGAGAGTATAAACCGAGTCTATCCAGTCTTTCTTCATAAGACAGTCCTGACATCCCAGGAATCAGTCTGGTGAACCTTCTCTGCACTCCCTCTATGGCAATAATGTCCTTCCTCAGATTTGGAGACCAAAACTGCACGCAATACTCCAGGTGTGGTCTCACCAAGACCCTGTACAACTGAAGTAGAACCTCCCTGCTCCTGTATTCAAATCATGGCTAAGAAAACATTGAAAATATCGCCCAGATTTACCGGGGCACCAAATATAAGAGCTCTGAGGTCAAGGTATAGCTTTATACATCATTAGTCACGCCACTGCGGGAGCACCGCTTGCAGTCTGGTTGGCACACTATGGTAAGTATGTGTTAAAGAAGGAACTGCAGATGCTGGAAAATCGAGGGGACACAAAATGCTGGAGAAACTCAGCGGGTGCAGCAGCATCTGTGGAGCGAAGGAGAAAGGCAACGTTTCGGGCCGAAACCCTTCCTCAGACTGATGGGGGGTGGGGGGAAGAAAAGAAAAATGAGGAGGAGGAGCCCGAGGGCTGAGGGAGAGATAGGAAGGGGAGGAGACAGCAAGTGCTAACAGAATTGAGAGAATTCAATGTTCATGCCAAGAGGATGCAGACTCCCCAAGCGGAATATGAGGTGCTGTTCCTCCAATTTGCGGTGTTGCTCACTCTGGCCGTGGAGGAGGCCCCAGGACAGAGAGGTTGGATATGGAATGGGAGGGGGAGTTGAAGTGCTGAGCCACCGGGAGGTCGGGTTGGTTATTGCGGACCGAGCGGAGGTGTTTGGCAAAACGATCCCAAGCATCCGCTTGATCTCACCGATATAGATCAGCTGGCATCTAGAGTTGGAGGAGGTGCAGGTGAACCTCTGTCGGATCGGTAAGTATGTAATTGTACTGATGGGGTGCAGTGGAGATTCAGTAGGCCTGGCCTAGGATGGAGCAGTTCACTATGGAGATGAGGCTGGATACGTTGGACTTGTTTCTCTTGGAGAATGTCAGGGTGAACTAGCAGTAGAAGTAAAAGTCTACAAGTAATACTCAAGATCTTGGTGCGCTTAAACCAATGACCTTTTGGCACAGGGCTGAATCATGGGGTTTGTGTGGCCTACATCACATGACTAATGACTAAACTGACAATAATCAACAAGGAGAGAAAGCTATACTTGTAAAATAGATTTGTTCATACTTAGGCGACACAATAGACTACAGTGCCAGAACGGCAGGTGTTCAGCACAGACATTGTGGGCTGAAGGGTCTGTTGCTGTGCTATGTTGAATCTGGGGCAAAAAAAAACAAACTCCTGGAGGCACTCAGCAGGTCAGGCAGTATCTGTGGAGGCAGAGGGATGGTCGGCATTGTTTGTTGAGATTGCTGCCTGACTTGCTGAGTTCCTCCAGCAGAACATTGGCTGTTCATACTTACAACGCCTAGTGCCATCCATTCCAAATGACCAACGACAATTGGATCACCGAGCTCCCTGGTGACGTGAGAGAATGTGAGGCTGCCACATGTAATATTCTAATGCAGAAGCGCAGGGAAGTGGAGCAGGACAGAAGGACCTCAGAAACCTGGAGTTTAATGGGACTTTTGTCAGTCCTGAAGTCCTTACCATTAGCACCGTTCTTCTCAGAGCCTGGACAGGATTGGAGTTCTCCAACAAACATCTTGGTGCTGTGGCTGGTGTTGGATCCAGATACGTGGCTTCCCATTGCCTAGACCATAGCAAAGAGTCATTAGAGTTTACATGTCAGATTCATGGAGCTGCACAGCTCAGCAACAGACCCTTCAGCACACCTTGTCCATGCCAACCAGGTTGGTATTGTGGATTGTGCCTGTATTAGGCTCATATCCTTCTAAACCCTTCCTATGAGTTAGATAGAGCTCGAGAGGCTAGTGGAATCAAGGGATATGGGGAGAAGGCAGGCACGGGTTTCTGATTGGGGACGATCAGCCATGATCACAATGAATGGCGGTGCTGGCTTGAAGGGATGAATGGCCTCCTCCTGCACCTATTTTCTATGTTTCTATCCATATATCTCTCCAAATATCTTTCAAAATTTGTAATTGGATCTGCTTGTTTAGCTTCCGCAGGCTGTGCCTTCCAGATATCGACTACCCTCTGAATGAAAATGTTCCCCCTGTGGCCCTTCTTTAATGTGGGATCATCAATACAACAGTTCATTTATTCTTGGTCGAGAAGTAGAGAACTTGGACAGGCTTTATAAATCCATTAAACTATCAATAGTAAAGCAGCCTCCTTACTTCCTGTAATTTCCTCCTCCTTACACTCCAAATAAAGTACTCATAAATTCAGAATGATAAAATTAAGATTGTAATAAATCAAAAACCAGAAAAATAACCAGAGACCCATAGATTTAGAGAAAGAATCCCGACTGAATTGTATGGAAGAAAAGTTCCGACCTGAAACAGTGACAGTCCTTTCCCTACATAGATGTCGCTTGCTCCACTGAATTACTCCAGACACTTTAAAAAAAAATCAAAATACTTTTTTTTTAAACTCCACCATTTTTTTTCAGTAACTTTTGAAGTTCTAATTCAAATAAAATTTAAATAGAATTAAAATGATTGAAAGGCATGTATTTCAAAATAGTAACTGAACTCTTATTTTGAAAATCAAATGTTAACTTTATTACGGGAAGACAGTAGCCTTTTTTTAACGACCTTACACTTAACTTGCTGTCCAGGGCTTTGACCATGAGCTGAAACTGGACCCTCATAAACCACTGCAGGATGGCAGTAATATTTAGTCTGATAAAATAAGGAAAGTCTGTTCTTCTCAGACATTTACTGCTCTTCTTTGGTTGTTTTTATTTAAATTTATATATGCTTTTTAAATGCTGCATTACTTGGATCCTGTTAATTACATTGGTGTTAGAAGCAGCCACAAAATTATTTATGCATAAAGGCGAGACACGCACCACCCTGGTTCCTTCACTCTCATCTCACTACTAGTATCGGGAAGAAGGTACAAGAGCCTGCAAACCGTGCCCACCAGGGTAATTGGCTTTGGTAAAATTGTAAATTGTCCCTAGTGTGTAGGATAGTGCTAGTGGACAGGGTGATCATTGGTCTGCGCAGACTCGGTGGGTTGTATCTCTAAAGTCCACAAGTCTAAAGGTTCTTCCCAGCAACTAATCAGACTCTTGAACTCAGCACAACCACAACCTCAGCAACAATGATGTCCCATGGACTGTGTCCGCAGTTGCACTATGGACCAGTTTTGCACTATTATGATTATCTAATATAATGGTTATTACTTCAGTGCATTATTGATTATTGTATATTTAACTGTGTTATTGCATTTTACGGGCCTGTTAAGAATTTAACTGTTCTGTTGTCAGTCGATATGACAATTAAACACTCGTCATCTTATCCACTACCCTCATCCTAACCTTCCACCCCACTGCCCTTTGCTTTCAACAGACCATCTTCCAAAATTTGCTCCAACACCAACAAGCTACCACCAACAGGCAGGTCATTTCCTCCCCTTTCAGCATTTTAAAGGGATTGTTCCTATCCTGGGTCCTGAGCCAACAATTCCCCTCTTTACAACACTTTCCTCTGCAACTGAAGGAGATCCTTTCACCTTATCCTTTCCCATCACTAAGGGAACCAAACTGTCCTTCCAGGTAAAGCAGTGATTTAATTGCAGAGCAATGATTCACGTGCATGCCTGTGCATGTGTAGTTGTGTAGTTGTGTATCCTTGGAGTGTATGAGGCTAAGAGTGATCTGATAGTGGTGTATACAATCATGTGGGAATAGATTGGGTGAATATACAGAGTCTTTTTTTTTTCCATTATAGGGCATAGGTTTAAGATGAGTGCGAGTATTGTGACGCGTAAATGATGTTGCGTAAAGGACACGCAAATAACGCCCAAGTGGGACAGGCCCTTATTTGTGTTCTAGTCACAAAAGCAGATCTACAATCACATATTCAAATCACTCCACACATTAAAATCTATCTCTGCACTGTAAATGGCTCGATTGTAATAATCATGTATTGTCTTTCCGCTGACTGGTTAGCACGCAACAAAAGCTTTTCACTGTACCTTGGCACACGTGACAATAAACTAAACTGAACTCCCTCGCTCCCTCCCTCGCTCACTGCATCCATCCACTCCTTCCTCCCTCCTGTGTTTATTCAGCTTTCTCACAACTTAAACTTTGTTCTTCCCCTCACCAAACCCTGTGGGAATGTGTTCCACAATTCTCACCACACTCTGGGGAGAACAGATTCTCCTGAATTCCCTGCCTGATTTCCTTACATCGTTGACCTCTGGTCGGCTCCTCACGGCCAGTGGAAACTCTCCATCTGTCTCTGTTCCACCAAAGCTTTCACAAGATTAACAAGCCTGCATCCAGTCAGCCCTCATTTGTTCTGTTCGCAGAGGCCCAGCCCAGTGTGGCTTGTCACACGAGCATGTTGCAAAGTTGTCATCTCCAACAGTAGAGAGTCCCATTTACAAACACTGGAGGGTACTGCCATTCGAATCTAGTGCCTGGTCACCATGGACCCTGATGTACACAGGGCAAGCTGCGGTGAATTGTTTGCGCAGCACAGCCTCATAGAACACATTTTCAATGGGCAAGGGTCACAGCTGGAAGCTGACATATTTGGAGCGTTTTCTGAATGGACAGCTTTTTTTCTCAGTTTAGCCGCTTGCTTCAAATTCATTCCAATAAACCTAATGTGATGGTCAAAATTCCTTCATGTATATTTCAACGGTTCTTTATTGTCACGTATACACTGCACAGTGAAATCCCTTTTGCATCGCTCACACTTGGACGATTCGCATATTTTGGCGCCATTTATAAAAGCTCGAAAGATGGGTTCACGTGCACGGTACTGGAGCGGCCCAGTACATCGTAGGTAAGTCGCAGGCTGCTGCAGGGCCTCCTCCGTCACCCTCGACCGACTCGGCCCACGAACCGACGTCCCTCTCCTCACCCGACTGCAGGGCTGGGTGTCGTTGAGAGTGAGAAATCTGGACCCACCCTACGACAATGTCTACGACAAGCTACCACCTCGTCAACGTCAGGCCACGCCGACCGGCGACACAGTTCCTCGCGAATTGGGACGTCCACCTACGACCACACCTACGGCAACCTACGACCACACAGGCGACTACCTACCACAACCAAAGTCAACATACGCCCACCCGCGACAAGATACGACAAGCTACGACCCCGTCGTCTCGTCATAGTGACGTCGCGGCACTAATCGCACTGCGTCGAGGCGGTGATGAAATGCGTTGAGTCTCACGCTCAATGCGTGAGAGTTGGCAGTGCTGCGACCATCTCTGTGTCCTGCCGGGGGGGGGGCGCCTCCTGCAGCCTGACCTTGCAGGCGCTGTTGGCAATACCCCGGTCCCTGCAGCAGCTCGCAGCAGCTCCAAGCTTCCTCCCTCCAGGCAGCGGCCCCACCGGGTCCTTCTTCATTCGGTACTGCAGCGCATCTTGGGCGCCTTCTGCCGCAGCATATCACAGGGGACGGTGTGCGCCGAGCCCAGCCCCAAGGAGATACATGTGTGCTCCGAGCCGGAGCAGCACCAGCCCTCCTTCTGGTTGTAGTTGACAGCACTGGGCCGCTACTCGCTGGAGTTTAAAAGTTTGAGGATGGATATTGGAATTTACAGAATAATGAAAGGCATAGATAGAGTGGATGTGGTAAGGATGTTTCCAGTGGTGGGAGTCTAGGACCAGAGGTAAAAGCCTCAGAATTAAAGGGCGCTCTTTTAGAAAGAATGTGAAGAGGAACGTCTTTAGTCACACGGTAGTTAATCTGTGGAACTCATTGCCACAGAGGACTGTGGTGACCAAGTCAGTGGATATTTTTAAGGCATAGACAAATTCTTGATTAGAACGGGTGTCAAGGGTTATGGGGAGAAGGCAGGAACATGGGGTTAGGAGGCGGAGAGCAGCCATGATTGAATGGTGGGAGTAGACTCGATGGGCCGAATGACTTAATTCTACTATAACTTGTTAACTTGTGTATCTGGTGTATTTAATATCACCATAATGTTTAAAAAGCCTGCATCCGATTCCCAGCAATTCTGACCCAGAGCCTGCATTCGTGACAATGAGATTCCATGGTTGAATGCTGTCATTTCAAGCTCGCCTGCACCACTGCTGGCAGCCGGGTGTAACTACAACATGATGTTGACATCAGAGGTTCCCATTATAAAAGAGACACAAGAAACTGGAGATGTCGGAATCTTGAACCAAACACAAAGTGCTGGCGGAAGTCAGTGGGTCGGGCAACATCTGTGGAAGGAAACAGCCTGATGACGTTTCAGGTGGGATCCTTCTTCAGACTGATGGAGTAGTGGGGAGATAGCTGGTAGACTGAGGTGAGGGGAAGGGGTGAGGCAAGAGCTGGCAAGTGATGGATGGAAGCTAAATACATAAATGCTGGAATAACTCAACGGGTCAGATAGCATCTCTGGAGAAAAGGAATAGGTGACGTTTTGGGTCGAGAGCCTTCTTCAGAGAGATGGATCCGGGTGAAGAGGGGTTGATTGACGGTGTCAGGTGGGAGGGGTGGAGACAGTAACCAAGGCTGGACGTGAGAAGTGGAGAAGCCAAAATACCACAGATGTGTAAAGTGATGAGGAAGAAGGGGAAGAAATATAGAACCAGAGAGAGACTTGGTGTATCGGATCCCTCCGTAGATGGTGCCTGACCCGCGGAGTTCCTCCAGCACCTTGTGCTTTGCTCAAGTTCCCATTATGTAACAGGATTTTTCAGGGAGAAAGTAAAGTAAGGACAGAATAAAAAATAGAGTTGGTCTTAATCCACTCGATAAATCACACACACCACTTCACTGCAAGATTGCACTCAATCCTGGCTCACACTGGAGTCTGAGACAGAGATAAGGAATTATTTTTATCTACGATTGTAAATCTTTGAAGCAGTTGTATAGCCCAGAGTATGATCATCAAGAACATATTGTGGGGGGGGGGGGGGGGGGGGGGGGACAAGCAAGAGATCACAAGTGGAGGAGCGTAGATTCTGCAGCAATATGTATGGGTTGTACATCAATCAAGTGTCATAAAGCTGTGTAGGATGGAAACAGGCCCTTCGACCCAATTTGTGATAATCCCATTCGCCCGTATTTGGCCTCTATCTGTCCGAATGTCTTTTGGTGTGGGACCAATTTAAAGCCTTCCCTCTGCAACTATAATACCCTTGTTGCTGGTACTGTTCAGTTCAAAGTAAAATTGCCCAGTTCAAAGTAGGTTTGTTTCATTTTGAATATTCAGTGAGATTCCTCCGATTAAACCCACTAATGCACACGATACTCCCATCGTGACCCAAAAGGAGCAAGAGAAAATAAACATATTAGATCGAGAAGATATTGAAAATGTTGCTCATTTTAAAACTTGAACTCAATGCAAAAAAAAACCCACAAAGTTCCAGATAAAGCACTTCACCATGGCAACAAAACAACACAGGCCACTGGGTGAGAGGATCCACAGTAACAGACAAAAGCCTGGACACTAAAGTAACAGCATTTAAAAAATAATTGGGCAGGTACATGGACAGGAATGGTTTGGAGGGATATGGGCCAACGGTGGGCAAATGGGACGAGCACAGGTGGGCCATCTTGGTCAGCATGGACGAGTTGGGCCAAAGGGCCAGGTCTGTACTGTATGACTTTATTACTCCAAGCACTTTATAACTTTGGACATCTACTCACCTCCAAATCAGAGGAGCAAGCACCCCACTAACCTCACCCCTCACTCAAACACCACTGTCACCAGCTTGGAGGAATCATTTTGTTGCCCACACCGGTCTTAGGATGTGACTGAATTGTCTCTATAAAGAAACGTGGGACAATTAACAGACCATTCGTCCCACTAACCTATGCTTTATCAAAACTCACCTGTATCTCAACTTCAATTACCCAGCCTTGTTTCAAAACCTTCAATTACCCCACTTTCAGCAATTACATGAAGTGCCCAGAGGGGAACCAACTGGTCGCTATAGAACACCAGCCCCCACCCACAACTCCCCACCTCCTTTCTCTCTCTCTCTCTCTCTCTCTCATGTTTATCCAGTTTCATCTCAAATCCAAGTCACTAAAATCGATGGTGTTGATGAATGACACTTAAATAGACGGGAATAGGTGGCATCTTAGTGAAGATGGTTACCAAGATTACAGCGGGAGTGGGCCGAGGAATGGCAAATGTAGTTTCATTCAGATAAATGTGAGCTGTTGGATATTGGGACGTTAAACCAGGGTAGAAGTGTGGATGCCAGGCGTTATGGGGAGAAGGCAGAGAATGTGGTTTAGAGAGAAAGATAGATCAGCCATGATTGAATGGCGGAGTAGACTTGATGGGCCAATTGGCCTAATTCTGCTCGTATCTTTCGCAGTGAACGGAATGTTGCAGAGCAGAGAGCAAGTACATAGTATACGGGCCGCATAGTGGCACAGCAGTAGAGTTGCTGCCTTATGGTACCAGTCACCTGGGTTCGATCCTGACTACAAGTGCTGTCTGCACAGAGTTTTACGTTCTCCCCGTAACTGCGTGGGTTTTGCGAGGTGCTCCGGTTTCCTCCCACACACTAAAGATGTACAGCTTTAGTTAATTGTAACAGGTCTAGTGTGTAGCATAGTGCTAGTGTACTATGCTACTATGCTGATCACTAGTCAGCACGGACCTGGTGGGCGAAGGGTCCGTTCCCACCCGGTATTTCTAAAGTTTAAAGTCTAAAGTTCCCTGAAAGTAGTGTTGCAGGTAGATAGAGGTCTGAAGAAGGGTCTCGACCCGAAACATCGCCCATTCCTTATCTCCAGAGATGCTGCCTGTCCTGCTGAGTTACTCCAGCATTTTGTTTCGATTGCAGGTAGATCATGGTGAAGAAGGCACACCGGTCATTATCAGTCAGGGAATTGAGTATAGAGGTTGTACTAGACGTTGCTGAAGCGGTACTTGGAGGATTATGTATGGTTTTGGTCACCCTGCTATAGGCAAAAATGTCATTGAGCTGGAAAGAGTTCAAAGAATGTTTACATGGAAACATAGCAAAATAGGTGTAGGAGCAGGCCATTTGACACATCGAGCCATTCAATCATGACATCATCTAAAATGAGTACCCCGTTCCTGCTTTTTACCCGTATCCCTTGATTCCTTTAGCCCTACGAACTAAATCCAACTAATTTACGAGGATGTTGCCAGGACTTGAGGGAGCGATTAGGCAGGCTAGGGCTTTATTCCTTGTAGCACAGGAGGATGAGGGGTGATCTTATGTAGGTATATAAAAGCATGAGGGGAATAGACAGGGTGAATGCACAAAGTCTTCTTCCCAGAGTTGCAGAATCAAGAACAAGAGGGCAAAGGTTTAAGGTAAGAGGGGAAAGATTTAAGAGGATTCATTTAATTAACTATTACACTGCTTGGGGTAGACTTGAACTTGGGTCTTTAGACCAGACCTTTGGGTACTAGTTAACTAACAAGATTGCCTGCAACGGAAACTCCAAGAAAGATAGAGGCAGTGGTCACTTGCATGGAAGCTTTAATTGGATGTGGTTGTTGAATCGCACAGGACCGCCAAGGATATTCAGGGCAACTATATTAAGCAAAGGAGCATATTGTTGAAGATTGGTGCGTTCCAAAATTAAACTATTCCCCGCATAATTAATCCAAATGAATCCCTCTCTGAAGAATATCCTTAGATGCTGCTGAGCTGAGTTTCTCCAGCTTTTTGTGTACCCTCATAAGGCTCTGGATTATATTTAACATGTTAGAACAAACAGGAAGTTATGGTATGCAAGGGTATATTTTTAACAATACACTGTTTAGCTTACATGGTCAATATTTTTATAGGTTTTGTTCAGTTGTCATGGCAATTCAACCACACCAACCGAGCACTGTATTCCAATTGATCACCAGTTACACCAAAGCTAAAAGAACAATAGCTCCATTAACCCTTGCTAATACAGAGTGGCTTAACAGCTCGCCAACTCTCCAAGCAGTTACTACAGCTTTTTTTTCCCACCTCAAGGAATCCCAATGCCATTTATAGCTTTGGAAGTGCAGTTGCCATGGTGATGAGTCTATCTGTGCAGAACAAGCTCCCAGCAGCATCAGCAAGACAGATGAACAGATCATTGGAGTGGCAGAGGAGTAAAGTTTGGCCAAACTATTGGAGATATCTCCTACCCTCATCACTGAACAATAGCAAAGAATATTTTACACCATCACGTCAGCCTCTCATCAAATGACCAGCCTTCAATGCCATAGTGAAGTCATAGAGCACTGATCAGGCCCTTCACCCTAACGCATGCAAGCCGGCCAAGGTGCACCATCTAAATTAGTCCATTTATCCGCGTTTGGCCCTATCCCTCTAAACTTTTATCAAGGTCGTTGTCAAAATGTCTTTTAAATGTTGTTATTGTACCTGCCTCAACTGCTTCCTCTGGCAGCTCGTTCATTACACCTGTCACTCTTTGTGTGAAACGTTTTCTCCTCAGGTTCCTATTAAATCTCTCACCTTAGGCCTAAGCCCCCTAGTTCTTGATTCCCCCTACCCTGGGAAAATACTCTGAATTACCTTACTATTCTCCTCATGATTTGATACATTTCTATAACATCAACCCTCAGCCTCCGGCTCTCCAAGGAATAAAGTTCTAGCCTGCCGAACCTCTCACTATAGCTCAGGCCCTTGTCCTTGCAACATTCTTATAAATATTTTCGACACTTTTTCCAACTTAATGTCATCGTCAGCAAAGTAATACACTAATTCATCTCAGTAATGTTGGTGTCAGGAACATTACTGCACTGATGTAGGATTATGGCATTGAAAGGACAGCGTAGATGTGGTGGGCCAGAGGGCCTGTTCCTGTCCTAAGTGACTGCAACTCTGTGAGGCCATTCAACATCTTTCCTAATTTTTTGGCTGATCTACACCTTGTTATAATTTATATACCTTTATCACGTTTCCCCTAATGCATCTCTATTAACAGGTACACAAGAGACCACAGATGCTGAAATCTTGACCAAATTACAGAGTGCTGGAGAAAGTCACTGGGTTAGGCAGCATCTGTGGAGGTCATGGACTGATGGCAATTCAGGTTGTGTCCTTCTGCAGAAGGGTCCTGACCTGAAATGTCATCTGTCCATTTTCTCCACAGATGCTGTCTGATCCAGTGCATTCCTCCAGCACTTTGTGTTTTGCTGATCTCCACTGAACTCCGATCTTGAGCTTTCCAATGACCGGTCAGCCTCCACAGACTATTGTTTCATCTCGCACTTCTACAAGTTCTTATTCTACAAGTCATTGACCTGAATCATCATATCTAGTTCTCTCGCCACAGTAGCTGCCTGAGCTGATGAGAATTCCCAGCCCTCCAAGTTTGACTGGAGCACTCCAGGGAGAGTGTTGGACGGGACCAGCACGCCCACCTGCTCAGCTGCTATCTTCTGTTGGCTTTCACCTCCCGGGGTCATGGCCAAGGCAGCCAATTGTCCCTCCTCTGCCAGCACAGCTCTGTGCTGAGCTGAAGAGGCTTCTAGCTGTGCGGCTGATAGCATCTGAGTGAGCTCGGCCATTTGCTCTTCCATGGCAGAAGTCCTTTTGGTTGACGCCTCGGCCTGCATCATCAGGCTCTCGATCTCCCCCTTCAGATTTTCTGCCTCTGCCAGGTAGAGCAAGGCCTTATCTCCTTCAGTGTCTGCCTTTACCCCAGCAGCAGCAACAGCCTGCTCCATCTCCACCATCATCCTCTCCGCCTCACTGGCCTTGGCCTTCCAGGCCGTCACTCTCGCTTCAGCTGCATCCACGGCTGCTGCCATCTTCTCCAAGGCCTCTGCCTTGGCCTCGCTGACCAGCTGCCAAACCTGTAGCTCCAGAGGACGCAACTTTTCTTCATTCTGGTTGGGCTTCAGTGATCTTCCATCCACTTCCAGGGTAGGAACTTCAGCATCTCGCCCCAGTGCAGCCACATCTTCCCAGTCCTTGTCCAGCTTCGAGGATCCAAGTGATCGGGTTCTGATGGCCTCTGCCTCAAGCATGGCTTCCTCTGCCCTCTGCTCTGCCACAACTGCTTGCTCTTCAGCCTCTTTTCTGAGAACATTCTCAAGTTCCAGCTCCCGGATCCTGATGGAAGCAACAACAGTTTTAACATTAGGGTGTCTGCAAGGAGCTAAAGAGTCTGCATTTCTCCAGAGCTTATCACAACCTTAGGACTTACCATCGTGCCAGAGGGAAGAGGAGGGAACTTGAACTTCGACAAGTTGTGCTGTAGAGAGCATACTGATTGGTTGCATCATGACCTGGTTCGGCAACACAAACGCTCAGGAACAAAGAAGAGTGATGAACATCACAAGGCACTGACCTCCTCGCCATGTGGCGAGGTTAGTGGGCACTGCCTCAAGAGGGCAGTTGATATCATCGATGACCTACACCACCTGAGCCATGCTCTCATCTTGCTATGACCATCAGGAAGAAGGTACAGGAGCTTGAAAACCATGACCTCCGGGTTCAAGAACAGCTTCTTTCCAACAACCATCAGGCTAGTGAACAATAAACAATGCTAGCCCCACAACTATGATCTTCTCTGACTGTGTCAATGGTTGCACTGCAGAATTTGGTTTTGCACGATTATGGTTACCCAGTAATATGTTTGTTCATTTATTGTATTACTAATGATTGTATATTTATTTGTGTGTTATTGCATTCATGGACCTGTTAAGCTCAAGTAAGTAAGACTGTTATTGTTCCATTGCTCATGCATATGACAATTAAACGCTTTGGGCTGTGTAGGAAGTAACTGCAATGCTGGTTTACACCGAAGATAGTCACAAAATACTGGAGTAAATCAGCAGGTCTGGCAGCATCTCTGGAGAAAATAAATAGGTGCCGTTTCGGGTTGAGACCCTTCTTCAACTGTATCGTTGGCCAGCTCTGCCTGGATACCATGTGATCTAACCGTCCAGACCAGCCTACCATGAGGTACCTCTATCGCCGCACCACGATGTCTACTGCACTGCTCTCATCAATCTTTGTAGTCACCTCTTCAAAGAACTCAATCAAATTGATGTAACATGATTTTGCATGCACAAAGCTATGCTGATTATTCCTTTGACATTTTCCTTGCCTTTGAAAATCCATGTAGATCCTGTCTCTTATAGTCCCCTCCAATAACTTAGTCACCATTGATGTGAGGCTCACCTATTTGCAGTCCCTAGGCTTTTCCTCGCAGCCTATCTGAAATTGAGCCACCCTATAGTTTCCGGGTACCTCACTAAGTTATAGGGCGGCCATGGTGGCGCAGCGGTAGAGTTGCTGCCTTGCAGCGCCAGAGACCCGGGTTCGATCCCAACTACGGGTGCTGTCTGTACGGAGTTTGTACATTCTCCCCGTGACCACGTGGGGTTTCTCCGAGATCTTCGGTTTCCTCTCACATTCCAAAGACGTACAAGTAAGTAGGTTAATTGGTGTATGTGTAAATTGTCCCTGGTGTGTGTGTGTAGGATAGTGTTACTGTGCAGGGATCACTGGTCGGTGTGGACTCGGTGGGCCGAATGGCCTGTTTCCGTGCTGTATCTCTAAAATTTAAAAAAAAACCTTTAAAAACCCATGGCTATCCATGACAGTTAAATGTAACCCTTTTCTTTCTATTCTCCATTTCAGGGGGGCTAGGTTAAGGTGTTTAGGTTAACTTACGTGTTGGCCAGTTTGTGTTTGGTGTTGAGGTATTCTTGCTGACATTGCGTGCAAGCGCCTTCCAGAACCTCCATCGATTCATCCCAAGAATCCTTAATTGGTGCCAAGAGGTGAAGCTTCTGCACAACCGCTTGAATTGTCTGTTCCAGTTCTTTTCTCAGCTCCTAGCGTGAGATCACAAAAAGGACAGGTGAGTGATAAACCAGCAGCCGAAGCAGAGGTCACTGCCGACCCAGAAAATGAGTAGAGGACAGAGGCAACACCCACTCCCAGCTGAAAGGTGTCAGGACTGTTTAATTGTCATATGTACCAGCCATGGATTCATGATATTCTTACTTGCTGCTATTTAGCAGGCCCGTAAATGCAGGGTGTAACATCCCAAGCAAAATATGAGGTGCTGTTCCTCCAATTTGCGTTGGATTATCATGGTGGACGAGCATAGAATGGAATCTTGATTGGCATGAGAAAGTTGGGCCGAAGGGACTGTTTCCAGGCTGTGTAACTCCATGACTCGATGTCTCTTAAACACCACTATCATATCTGCCTCCACTATCAGCCCTGACAGAACCCATCAGTCTGTGTAAAAAGTTGCCCCACACCTGCTTTAAACTTTCCCCTCTGACCTTACAGCTCTGCCCTCCGGTTTTTGACATTTCCATCCAGAGCAAAGATTCGAACTGTCTAAACTATGAGATTATGCCTCTCGTAATCTTATAAACTGCTATCAGATCTCCCTTCAACCTCCAAAGTTCCAGAGAGCTCGATCTGAATAGCCCTCTTCAGCTACAGTATACCTAACAAGAGTGACTGGCACTAAGGCAATGCTACAGGATGACCTGAATCACACCAACACATGCCAACGTGCTTGTTATATTTAAGCTGAGTGATCCAATTCGATTCTAAACCAAGATAAATGTTACACAAAAAGCTGGAGAAACTCATGCAGCATAAGGAGCGAAGGAGATAGAGAGAGAGTCAGATCCCCAATGAGTGAAAGATGCAAATCTGATTTCTAAATGCGACATAGAGGGAATGCCAGGGGGCCCGAGGGCTGTAGACAGCACAGAATTGGAAGCCCTGCAGCAAGTGAAGGTCGGGTTGGTTTGTGCAATATTGCATCCCCTGGGGGATTAATGCAGGTGAACCTCTGTCGGACCTGGAAGGACCTGAAAAGTGGAGGGGGGAGGTGAAGGGACAAGTGTTGCATGCAGTTTAAAAGGCATTTGGATAAGGAAAGTTGTAAGTGATACCGCATTAGGCTAGAAAGAGTGCAGCGAAGATTTACGGGAATGTTGCCAGGACTCGAGGACCTGAGCTCTCGGGAGAGGTTGGGCAGGCTTGGACTTTATTCCTTGGAGGCAAGAGGCTGAGGGTGATCTTATGGGGGTGTATAACATCATAAAGACGATAGGGTGAAGGCACGGATTTCTTCCTAGATTGGGGGAATCAAGAACTATGGCGCACAGGTTTAAGGTGAGCGGAGAAAGATTTAATAGAAACATGGGGGACGACGTTTCACAAACAGCGGGTATATGGTACAAGCTGCCAGAGAAAGTTGTTGAAGCAGGCAAAATAACAACATTTTAAAGACATTTGTTCCACTACATGCATTGGAAAGGTTTAGAGGGATATGGGCCAAACACATGCCAATGGGACCAGTTCACATGAAGAATTTTGAACGGTATTGATGAGTTGAGCCAGGCTGTTTCAGAGCTATATGATTCTATGAAGAGATTAGTGTAAACAGGCATTACATTCAGCATGCACATTTTGGGCAGAAAGGGGACAAGGTGGCCTTATTAAGACTGGTTGGGATCAGAACCAACAGAAATAATAACAGAAATTTTAAACATGGCAGAATCATGAAAAAGGCCCTTTGGCCCACCACGTTCACACTGACTATCAAGCAGTAATCCTTGGCGATCCAAATGCTGGTCCAGATCCATCTTAAACATTGCGAGTGTCTTTGCCTCCACTACCCCCTTAGACACTTTCAAATAGTTTCCATGATTAGGTATTTTAATTTATAGTTATGAAGGGCCTAATTTATTTCTAATATAACTAGCAGAAACTCAACGCCTGAACCTGCTGAGAAAGTATTTGATCCTAAGATTAGTGTATTTATATGTCCGGTCATTACAGACGGAAGGATCAGAACATTGTGTGTTCATGAAATCTAGAGATGGGGAAACACAAGAGATTGCAATCGCTGGAAACTTGGGCAAAACACAAAAGCGCTGGACGAACTCAGCAGGTCAGGCAGCATCTGTGGAGCTAGCTGGTTGACAGAATGTGGGAGATTGAAAGGCTCTCAGTCACCATTCTGCTTCTCTCTGACCCATCACTGCCCCCTGCTGACAGTTACCTGGACATTCAGCTGCTGTCCAGAGTCCTTTCGAAGCAACGTCATGAAGGCCGCAGCATGGACATTCAGTTGATCTACCTGGAAAAGAAGAACAGCACATCGCACATCAGCCAGCCAGTACACAGCAAACAACCCTTCTCTCAGGTTTCGCTGCTCAAGACCTGGGGTCCACCTTGAGGGGTGATTGGAGTGACTCCGTCAGCAAGCTTAGAAAGGGGATGGAGGGGTGTTATTCATCCAGTAGTCCAAACATTGTTTTATGAAGTTATAGCATGTCATTCCACCCGTTATGTTCTGTGATACAGCTGATGAAGGCAAGCATCCCATATGCCTTCTTCACCACTTTATCCACCTGTGTTGCGATATTCAGCAGCTATGGGTCCCAAGGTCCCTCTGCTCCTCAGCACTCGGGTTATTTTCCCCTTTAAGATGCTTCACTTTGTATTTGCCCAGATTGAATTCTCGGCAATTCTCGGAATTCTCGGCAATTGGATCCTCGACTTCCTCATTCACAGTCCACAGTCTGTTCGTATTGGTGGAAATGTGTCAGACTCGATAACAATCAGCACAGGAGCACCTGAAGGCTGCGTGCTCAGCCCCCTGCTGTACTCACTCTATACTCATGACTGCATAGCCGGTCATAGTGCGAACTCCATCATCAAGTTCGCTGACGACACCACTGTTGTGGGACGTATCACTGATGGGGATGAGTCGGAGTACAGAAGAGAGAACGAGCGACTGTCCATATGGTGCCAGCACAACAACCTGGCCGTCAACACCAGCAAAACCAAGGAACTGATTGTGGACTTTGGAAGGAGTAGGATGGGGACCCACAGTCCTGTTTATATCAACGGGTCGATGGTTGAAAGGGTCAAGAGTTTCAAATTCCTGGGCGTGCACATCTCTGAAGATCTTTCCTGGTCCGAGAACACAGATGCAATTATTAAGAAAGCACATCAGCGCCTCTATTTTCTGAGAAGATTACGGAGAGTCGGTTTGTCAAGGAGGACTCTCTCTAACTTCGACACAGTAGAGAGCTTGCTGACCGGTTGCATCGTGGCGTGGTTCGGCAACTTGAGTGCCCTGGAGAGGAAAAGACTACAAAAAGTAGTAAACACTGCCCAGTCCATCATCGGCTCTGCCCTCTATCCATCGAGGGGATTTACCACAGTCGCTGCCTCAAGAAGGCTGGCAGTATCATCGAAGACCCACACCATCCTGGCCACACACTCATCTCCCTGCTACCTTCAGGTAGAAGGTACAGGAGCCTGAAGACTGCAACGACCAGGTTCAGGAATAGCTACTTCCCCACAGCCATCAGGCTATTAAACCTGGCTCGGACAAAACTCTGAACATTAATAGCCCATCATCTGTTATTAGCCCTTTATCAGTTTATTTATTCATGTGTGTATATATTTATATAGTGGCATATGGACACACTGATCTGTTTTGTAGTCAATGCCTACTATGTTCTGTTGTGCTGAAGCAAAGCAAGAATGCCATTGTTCTATCAGCGACACATGACCATAAACTCTCTTGAACTTGAACTTGAATTCCATTTGCAATTGTTCCCCCTGACTTTACAACTGATCTATATGATGCTGTAAGTAAGCTCTGAAGGACTGCCACACCCCGGCAGCAGGCCTGCCTCAGAACTGGGAAGCCGCCTGGAGTGGGAGTCTTGTCCGAGGCTCGTCTCATGCTCGCTCTGGAAGACCGGGAACCGGAGAGGAGGGTGTAGGGAGTCAGCGACGGGGGTGGATGCTGGATGAGGGCCGGTAAGAAGAAGCGGGGTCTTACCTTCCGCGCCTTTTAGGTTGGCTGCGGGAGGCATGCTTGGGACATGGACCCAAGGCGGCCGGGCGAGGAGAGGGACGACGGTTCTGAAAGGATCTGGATTGGTGACGGCTGCAGCTGGGACATGCAAATGGCGCCAAAACCTGCTGACCTTTGCACATAGACTCAGTCGGGGATTGCACTTATATATGGCAACAATCTTATTGATCTATAAGCAAAAATAGAATTTCACTATAACTTGGTACGTGATAATAAAGAACCATTAAACCATTGGGAAGGTCAAGTTGACATATTGGTATAGTCCCATTTGCACACATTTGGCCCATCGCCTTCTGAACCCTTCCAGTTCAAATGTCTTAAAAAAACTATGATTGTATCCACTTCTACAGCTTCCTCTGCCAGCTCATTCCAGATGTGGACTACCATCTCGGTGACACAGAGGTTGCTCTTAAATCTGCCATTACCTCTCTCCCGCATCCCTTACCATCTCATTGACTGTCCTCTGGAATAGGAAGCCATGTCTCTTGGCCTTTACGTGACTGAGGATCTCCTGGAAATGGTCTCCATGGTCTTGGTGTGGCACCAGCCCACAAACAGGGTCAGGCAGCGTTTCGAACCCCTCCTCCTGTTGGTACAGGGGCCGGAGGTTTTAATCCATAGACACACAACAATCTTCAATGAGCAATGCCCAGCGAACAGATTTCTTTGTTTACATAATTTTTAAACTAAACATTGTTAATTTAATCCTCAATGTCCTTGAGAAGGAGAAGGTGTGTTGCCTCCTTACTTAATAGGAACCCGAGGGGCAGCGTTTTCTGCACCAAGGGTGGCAGGTATATGGAATGAGCTGCCAGAGGAAGTAGTTGAGGCAGGTACAATAACATTTTAAAAACATTTGGACAGGAAAGGAAACATTTACATGGATATGGGCCAGGCTTGGGCAAATGTGACTAGCTTAGATCGGGCAACTTGGTCAGCATGAATGAGTTGGGCCGAAGGGCATGTTTTACGTGTGGTATGACTATAACTCTAGATGGCACACTTGGCCTGCAGTTAGATCATGACTCAGTTCAGCTTAAGTAAAGGTAGTGGGATAGTTGACATTTCAAGCTGAGATCCTGCGTCAGGTCCTGATACTATGCACTAGTAATTCCGGTCTGAATTCCTGCCTGTAAAAGCACATGAGGGGAATGTGGGCAGGGAGGAGGGGACACCCAGAGCGTGTCACAAGAAGGGCTGATACCTCCTGGAGACACAAGAGACCGCTGATTTACCTTCTGACTCTCTCGTATTTCCTGCTGCAGAGAGGCTGGAGACCAGACAGCACGATTCGGGGGAAGTCCAGGTGAAGATTTCCAGACACCCAGTTTACTGCTGCTTGCAGAAGCAAAACACAAAGGATCAGTGTGTGTGTGTGTGTGTGTGTGTGTCGGCAGCTCTGGTGTGTGGAAAAACAGCACAAATAACAGGGAGACTGCACTTTGCGATCTCTCCTATGGTGTGGGTGCTGGCAGCAAGTGTAACCACAAGAACATCCAAAATCAGAGCAAGCGTTTGCCACTATTTTTTGCTCCATCGTTCAAGAAACGCAGAGCTGATTTTGCAACATACTCTTTACATAGATTCTACATCCACTGGCCCCTTTAAACTATAACCAGTGGTGAAAATCTTCCCCCCACCCCTCTTGAAAAGAGGATTTCATTACCCTCTGGTTAAAGAAAAATCTGCAACCAGGAGGAAAGAGTGCAAAAGAGATTCACCAGGATGTTACCTGGGCTTGAGATAGAGAAAGGTTTGATAGGCTGGGATTGTAGGATCTGAGGGATGACCTTATGAGGTGTACAAGATCAGGAGGGGCCTGAATAAAATGAATGCTCACAGTCTATATTCCAAGGTAGAGGATTCTAAAGCTAGAGGTCATAGGCTTAAGGTGAGGTTTGGGGCAAGTTCTTCGCTCAATGAGTAGTCGGTATCTGGAATGAGCTACCAGAGGCACCTATACATGATTTTTGAATGTCATTTGAATGGAAGTATGGATAGGAAGGGTTTAGAGTGATATGGGCCAAATGCAGGCAAATAGGACTGGTCCAATATACCATCTTGGTCAGCATGGACAAGTTGGGCTGAAGGGCCTGTTTCCAGGCCGTATAGCTCTATGAGTCTATAACCAATACAAGCATAAGAAATATCATCACTGGTTTCCCTGATCTTGGCCTGGCATCTGCCCACAAGTAGGGTCAGACAGTGCTTTGGATCCCTCCACCAGTTGGTACTGGGTCAGAGGTTTTAATCCATTACACACAACAATCCGCAACGAGCAATGCCCTAGGAACAGAATTATTTGCTTCCATATACTTTGACCATATTTAGAAACCACTAAACATTGTTGATATACTCCTCAATGTTGTCAAGAAGGAGAAGGTGCGTTGCCTCCTCTTTAGTAGGAACCTTATCTCACACGGAGAGTGGTGGGTATATGAAACAAGCTGCTAGAGGGGTAGTTGAGGCAGGTACAATGACACCATTTTAAAAACATTTGGACAGGTACATGGATAGGAGAGGTTTCAAGCAAATATGGACCAAACACAGGCAAATGGGATCAGACTTTTTTTTTACACGATCATGTTCAAACTGTACAACATCAGAATGGCCTACGCACTCACCTGAACAAATCTTGGCAAATCTTTCCTTGTGATTTCTTCAATTCAGCCCGCAGGCCCTGAGAGAGAAAACGGATTCACGTCACACAATGAGCTTTCCCAGCAGATAAAATGCCAGCCATAATGGCATCACTGCAGTTGGATCAATCAGAAAGCCCTGGATATCTCCAAGTCACAGCAGCTGCTTTGGGTCATCCCAACTAATCGGACTCCTAAACCCAAGGGTAAATCCAATGTCTCACACTTAACAGCCTTTAGTTCCTCGCTATTCCTGTAACCACTACGCACTCTAATCCCTCGAGAACTCTACACTACACCTCCAGTTCCGTCTTCTTAATCATCCAACTGCCATTGCTCCACCACCGATGATTAGACTGATCATGTCTTTCAAACTGATAGAGCAGGATATATTCTATTTTAGTGAAAAGGGATTGAACGGGTGGGTGATGTTTACAGTCTGGATTGTGCTGAGAAATCTCTGTAGTGGCCATTTGGCTTGTTTTGTGTGTCATTGATGATGGCATGTGCCTTTAAATTTTAGACTGCCCATTATATTGTGGGTGGGCTTTATGACGTATTTTTGGGCGTGTTTGGAGCTAAATCTTTTGCGCAGAAGCTTCATTGTTAGTTTAGCTTTGGTCCAGCATGGAGAAGGTTTACCCTTCGACCATGCGAAGTGTAACGGAGACACGAGGAGTTTTCCGATGTTTAAAGCAATAAGCTGGAGTTCGATGAAGATTATAGTGTATGAGTTGGAAGAAGTTTGGATGTAATTGTTTTTCATCAAGAATAAAGAATTTATTAATGAAAGAACTGTGTTTTGGAAGATTTATCTGTGAAGAAGCTCTGAAGGTCTCTGACGGTGAGCTTGCATACATATAAAGGCTTTCCCCTTAACCATGCTGTCCATTTAGCGGCTGGAGCGAGTAATCTCTTGAACAATATTAAAATCTGTCGCTACAATCTCTGCAAAACTGCTAATGTCCACTGTAGCTGGGAGCAACCTCCCAGTTTCCATGTAGATGCAAGGAACTGCAGATGCTGGTTTACAAAAAAAAAGACACAAAGTGCTGGAGTAACTCACCGGGTCGGGCAGCATATCTGGACACCATGGACAGAAAGGATCCTGACCCAAAATGTCACCTATTCATGTTCTCCAGAGATGCTGCCCAATCCGCTAAGTTTCTCCAACACGTTGTGTGCATTTTGAATGAATGAATGAATAGGTTTATTGGCCAAGTATTCACATACAAGGAATTTGCCTTGGTGCTCCGGCCGCAAGTGACAACATGACATACAATGACAGTTAAGAATGATACATAAAACATTAAACATTAATAATAAAAGATTATTGATTAAACATTAAATAAAATACCAGAGCGAAAGGAGGCTACAGATTTTTGTTTTTTGAGTAGAGCAACTACTCATGGAAAAAAAACTGGTTCTATGTCTGGCTGTGGCAACTTTGACAGTCCGGAGTCGCCTTCCAGAGGGAAGTGATTCAAAGAGTTTGTGGCCAGGGTGAGAGGGGTCAGAGATGATCTTACCGCTCACTTCCTGGCCCTTGGAGTGTACAGTTCGTCAATGGGGGGAAGGTTGCAGCCAATAACCTTCTCAGCTGATCGAACGATTCGCGGCAGCCTCCAGGTGTCGTGCTTGGTGGCTGAGCCAAACCAGACCATGATGGAGAAGGTGAGGACGGATTCCTAGATGGCCGTGTAGAATTGGACCATCATTGCCTGTGGCAGATTGTGCTTCCTCAGCTGCCGTAGGAAGTACATCCTCTGTTGCACCATTTTGACTGTGGAGTTGATGGTAGCTCCCCACTTAAGGTCCTTGGAGATGATGGTTCCCAGGAACTTAAAAGACTCCACAGATGTGACTGTGGTGTTATTGATGGTGCGTGGGGTGAAGAGAGGGGGAGCTCTCCTAAAGTCTACAATCAATTCCACTGTCAGGTTGTTGCGATGGCACCAGGACACCAGCTGTGACACTTCCTGTCTGTAGGCAGATTTCTCCCCATCCTGGTTCAGTCCAATCAGGGTTGTGTCGTCTGCAAACTTGTGAAGCTTGACAGAGGAGTCAGTGGAGGTGCAGTCATTGGTGTAGAGAGAGTAGAGGGGAGAGTACGCAGCCTTGCGGTGCTCCTATGCTGAGGGTTTGCGGGTCCAAGATGTGCTTTCAAGCCTCACATGCTGCTTTCCCCCAATTCCATGCACGTGCATCACCAATGTCAAAACCTACCTGTTGGTGTCAGTGGTATGTGGTCAGGCACTGGGATGGGTCCAAACAATGGACTCCTCGTGGAGTTCATGCGCTGAAGAAGAAACTTGTTTAAAATTCCTTTCATTTCACAAGGTGAAGCGTTGCATATTAGGTAGTTAACAAGAGAAAGACGAACGCAGTGAATGGCAGGGCCTTGTGAAGGATTGTAGATGGTCCTGGTGAAAACAACATCAGACGATCCCCGGACATGTTCATAAGTTGTAGAAGCAGAATTAAGCCATTTGGCCCATCTATCATGGCTGATATTTCTTCCACACTCAACCCCGTTCTCCTGCCTTCTCCCCATAACCCCTGACACCCATACAAATCAAGGATCTATTAATTGACACCTTAAAAATATCGACTGACTTGGCCTTGACAGCCTTCTGTGGCAATGAATTCCACAGTTTCACCACCAGTCCCCATTAGCCTCCTCTGTGAACAGAGCCCGGATGTGATGACAAACGGCAACACCTACCTCGATCACCTTGCAGCTCTTTGCCTTGGACATCTTTAGTTCTTCAATCAGGATATTTTCCTGGAATGTTGTGAGAAGAGCAAACAAATACATAAGTGTTTGAATAGCAAGGGGATTTCACCTTTATAACCTGTATTGGAACAGAAACAGCACCGCTTGGGTAGCTTACAACCCAACAGCATCAACATTGATTTCTCCAATTTTAGGTAACCCCTAACAACCCACCCTAATCTTTCTCCCCCACACCGCCCCTTTCTTCTCTCCCACCCCACCCCTCCCACCACCAGCCTGTGCCCTTCACACCTACTTCCCTCCACCCCCTCCCCTCCACCTACATTCCATCTCTCTTGCTTCACAATTCGCAACTCTTCAATCCTTTTATCTCATGCCTTCTGTTTTTTTCATATCTGGCCTTTGTCCAACCATCTGCCGATCCAGAAAGCTCACCTGTGTGCACCTATTATTTGCCATGCTTTGTTCTGCCCTCCTCTCTTCCAGCTCTGCTTCCCCCCTCCCACAATTAGCTATCAGTGGAAATAGTGGGGCAGGTACAATAACAACTTTTAAAAGACATTTGGACAGGTACATAGATGAGCCTTTGAAGAGGTATAAGCCAAACACAGGTAAATGGGAGCTTAGATGGGCATCTTGGTCAGCATGAATGAATTGGGCCGAAGGGCCTGTTTCGTACAGTGTGACCCTTATAACTAAGTGTGATCCTTATAACTAATTCCCGTTACCTAATTGCCATCATTTCTAACAACTCACCTGTAGTTGAAGATTTATAGCTCTACATCTCCTTCACCTCCATTACTGGCCAGGGTGTTCTGTTCTCTCCTAATCTCCTTCGAAGGTGCTATTTCACAGCTGGACATCCGGCCCCTGACTGTCCCCTGAATGCCTGACCTCCAACTATGCTGCCCACACACTCTGTGTTCTCATTCACAGGTTGCCGTATCTTTTTAGATTCCATCAGCTTCATGCACATCCAGTTCACTGGTTTCATTTTTCAGGGAAACATTAACCACCAGGTCTGTTCTTCTAAGATTATTGACAACTTATTCCACCTCTGCCACATTGGGTGGGACCAGCTATTTAAAAATCCAATCACGTGTCATACCTCAAAGATTAAAGCATCTTTAGAAATCAACAAGTTTTGAGCCTCATGGATCTGCTTCTGAAAAATAAGAATACAAACCTAAAGATTATTGGATTGGTTTATTATTGTCAAATGTACCTAGAAAAGCTTTGTTTGCATGTCATCCAATGAAACCATGCTATATCCGAATAGCATGGTGCCAAGAGAAATGGTGCCAGAGTACAGAATGTAGAACAGAAGTGCCAAGAGAAATATACCAGAGTACAGAATATAGTGTTACAGCAGTTTAGAACGTGCAAGGTGGAAAGGGTGAAGAGGAGATTCATAAGGATGTTGCCAGGAGTCGAGGACCTGAGCTATAGGGAAATTATTTAAGGGCCTGTCCCACTTGGGCGTCATTTGCGAGTCACGCAGGTGGCGCGCGAAGATTTTGTACATCCCCAAAATCCTGGGGCGCCGCGCGCGACCGCCTACGTCACCACGCACCATGCTTGCGTAATGTGCGCTTCGTGCATCGTGATGCGTAAATGACGCGCAAATGATGCCCAAGTGGGACAGGCCCTTAATTCTTTATTCTTTATTCCTTGGAGCGCAGGAGAAATGAGGGGTGATCTTATAGAGGTGTACAAAATCATGAAAGGAATAGACTGTGTAAATGCAATCCAGAGTACGGGAATCGAGAACCAGAGGACATAGGTTTAAGGCGAGGGGGGGAAGATTTAATAGGAACCTGAGGGCTAACATTTTTTTTACACAAAGGGTGGTGAGTGTATGGAACGAGTTGGCGGAGGAGGTAGTTGAGGCAGGCACTAACATCACATTTAAGAGATATTTGGACGGGTACATAGATAGGATAGGTTTAGAGGGTTATAGGTAGGTGGGATCAATGTAGATGGGGCATGTTGTTCCGCATGGGCAAGTTGTGCTGATGGGCCTGTTTCCACGATGTATGACTCTATAGCATTATAGTTAAAGTCCAAGGTGCGCGATGAGGTAGATTGGAAGCTGGAAGGCTACACTCTAGTTTATGGGAGGACCATTCTGTCCGTTAACAGCAGGGAAGCTGTTCCTGAATCTGGTGGTAATTGCATCATCTCTCCAATACAGCTCTACAACTCTTCAACAAAGTTGTTTTCCTCTTTTTCCCCGTCCTGATGAAGGGTTGCGACCTGTCATATTAATCGTTTCTCCCTCCACAGATGCTGTTTGGCTGGCCGTGTGCTCACAGTATTTAGTTTAGTTTACCGAGGTACAGTGAAAGATTTTTGTTTTCTTTCCTGCCTTGTTTCAGATTTCCAACATCGGTTGGGTTTTTTTTATTTTCGCACATTAATACTAATTTATACTTACAGTCATGTCTGCATTTTGGGTTAGCAGTTCATCTATCCGATATTTCAGCTGCCGTTTGTCCCTCTCCATCTTTTCAATCTACAGAATGAACCAAATATTGTGTAAAGCGCAAAATAAAAGTTACTGATGTACGGGTGCAGAGTAATTGACGCTGCCTTTGGGATCCTGCTTCAGTCCTAATTTCATGTGCTCTCTGTGTGGAGTTTGCATGTTTTTCCCCATGCCTCTCATAATCTTATCCATCTATTAAGTCACCCCTCAATCTCTTATGCTCCAAGGAAAGCAAGCCCAGCCTATTCAATCTCTTCCCATAACTACCTGAATCTAGGCAACATCCAGGTGAAATAATGTAATAAAGTGAACTGCAGATGCTGGTATATACTAAAGATAAACACAAAATGCTCAAATAACTCAGCATGTCAGGCAGCATCTCTGGAGGAAATGGATAGGTACCGTTTCAGGTTAGAACCCTTTAACAGTTTGAAGAATGGTCCCAACCCAAAACTGTACCTATCCATTTTCTCCAGAGATGCCGTCTGACTCGCTGAGTTACTCCACCATTTTGTATTTATCTTTAACATCCTGGTGAATCTCCTTTGCATTCTCTCCATCATATCAGCGTCCTTTCTACAGTGTGGTGAACGGAACTGCTCATTGTTTTTTGTTTCACTGGATAGTTTTTATGAACTCTGTCAATACCCAAACCAACTGTACTTACCTTCCCAGATGCTGACCACAGCTGTGCAACCAGAGCCTCGTTCTCCTTCTTCTACACAAAAATAAGTTTGGTTTTAATTATATTTCAGCAAGTAAACATTCACAATTTTTGCTTTTAGCAAGCCAGAGTTGAGGCAGGTACAATAACAATGTTTAAAGGATATTTTGCTAGGAACATATATAGGAAAGGTTAATAGGCATATAGGCCCAACATTGGTAAATGGGCCTTGTCCTCTCCCCATGGCCTTGTGGTTACTCTGTGATAGTGCCAGTTGGACTATCGAACTGCAATGGATCTCCAGGACTGAACAGAGACTTGGTGGTCGTACTCTGTCCAGAATGTCTGCATGCAATGGCACTATACCACAGTTATTGACAACTCAGCGACAACTTGCTGAAAATCTCAAATGGCTGCAAATTCTGCCAATGGAGTGATGGAACTGATGTTACTGTCAATGCTGCTTCTAATTAACAAGGGCACGTTTTGCATGACGGTTTCTTGATGAATAATGGCAGTTGCGTGGAATGAGCTGTGAGATGAGGGTGTTGTCTCCTTAGAGCAGAGAACATATCAAAAGAAATAGGAATAGACCATTCGGCCCTGCATGTCTGCTAGCTATTCAATCAGGTTGTGGCAGATTTTATAACTCAGTGCTTCTTTCTGCACTGTGCTTCATGCGGACGAGGAATTTCATCAAACCTGGGTGTACATGGCAATAAACTAATCTGAATCTGAATGGAGTGCTCTTCCGAAGCCCAATACACAAGAACAATGGGCCAAAATGGCCTTCATCAGTGCCGTGTTTCTATTTGTTTAGAAATAAAAATAAAAGTGTTTATTTAGTGTTTAGTATCATTATCAATTGCTTATAATTTTGATTTTTTTAAAATAATATTTTATCTCAAATATCATTGATTTGATTCCCCCAAAAAAGAACCAAGCAAACATTTTTATACCTTGTAACCAAAATGTTGTCTTATTTACAGAGTAATACACCAAGTATTG
Organism: Okamejei kenojei; assembly: GCA_035221665.1. Lineage (NCBI taxonomy): Eukaryota > Metazoa > Chordata > Chondrichthyes > Rajiformes > Rajidae > Okamejei > Okamejei kenojei. The sequence continues at coordinate 15,696,565 of CM069148.1, read as the reverse complement.
GTCAGTTTGTGTTTTGATCTGGAAATTGGTTTGTCCATACCAGCTCTTTGCATTCTGTCCCCAGCTGATGAACTCTCTCCCGCGCCTCTCTTCCCGCACTCCTTGCATCTTCTAACTCTTCCACCACCGATTGCAAGCTGTGTAGCGTCCTTTGAGAACTAAAAACGACAACACATGACTTCAACACTCCTTTGTCTTTGGCCGCTGTAATGGCCATTTTTTGTGGTGAACATCACTGGAGCCTCCAGGACCTTTGAGACCCATCGTGCATGTTGCAGCCTTGGGTGAGTGAGCGTTGAATAAAGGAGTTAAAATTCCTGGAATAAATCAGTCGGTCAGGGAGCATCACAAGAGGACGTGGATAGGATTCATTTTGGGTTGAGACCGTTCTTCAGACTGGAAAGCTCATCAGTCCAGATCTGAAATGTAACCAAAGTCTGAAGAAGAGTCCCAACCCGAAATATCGCCAGAATCTGAAGAAGGATCCCAACCCAAAATGTCACCTATCGATGTCTTCCAGGGATGCTGCCTGACCCGTTGAGTTACTCCAGCTCTTTAATTTTTCCACAATATTCCAGCATCTGCAGTTCCCCGGGTCTTGAATAAAGGAGTGCGGATTTCTGGGACCTAGGTCTGGGGAAGGAGCGATATGGAACGAGGAAGTGGTAAAAGCGGGTACAGTTACTTTTGAACAGGTACTGTACATGGATAGGAAAGGTTGAGAGGGATATGTGCCAAATGTGGACAAATGACACTAATTCAGATAGGCATCTTATTCAGAATAGATGAGTTGGGTGGAAGGGACTGCTTTTGTGCTGTATGACTCCCTGAGCTCAGATGCATTCAAACGATATTGGGGCCACAAGTTAAACAATGTGATCAGCGCATGGACCAGGATTGTATTAAAGCATTGATGAAGTGGCCTGTAAATGAGGCATTCAAATTGTTGGAAAGGATCGAAGAATCTATTTCCCAGGTGGGCCATTCTTTCGTGGAAGATCATAGAAGGTGCTAGTGTGCCAGCCAAATATTTTCCCTCATTCAACATCGCAGCACATATTGTGTTAGTCCATCAGAATTCACATCACTGTTTTGGGATCTTGCTGGGCACAGACCGGAGACCACCATTGCTACTACACTGCAACTGACTGCATTTCAACTGCCCTCCATCAGCTGTAAACTGTTTAGTGATGCTATGAGGTTGCAAAAAATTGTCTTTCTGTCGTTGCACTCCCAACCCAAGGCAGCTGCAGAATGGATGAATTTCCTTGCCATACCTCATCAGATGATTCTTCAGCTTCGTCAGTTCCTTCGACAACTGCAGGTTCGTCTCGTCCGACGCTTCCAAGGCTTTTTGGAGGCTGCTGTTCTGATCTCGCAATTTCCTGTTTGCATATTTTAGATCTGCAATGTTGTTGATTAATTCACTAGCCTCCCTTTAAAGAAATGTAGAAAGAAAAATAATCAATCCCTTAAACTCCTGGCGACATGCTCAAGTAGTGCTTGCAAGGAAGGAATTGTTTCCATTAAGGTTCAAGCAGCTTGAAGGTTGGATCCATGCTTTGGGAAGAATGTCACAGCTTTCAAGGAGATACGGAGAAGATGGTATTTTACCAAGGGTAGAGGATTCTAAAGCTAGAGGACACGGGCTTAAAGTGAGAGGGGGGAGATTTAAGAGGTGTCAGAGAATAGCCTGTATCAGGAATGAGCTGCCAAAGGAAGATATTGAAATAGATACAATTACAACTTTAAAAAAACATTTGGACAAATGTATGGATAAATGGCTGGCAAATGGGACCAGCCCCGTATTTGCACAGACAAAGTGGGCTGAAGGGCCTGTTTCTGTGCTGCATAGCTCTATGACTCTATGAGAGAGGAGAACTTGGGGCTGCTCCCCTTGGAACAGAAAATGATAGAGGAGTTGAAAATCACAAGGTGGTTTTGATAGGATAAATAGGGCAGGAGGGTCATGATCAGAGGACTGGCAATAAAGAGCCAGAATGAAACTGAAGATAACTTTCTATACATCAGTTTGCTGTGATCCTGGCTATGCAGCCAGGTTTCAAAATAATAAACTCGCAAGACTGTGAAGAATGAGCACGTGAATGATCACAGAGGCTAAGTTATTGAGCCAAATTAGTGCAGTGTATTGAACCATACACTAATTACCAAAGACACTGTATAGAACACATTATGGTGGGCAGACTCCCAGGATCTGACATTGTGCATTCTCGGATCATGTGGGAACCAAGGGAAGAAATTGCGGGATCCTTTCAGAAATATATGCTTCATCTTTAGCCATTGGTAAAGTTCCGGAAGAATGGAGGGAGGCTAATGATGTTTCAGAAAGGCTACAAGGACAAGTCAAGAAACTCAGGTGGCTGAATGAAGAAATGTATTTGGCACGGAGTGGGCAGAGAGCTAGGAGAGATGGAGCCCACTGATCATTGATTGCCGCTCTGGCCAGTGCGGCCATCTGCAGAGCCTTGGTCAATGGGCCCCATTCCCAGAAAGATGTGGATGCTTTTGAAAGGGTGCAGAAGACGTTTTTCAGGATTATACCTGCATTGGGTATTAGCTATACAGAGAATTGGAACAAACTTGGATCGTTTTCTCCGGAGTAACAAGGTCTAAAGAGAGCCATGATGGAAGTATATAAAATTATGAGAAGCATAGATACGGTAGACAGACAGAACCTTTTACCCAGGGTTGAAAGGAGAAAGATGAGAAGGCTCAGCTTTAAGATGAGAGGGGGATGTTTAAAAGGTATGAGCTTGGCAAGTTTTTTTTACACAGAGAGTGGTGGGTGTCTGGAATGCGCTGTTAGGGGCGGAGGTGGTGCTAGGTAAAATGAGGGGATTTAAGATGCTTTTAGATAGGTACATGGATATGCAGGGCCATGGATCACGTACAGGAAGAAGGGGTTAACTTAATTTGGCATCATGTTTTGTATAGACTGCTGTGTTATATTGTTCTATATTCTACGTAAATCCTAGTCACCCTTCACTCACCGAGTAGCACTGGAACCAGTTCCTTTTGCACATGCGCAATCGCTTTGAAAGCATCTACATAAAAACAGAAAGAAGAAATCTGATGCAGCAATACTTACAATATTGTAAAGACTAGTTGTTTGGATCTAGAATGAGGTAAAGGCACAATTAATAAAGGTGGTCCACATTATAAGTGGTTTTCACACAATAGGCAAGGAGAAATGGTCGGAAAGTCACAGATTGTTGCAACACAGGCCATTCGCAAGTACCTCCACTGTTTAAGAAGGGAGTGTGGCAAAATAAAAGATAGGCCTGTTAGTTTGACGACTGAGGCTAGTAAAATTTTACAGTCCATTATTAAGGATGAGTTTTCTTGGAAGCACATGATAAAATAGGCCAAAGTTTTGCACAGGATAAATTGTGCCTGTTGGAGATTTTTGAGGCGGTAACAAACCAGATAGAAAAATGAGAGTCGGTGGATGCTATTTACGTGGATTATCAGAAGTGCCACACCTTATCAAAGGCCTCCGCCGTGCGGCTGCTAAGCAAGATAGGGGCCCATGTTACTAAATGCAAGGATACTAGATGGTTAGAAGATTGGTTGACTGGGAGAAGGCAAGTCGGTGTTGGGTCCACTACTTGTCATGTTATCATATGATCTGGATGATGGAATTGATGGCTTTGTGGCAAGTTTATAGATGATACGAAGATAGGTGGAGAGGCAGGTATTGTTGAGGAAGCAGGGAGTCTGCAGAAGGACTTGGACAGGTTCGGGAGAGTGGGCAAAAAAGTTGCAAATGGAATACAGCATAATAAAGTGTATGGTCATGCACTTTGGTAGAAGAAATAAAAGCAAAGACCACTTTCTAATGAATTCAGAAATCGGAGGTGCAAGGCTCCCAAATGGTTAATTTGCAGGTTGAATCGGCTTTTAATGTCTTACAAACATTTAATTGCGCATGCCTTCATCATTCCCTCTGGCAGCTCGTTCCATACACCCAATGCCCTCTTTCTTTGATCTACTGTATTTTTCCCAATGTGAATTCATTGCTCTCTTCCTAAGAATTAATATCAACAATTGCTTTGGGAACGCAGGAGAAACCTTTTTTAACCCAGATATATTTGAGAATATCAAGCAAGCAGCCTGGGGAGAGGTGGAAGCAAACAGTACACTGCTTCAGGTCATTCAGAATAATGAGTTAATGCACAATCCCATTCACCCTGAAATAAGTGAGCTGCAGGCAGGGGAACTCAGGAGATCATGCACCAGTTTTCATTGGTGGGCCAGCAGTGGAAAGAGTTAGCAGCTTCACATTCTTGGGCGTGAACAGCTCTGATAACCTGCTTTGCACCCAGCACATTCATGTAATCATGAAAAATATTTAATCACAAAGAAGTTAAAATGGTTAGCAACCCAGCTACAATGACGGGATCAAGTGTAGACTAGGCGACCATTCCGTCAAACACTTGCATTCTGCTTCCAAAGGCCTGGTTGCTGACCATTTTAACTCCCATTCCCATTCCCATACAGACCTTTCAGTCTTTAGCCTCCTCCACTGCCAGAGTAAGGCCACACATACACTGGAGGAACATCAACCCATATAATGCTTGTGTAGCCTATACCCCAACAGTATACACATTGAATTCCTCAATTTCAAGTTCCCCTCACTTTCCCCACTCCCCGCCATGCTGTGCATGAATCTCTCCCACCATCTCCCATTGTCCCAGTCACACTCCTCCTTTTCTCCCATTCCGTCCTTTCCTTCAATCCCCTCTTTCTCCTTCCCCCATTCCGTTTCTTCCATATCCCTCCCTCCAGCTTTATATTACCCTTTCTTATCTGAACACCCTTTTGTCTCTTTATGACATCTAGTCTTTGTCAATATCTCCACCCATTTGCCAATCACTCTCCTCCTCACCTGTATCCACCTTTCACTGGGGCGGGGAAGCCATTTAAGATTGAGGTGAGAAAAAACTTTTTCACCCAGAGAGTTGTGAATTTGTGCCACAGAGGGCAGTGGAGGCCAAGTCACTGGATGGATTTATGAGAGAGATAAATAGAGCTCCAGGGGCTGGTGGAATCAAAGGATATGGGGAGAGGACAGGCACGAGTTATCGATCGGGGACGATCAGCCATGATCACAATGAATGGTGGTGCTGGCTCGAAGGGCTGAATGGCCTCCTCCTGCACCTATTTTCTATGTTTCTATGTTGTCAGGCTTTGCTCCACCCCTTCCTCCCTATTTCTCTGGCATTGTGAAGCACCAACTCTACCAGCTACGCCAATGTTTTAAAACATTGGGGCGTATATTTCCTGTTCTAACTTTCCTGCTTGAATGCCCTAACAAGCGATGGCCTGTATCTTATATGCTTATATTATCTTATATTACTACTCCCAAAATACCTCAGACCACATTTCTTAGGATCAAACTTCATCTGCTATTTCCCAGCCCATTACACCCTGGTGTGCCCAGGTGTGGTTTCAGATTTCTAGTTACAAGGATCCTTCCCAACCACGTTACCCATCCTGCGTGCAATTTGCGATCCATCTTCTCATCGTTAAGTGGAAGCCTCCTCGGTCAATAGCAATGTCCTTTCGTTCTGGATCAAGCATATTGTGCAGCACCTGTAATCTGCCATCCTGGCTCTGACCTGTCATTTCCTGCAGGTATCGAACGATCACCGAAGCTGCAACTCTCCCTGTTGGGCAAAATGAAGGGTCTGCCTTCAACTCAACCAGCTCATTGCCTCTCTTCCCGCTGCTCCGAGAAACATTCAACGCTCAAATTAATCAAAGTAAACCATATTCCATTGGGGAGCGGGTACAAACCCCATAATAGATGGGAAATTAAATTGACCAGAAGAGTTAAGGTACCTAAAATATATTCAATGGAACAGGAAGATGCCTTTCAGCCACATTCTGCCATTCATTCCAATCATTGTTGATCTGTACCTTAATTCCATCAACATTCTTTGGTCCAAAATATTTAACTTTAGGGTTGACTCTTGCTTCTCTTCCATAGATAAAGTCAGAGAGCGATACAGCATGGGAACAGGCCCTTCGGCCCACTGTGCCCATGCTGAGCAAGTTGGCATACTGAATTTGGTTCCATTTGCCTGCATTTGGCTTAGAGCCCTCTAAACCCTTCCTATCCATATATCTGTCAAAAACTATTTTAAAAGTCAGGGTTGTATCCACTTCTATAGCTTTCTCTGGCAGCTCGTTCCAGATACAGAGTCCCCTCTGAATGATAATATCGCCCTGAGGTCCCCTCTCACCTTCAGCCTATGCTCTCTAGTTTTAGAATCCTCTACCCTGTGAAAAAGACTGTGAGCATTCAATTTATCCATGCCCCTCGTGATCTTGTCAACCCCCTCAGCCCAGGTAATATCCCGGTGAATTACTAACACGATGATACATGCATGACCTGTTGCATATCTCCAGGTAATTTATATTGAGCTTAATTACTTTTTTTTAAAAATTCTGCTCTTAAGCATTTATCTAAAGTCAGAGCCTTAAGGAGATTAGATAGCTTTGAAATGTTGCTGAATGTCAGTGATAATTAGCCTCTCACAAAGCTAGTTAATGCAACTGAATGTTTCCATGCTGCACGACAATGACCAAGGTTGCACCTTAAGATGTTAAATTATGCTGACAGGCTCCCTGAACAGGGAGTGTGTTCCCTACATTTTGGGAAGTTCAGGATGTCTTCATGTGAGGTGTTTAAATGATACAGAGGGCAAATGGAAATAAACAGATTCTTTGGTGGGGGCAGTTCAGAACAAGTGTGGGGGGGGGGGGCAAACAAATTCAGAGCCACCCCACTCTTTCACAAAGGCCAGTTTCTGCTTGTTTCTTCACCACTCATTTTCATCATCCATGATCACTTCCATCATTTCTCTTTCCTCCCACCCAATTTCTGTTCAGCCCTTTGGTTCTGCCCTCTCCTTCCCACTCCCCCCCCCCCCCCCCCCCCCCCCCCCCCCGCTTTCTGTATATGTTTAGAAAACACTACTTATCTCACTACATTGCGATTCTGCATAGAAGCTGCTTGTTTTGCTCAGTATTTTCAGAATCCTCTGATTTTATTTTTGATAACAAGCATTTTTTTCCCCCAGTAGTTGTCATTTGTTCTAATTGACTTCTGCTGGGTTAATGTTCAACGAGATATCCCTTAGCAGGATGCAACTGAGATACAGATCAGGCGAATTAACCAGTTTGAGGTGCTTCTTCCTAAGACTCCCAGCGCACACACTTTACAAAAAAGATACAATCAAATGCATGTATAGAAAGCGAGAGCACTGAAGACGTGACAACACTGGGAAACACACGTACAAGTAGAAGGTCAGGCAGAGTTCATACAGTCACATAGTTACACAACGTGGAGACAGACCCTTCAGCCCAACTCATCCATGCCAAGCAAGTTGCCTAACCCAACTAGTCAGTGCTTTAAGAAACATTTAAACAGGTACATGGATAGGACAGGTTTAGAGGGATACGGGCCAAACACATGCAGATGTGACGTGCAGATGGAACATGTTGGCTGGTGGTGGGCATGTTGGGCCTAAGGGCCTATTTCCATGCTGTAAGACTATGTCCCACTTGCCTTCGAATAGCCCATTTCCCTCCTAAACCTTCCTAGCATGTAGCTGTAAAGTTTGTTTAAAATGTTGTGATTACACTCGCTTTCACCAGTTCCTCTGGCAGCTTGCTCCATATTTGCACCACTTTCTGCGTGGAAAAGGTTGACCCATGGTCTCTTTTAAATCTTTTTTCTCTCATCCTAAACATGTGTCCTTTAGTTTTAGACTCCCCTGCCCTGGGAGAAAGGCTGTGGCTATGCACTTTATCTGTGCCCTTCACGATTTTATAAGGTCACCCATCAACCTCCTATGCTCCAGGGAAAAAAGGCACAGCCTATTCAGAGTTTCCTTATAGTTCAATCCTGCAGACCCGGTAACATCTTCGCAACTCTTTTTTGCACCGTTTCCAGTTCAAGGCCATAGGAAGGTCAACCCAACTAGTGTGGGAGAGTGAGAAAGCCAGATATAGCGACAGGGAAGTGTGCGTGTGTGAGTGTAAGAGAAGGAGATGGAGATGAAGATACAGAGGACCGGGTGAGGAATATTTTATACAGTTGCCTGAGAGTTTAGAGCTCAGAGACCATGTACCTGTGCCCTCAGTATCGCAGGCCTTGAAAGTGAAGTTCAACACATCCTCCTCAGAGCAGAGACCAGGCTCATCGTCATAACTTGCTGCACCTTCTTCTGAAGGCATGGCTTCATCGCTGCCTGTGGGGGATTTTAGTGGGAGTGAAAAGTAACGCATTCAAAAGCTCACAAAATGGAATATTATATTAGGTAGCAAGCTATACTCCAAATCCCAGTTAACACATCTTCCGGTAAATGGCTTAACCTACCATCCCCTACTGGAAAACAAGCCCAACATCCCCAGCCCTGACCTTCTACTGTGCTGACACTGCTCAATTTTTTATGTAAATCAATGACTATCCCCCAACAACCCCTTGCTTGCTTGCTGCAGCACAACACAATATTGAACATGTAAACATTGAAGGTGAGAGTGTGAATAGCGGGCATCTGTTGCAGAATCGCTGAGCACTTTTGAACTAACTGATCTCTTTTGAAGAATGGGCCCGACCCGAAGCATCGTGTTCATTCCCTCCACAGCTACTGCCTGGCCCACTGAGTTCCTTCAACACATTGATTAGTTGGCGTTGGAGAGTGTGTTAAAATGGCTGAACACACGGGGTTGGGTGTAGGTCAGATGGAGGTTGATGGGGAAAATTCCTGAGGTGAGGAAGCAGATTCTAAACAGCCAATCTCGGGATCTATGGACGCAGAGGTGGCAGCCGATCAGAATCCAGAAAGTGGATTGGTATTATAAACGTCTCTGAAGCTGACAGGATCCTGGGACAAGCAACAGTTAAATGGCGGAAAGGACAGTTTGGAGAAGATAAAGGCAGTGTTTTTATTTGTGACGGTACACATCGGTATGGTGTACCAGCACCTCTCAAAAATTAAAAACAAGATTTTCACATTTTAATTATTTTATTTTTTCTGCTCTTTCAATTTTAAATTATCCATTTTATTACAAAAGGATTACTGATGTTTAAAAAAGTAAATGTATTAATTAAATTAGGTGTAGGAAAGAACTGAAGATGCTGGTTTAAATCGAAGATAGACACAAAATGCTGGAGTAACTCAGCGGGACAGGCAGCATCTCTGGAGAGAAGGAATGGGTGACGTTTCAGGTTGAGATCCTTCTTCAGACTCTAATTAAATTAGGTGAACAGGCCCTTAAAACGCATAGCAGCAGCTGGAATGTAATTATTTGATGTACAGCAGTCAATGTTTTAGTTTTACCGATATATACCAACAAGGGGGCGCCATACGTTAGTGGGCGCCATATGTTGGCAGCCTCGCCAACAGTCTGCCTGTCTTTTCGTCCTTTTTTTTGTTATTTCTTTTGGTGTGTTTTAAAAGTTTGTGTTAATGTTCTCTGGTTTGTTTTGAGGGAGGGGGGGGGGGAGTGGGAGGGGGGAGTGTGGGAGGGGGGAGTGGGAGGGGGGAAGTGGGAGGGGGGAGTGGAGGGGATCGTGGGAAACTTTTTTTCAATCTCTTACCTTGCTGGAGATGTGATTGTTTTCCGGATCGTATCTCCGGTCGCTCTGCGGCCTAACATCATGGAGCTAGAGGCCTTGCTCAGGACTGACTTTGAGATCCACCGCGGGGACGTGGACACCATCGGAGCCGATCCCTTGCCTGGGATCGACGCTCCGACCGCGGCCTGCGGATTTCACCATCGAGTAGCTCGCAGTCTCGGGCAGAGACTGATGTCGGGAAGCTCCAAACGACACAGAAGGTTTGACCAGCCCTGACCCGGGGTCGATCGCCCAGTACGGGGAAGCTGAGATTCCCCACTGATGCGGGAGCTTGATCGCCCCGAACGTGGAGGGCCTGAACGCCGCCGGCTACGGGAGCCAAGGTCGTTCTGTCAACGCAAGGCTCGAGGCCAGAGAAGGAAAGAGATTGAACTTTTTTTCACCTTCCATCACAGTGAGGAATGTGGAGGAGTCACTGTGGTGGATGTTCATGTTAAAATGTATTTTGTGTGTTTTGTTGCCTTTTAATGGTATGACTGTATGGCAAATCAAATTCCTCGTATGTTGCAAAACATACTTGGCTAATAAAGCATGATTAAGATTATGATTTTACTTCGGAGTCACGTGAGTGACTACGTGAAGAAGGCCCGCCTGGCGCTGGAACGGCATTACGTCGACGCTGACGGCAGAAGCAGGAGTTGCAAAGCGCAGCTCCTCGCAGCGGTCGGAACGGACCCGCAGGTAAGTGTAAGGGAAAGTGGGGACGTTCTAAAAAAGACGTTACGCTGGTAAAACCAGCAAAAAAGTGAAAGTAAAAGTAAAAATCAGAGTCACGCTGGCGTACTGATTTTGCCAGATAAATGGAAAAGAAAATGGAGAAATCTCAAAGAAAAGTTTTGCGGGTAAAAAGATCATCCCGGGGTGAAGCTAAAAATACGGGACAAGAGATTAGTGCGGATCCGGTTCCGATACCGGTGGCCGCTGATTCACCCGTTAGTGAGATTATAATTTCTCCAGAAATACTAACCACGGAGGGAAATGTTCCTAAAAATGTAAAAAGAAATCCGTGGTTTCTGATAATGACTCTGACAATGAAAGTCCTCCGGATAATAAAGCTATGTGGCTAAAAATGGAACATATGGAGAAAGTACTCCAAAATATAATGAGACAAGGGTCACAGTACCCAGAAGTTTCCCAAAAAGACCCTGAGGGGCTTGAATATACAGAATATGGCTATGTGCCAAATTGGGAATTTGAAACTCCGGACCCAGGATTTAGGGCGGAGAAAGTCTCATTGGATATAATTCCAAGTGGATCAGGGCTGCAAAAGACAGACCCTGCAAGTGGTGATGTGGATTATGAATGCACACCACGAATAAAAAAGAGAAGGCCAGATGTGCCTGAGATAGCAAAGATTTTGCTATACCTGAAGGAAGTGGTGAGGCTATGGAAGAAAACCTAGCTGCCAACATTAATTATATGGTATCTCACCAACTTCAAGATTCTGTGATGATTGAAACAGCAGAATTATATAAAACACCGGATAATTGCACCTCATTGAAGGTACCTACGGTTAATCCGTCTATATGGACATCTATGACCCCAGGCATGAGAGGACAAGAAATGAGATTTCAAAAATCCTCAAATTAATTTCTGCTGCCATTACTGCTTATGGAAGACAAATGGAGGGGTTGGAGATGGATAAAATTCAAAAAGATACTTTGGGCTTATTATGCAATTCCTTCTATGAAATTAATTGTATGAGAAAGATTGCGATTCGGCCCATATTTCATCCAAGGTTTGCAAGTTTGTGTCGAGCAAGTGGTGTTCAAGCTCCTGGTTATCTATTTGGAGAAAACCTGCCTAAACAAATAAAAGATATGGATGAAGAGGCTAAATCTATTAGCCACATGAGACCTTTTGTCTTTGGACAAAGAAGGTATTTTTCGCCAAGAAGGGGATTTGATTTTGGAAACAGAGGCAGGAATATGATAAGAAAATATTATCATCCGACACAGCCTAATGTTTACCCGTATACGGGAAAAGGAGACCACCACGTTCATATGGAGAGGTACAAAAGATTTATTCTATGTTTAAAGAAACTGTGGACAAATCTCCAGTTGGAGGGAGATTACAAATGTTTTATGATGAATGGCTTACCATCACATCTGATCGGTTTATTTTACAAACAGTTTCAGGAGCTACTATTACATTTAAAGAAGGTGTTAACTCTCCAGTACAAAATAAACCTGCTTATGGTTTCATGTTTTCTGCAAAGGAAAAGGCAGAAATAAATGGGGAAAATTGACAAATTGTTTTAAAAAAGGTGTTATTGAAAAAACTGGTGAACACGAGCATCAATTTGTGTCAAATATATTTCCAAGAGATAAAAAAGATGGTGGTTGCAGAATTATTCTGGACCTTACAAATCTTAATAAATTTGTCGAATACAAACATTTTTAAAATGGAAACGTTTAATACTGCAAGTCATTTGATATCAGCAGGTTGTTATATGGCTACAATTGATTTTAAAGGACGCTTATTATTCTGTATCAATACATCAGTTCTTTCGAAGGTATTTAAAATTTAATTGGCTGGGACAGCTGTGGCAATTCAGAGCTTTACCAAATGGGTTAAGTTCAGCTCCCAGGCTCTTTACAAAGCTGTTGAAACCAGTTTTAGCACAATTAAGAGCACAAAAACACATCGTTATGGCTTATCTCGATGACATTTTAATCATCAATGACAATCAGGAATCAGCTGGAAAATCAGTTTCAGCAACTAAAGCTTTATTTGAAAAAGTTAGGTTTCTTGATCCATCCAATTAAGTCCCAGCTGCAGCCGGCACAGTCAATTAACTATTTGGGGTTTTGTAATTAACTCAGTTACTATGTTAGTAACTTTACCAACAGATAAGATTGATGATATTTTTGGTAACTTGTAGGGGTCTCATTCACAAACCTTATCCCTCCATCCGAGAAGTAGCAAAGGTTATTGGTAAGCTAGTAGCAGCATTTCCTGCAGTGGAATTTGGTCCATTACATTACCAAAACCTTCAAAGGGACAAAATAAGAGCTCTAAAAAAGAGAGCAGGCCATTTTGATAGGCCTATGCAATTAACAAAAGAAGCTTTATTGGAATTACAATGGTGGATTGAAAATGTCCCACAAGCTGCTAGAAACATTCTGATACAACAGCCTGAAGTGATTTTACAAACAGATGCTAGCGCTCTCGGATGGGGGGCAACAGATTCATTCTCCAGTTGTGGAGGTAGATGGACTGTCCAAGAGGAAATGTTTCTCCAAACATATGGTATTAACTATTTAGAATTGTTGGGTGCTGTTTATGGACTGAAGGCATATTGTTCTACAAAAAAGAATCTACATGTACTAATACAATTAGACAATAAAACAGCTGTTGCATATATTAATCACATGGGCGGAGTCAGATCGGTATCATGTGATTGTCTGGTCAATCAGATATGGCAATGGTGTATTAACCACCAAATTTGGATCTCAGCAAACTACTTTCCAGGTAAAGACAATGTGGTGGCAGATAATAGATCAAGGATATTTAAAGATAACACAGAATGGATGCTGAACCCAGTAATTTTCAGTAAAATTGTGACTCGATATGGGTTACCAGACATTGATCTGTTCGCATCAAGACTAAATCATCAGTTGCCTAAATATGTGTCTTGGGAACCAGACCCAGACGCAGTAGCAGTAGATGCTTTTTCATTACACTGAGGGAATATGTTCTTTTATGCTTTTCCACCATTTGCTCTGGTTCAGCAATGTCTGAAGAAAATAGGACAAGACTCTGCCACAGGATTGTTGGTAATCCCAAATTGGCCGACACAACCTTGGTTCCCATTGATGTTAAACATGATTAAAGAACCATATATGTCAATTCCTAACAGCAGTGATTTATTGATAAAACCAGTAACCAAAGAAATTTATCCATTACATGCTTATATGAATTTGTTAATCTGCAGGTTTTGACCAGACCACTACAGGAGCTTGGATTGTCGGATAGAACTATGGATGTTATAGCCGCATCATGGCGAGATAGCACACAGAGACAATATATGACACATATAAAGAAATGGGAAGGAGTTTGCAGACAGTCAAATATATCTTATCATACTGTGAACATTGCAAACGTATTGGAGTTCCTTGCCGAGTTGCATTTTGAACAACACTTAAGTTACAGTGCCATTAATAGTGCACGTAGTGCCTTATCATCTTATTTAGGACAAATATCTGACCAGAAATCAATTGGATCACATCCATTAATATCCAGATTTATGAAAGGAATCTTTAACAAAAACCCGCCAAAACCAAGATATACAGAGATTTGGGATGTTAGCATTGTACTTACTTTACTTAGGCAATGGACTCCAATCGAAGGTTTGTCATTGGAAAGATTAACATTCAAATTAGTAATGTTAATGTCATTGGTTTCAGCTCAAAGGGTGCAAACATTACAAATGTTGCGTTTAGACTGTTTGCATGTGACTACAGATAACATTGTGTTCTATGTTTACGATCTGATCAAACAAAGCAGACCAGGAAGAACTGGAGCAAAGGTAACCTTTCAAGCTTATCCTATTGATCCAACATTGTGTGTAGTTAGACATTTGAACCAATATATAAAAATTACCAAAACTCTTCGAGGTAATGAAAAAACATTAATGATTACGCATAAGAAACCACACACAAAAGCTTCAGTACAAACAATCTCAAGGTGGTTAAAACAGGTGTTACTTTTAGCAGGAGTAGACACTGATGTGTTCAAATCTCACTCCACCAGGGCAGCAGCTACATCCGCGGCGAAGGTACAGGACGTACCACTCGAACATATTTTAGAAACCGCAGGGTGGAGTAAAGAAGAAACTTTTTCAAAGTTCTACAATAAACCTGTTCACACAATGACAGGCTTTGGACACGCGGTGTTGGGTTCACTATAGTCACCTGCTTTGTTTCACTATTGATTAATATGATCAATTATGTTATCACTTATATCTTTTAATCACTTTGTAATGGTTCCCTCGGGTATAAAGAGGGTTATTATATGTTCTTTTATCATTAAAAAATTTTATGGAAAGAACTAAAACTAGTCTGGTTTTCTCATGTATGTGTTGACCTAGCCGGACTGTCGTATGGAAGAATTCTACGACATGAAAAACACAGAAAGCTTCAAACTCTTCACGTAGTCACTCACGTGACTCCGAAGTAAAATAGTAAGATTAAACGAGAACTTACCTGTTCGAAGTTTGATCTTTATTTTATGAGGAGTAACGATGAGGGATTACGTGCCCTCCACTCCACACCCTCATAAAATGAATGATCATCTGGTAGTTCTAAATCTATAATGAGCCTTACTATCTTACTCCGGCTATTGTGTTCTGTGTTTTTCATGCCGCTACTTTGAAGTATGCCGTTCCAGCGCCAGGCGGGCCTTCTTCATGTAATCCCTCATCGTTACTCCTCATAAAATAAAGATCAAACTTCGAGCAGGTAAGTTCTCGTTTAATCTTACTATTATAGCATGGAACTGGCCCATGGATCACTTTAGTCCCCGCTGACCACCAATCACATGTTCACACACTAGTTCTATGTTATCCCCCTTTTGCGTCCACTCCCTGCACATTCAGTGCAATTTACAGGGGCCAATTAACCCACAAATTCACACTTTTTTCGGATTTGGGAAGAAGCAAGAGCACCCAGAAGAAACTAACACAGTCACCGGGAGAACCATTAGACCATTCGGAGCAGAAGTAGATATGTCAGCCCATCGAGTCCACTCCGCCATTCAATCATGGCTGATCTAGTTTTTCCTTTCAACTCCATTCTCCTACTTTATCCCATAATCTTTGATGACCCTACTAATCAAGAATCTATCAATTTCCACTTTAAAAATATCCAATGTCTTGGGGCAATGAATCCCACAGATTCACCTCCCTCTGGCTACCAAAATTCCTCCTCATTCTAAAGGTACGTCCTTTTATTCTGAGGCCGTGCCCTCTTGTTCTAGACTTTTCCACTACAGCAAACATCCTCTCCACCGTGGTCTTTCATCCCCGCCCACATCCATCCAACTCCAGCGAGTACGGGCCCAGAACCATCAAACGCTCCTCATACATTAACCCACTCATCCCGTAATTCTCCTATGGATCCTCTCCAACATCAGCACACCCTTCCTCAGATACTGGGCCCATAACTGCTCACCATATGCCAAATGTGGCCTCACCAATGCCTTATAAAGCCTCAGTGTTGCATCCGTGCTTTTATATTCTAGTCCTCATAAAATGAAGGGTACACAAAAAGCTGGAGAAACTCAGCGGGTGCAGCAGCATCTAAGGAGCGAAGGAGATAGGCGACGTTTCGGGCCGAGACCCTTCTTCAGACTGGTCAGGGATCAGGGAAACGAGAGATATAGACGGTGATGTGGAGAGATAAGGAACAATGAGTGAAAGATATGCAATATATCCAGCATCTGCAGTTCCTTCTTTAAAACTCATAAAATGAATGTTAGCATTGCATTTGCCTTCCTTACCATTCGATTCAAGCTGCAAATTAACTTCTTGGAAATTCTGTACCAGCAATCTCAAGTCCCTTTGCACCTCCTATTTCTGAATCCTCTCCCCATTTAGAAAGATCTCTATGCCTTTACTCCTTCTACCAAAATGCATGCCCATACACTTTACTATGCTGTATTCCATTTTCCACTTCTTTGCCCACTCTCCCAACCTCTCCAACTCTCTCTGCAGGCTTCTTGCTTCCTCAACACCACCTGCCCCTCCACCTATCTTCATATCAACTGCAAACTTGGCCACACGGCCATCATCTAGATCATTAACATATAATGGTGCAAACGCCATACAGGTAGCTCCTGACGTGAGGATCAAACCCGGGAGGCAAGGCAGCAGCTCTACCAACTATGCCACTGTGCCATCACGTGAACTCTTAGATCAAAGGCTGTGAGTAACAACTTCATTATTTTGTTTTCTGGCAACATGACATGCATGTTTGATAAATTTCTTAGTGTATGTTATTTTAATAATAGGTTTAATAATAATTTAATAATATGCGTGCAGTTTTGGTCTCCAAATCTGAGGAAGGACATTATTGCCATAGAGGGAGTGCAGAGAAGGTTCACCAGACTGATTCCTGGGATGTCAGGACTGTCTTATGAAGAAAGACTGGATAGACTTGGTTTATACTCTCTGGAATTTAGGAGATTAAGAGGGGATCTTATAGAAACTTACAAAATTCTTAAGGGGTTGGACAGGCTAGATGCAGGAAGATTGTTCCCGATGTTGGGGAAGTCCAGGACAAGGGGTCACAGCTTAAGGATAAGGGGGAAATCCTTTAAGACCGAGATGAGAAAGACTTTTCTTCACACAGAGAGTGGTGAGTCTCTGGAACTCTCTGCCACAGAGGGTAGTTGAGGCCAGTTCATTGGCTATATTTAAGAGTGAGTTGGATGTGGCCCTTGTGGCTAAGGGGATCAGAGGGTATGGAGAGAAGGCAGGTACGGGATACTGAGTTGGATGATCAGCCATGATCATATTGAATGG
Organism: Okamejei kenojei; assembly: GCA_035221665.1. NCBI lineage: Eukaryota > Metazoa > Chordata > Chondrichthyes > Rajiformes > Rajidae > Okamejei > Okamejei kenojei. Next base: position 15,679,367 of record CM069148.1, on the reverse strand, counting down.
CGGTGCAGGCTCGAAGGGCTGAATGGCCTACTCCTGCACCTAATTTCTATGTTTCTATGTTAATAATAGGTTTAATTTTTAAAATGTGACAATCACTCCTCTGGCTGTGCAGTGCTTACTGACTACTGGCCCTCCCTTAGTAATTTTCTGGATGTTATGGGTTTGGTTAAAGCACAACAGCGTAAAATAGTTTCATTGTTTGCAGCCACCTCAGAGCATTCTAGTGACTCACTTTTGTCATTGACGAATTCCACTTGTCTTCCAAAGACTTCCCCGGTTGAAGTCTCTCTGGGTGCATTCAAGCTCCTGGTTAACGACACACCTACAGCCATGTTGACATTATCATACCCATCCATGGATGAGCAAGTTGTCCCAGTGCCCAGTCCAGAATCTACACGCGAGACAAAGTTGGAGCACAGAGAGTCCTTCTCTTCATGATCCAGTGCCTGGCCTCTCTGCAGTGACGGCAAGCCTTCAATGACTGCCGAACTCCGAACCTTCTCCGCTTGTACCTTGGAAGTCATTTTAATTTTGCGAAACCTGCACAATATTGATAAGGAGCAGAACACAAATTATTAGTCAAGTCAAGTCAATTTTATTTCTATACCACATTTAAAAAACAACTCTCGTTGACCAAAGTGCTTTACATTGGTGGAGGTACTAACGTTATACAACATTGGTTCATAGATTAAGTACATACATAAATACATACATATCGCCCTCCCTCAGAGGACGTCAAGAAAAGCTTGAGAGTAAAGATGAGTTTTAAGTCTTGACTTAAAAGAGTCGATGGAGGGGGCAGTTCTGATGGGAAGAGGGATGCTGTTCCGATGGGAAGAGGGATGCTGTTCCACAGTCTAGGAGCTGCAACCGCAAAGGCGCGGTCGCCCCTGAGCTTATGCCTAGACTGCGGGATGTTCAGTAACCCCAAGTCGGCCGATCTGAGGGACCTGGAGGTGGTGTGGTGGGTAAGCAGACTTTTGATGTAGGTGGGGGCAAGCCCGTTAAGGGCTTTGTAAACATAAAGAAGGATCTTGAAATTGATTCGGAACCACACAGGGAGCCAGTGGAGAAAGGCCAGAATCAGGGTGATGTGGTCCCTTTTTCGGGTACCAGTCAGGAGTCTCGCTGTGGCATTTTGGACCAGTTGCAGGCGGGACAGGGAAGATTGTAGGCAAAGAGTAGGAGTAAACGGGTCCTTTTCACAATGGCAGGCAGTGACTAGTGGGGTACTGCAAGGCTCAGTGCTGGGACCCCAGCTATTTACAATATATATATTAATGATCTGGATGAGGGAATTGAATGCAACATCTCCAATTTGCGGATGACACGAAGCTGGGGGGCAGTGTTAGCTGTGAGGAGGATGCTAGAAGGCTGCAAGGTGACTTGGATAGGTTGGGTGAGTGGGCAAATGCATGGCAGATGCAGTATAATGTGGATAAATGTGAGGTTATCCACTTTGGCGGCAAAAACAGGAGGGGTAGATTATTATCTGAAAGGTGGCCGATTAGGAAAAGGGGAGATGCAACGAGACCTGGGTGTCATGGTACACCAGTCATTGAAAGTAGGCATGCAGGTGCAGCAGGCTGTGAAGAAAGCGAATGGTATGTTGGCATTCATAGCAAAAGGATTTGAGTATAGGAGCAGGGAGGTTCTACTTCAGTTGTACAGGGTCTTGGTGAGGCCACACCTGGAGTATTGCGACAGTTTTGGTCTCCTAATCTGAGGAAAGACATTCTTGCCATAGAGGGAGTACAGAGAAGGTTCATCAGACTGATTCCTGGGATGGCAGGACTTTCATATGAAGAAAGACTGGATAGACTCGGCTTGTACTCGCTGGAATTTAGGAGATTGAGGGGGGATCTTATAGAGACTTACAAAATTCTTAAGGGGTTGGACAGGCTAGATGCAGGAAGATTGTTCCCGATGTTGGGGAACTCCAGAACAAGGGGTCACAGTTTAAGGATAAGGGGGAAGTATTTTAGGACCGAGATGAGAAGATCTTTTTTCACACAGAGAGTGGTGAGTCTGTGGAATTCGCTGCCACAGAAGATAGTTGAGGCCAGTTCATTGGCTATATTTAAGAGGGAGTTAGATGTGGCCCTTGTGGCTAAAGGGATCAGGGGGTATGGAGAGAAGGCAGGTACAGGATACTGGGTTGGATGATCAGCCATTATCATATTGAATGGCGGTGCAGGCTCGAAGGGCCGAATGGCCTACTCCTGCACCTATTTTCTGTGATTCTATGATTGGCTGATAATCGAGGCGGCAGGCGATAAATGTGTGGATGATCTTTTCGAGGTCATCAAACTGGAGGAATTGTTTTATTTTAGCTATCGTCCGAAGCTGGAAGAAGCCAGCTTTTACCATGGCATTGACTTATTAAAATTAACTTCTGCTTACAAACGATCCTCAGAGCTGCAACCATGCAGAAGGTGAAGATTCGGGAATCAAGAGCATTGAGTTGTCATACGGTGCCCTCCATAACGTTTGGGACAAAGACCCATCATTTATTTATTTGCCTCTGTACTCCACAATTTGAGATTTGTAATAGAAAATGATAGTGCACATTGTCAGATTTTAATAAAGGCCATTTTTTATACATTTTGGTTTCACCATGTAGAAATTACAACTGTTTATATGTAGTCCCCCCATTTCAGAGCACCATAATGTTTGGGACACACCAATGTCATGTAAATGAAAGTAGTCATGTTTAGTAGTTTGTTGCATATCCTTTGCAACAAAGTTTGCGATTCATGGACATCACCAGTGTCTTCTCCGGTGATGCGCTGCCAGGCCAGTATTGCAGCCATCTTTAGCTTATGCTTGCTTTGGGGGCTAGTCCCCTTCAGTTTTCTCTTCAGCATATAAAAGGCTTGCTCAATTGGGTTCAGATCGGGTGATTGACTTGGCCATTCACGAATTGACCATTTTGTAGCTTTGAAAAACTCCTTTGTTGCTTTAGCAGTATGTTTGGAATCATTGTCTTGGTGTAGATTGAACCGCTGGCCAATGAGTTTGGAGGCATTTGTTTGAACTTGCGCAGATAGGATGTGTCTATACACTTCAGAATTCATTATGTTACTACCATCAGCAGTTGTATTATCAATGAAGATAAATGAGCCAGGACCTTCAGCGCCATACATGCCCAGGCCATAACACTCCCACCACTGTGTTACACAGATGCGGTGGTATGCTTTGGATCTTGGGCAGTTATGCTCCTGTCCCATTTAGGAAACCTAAAAGGAAACCTCTGGAGACTTTGCGCCCCACCCAAGGTTTCCGTGCGGTTCCCGGAGGTTTTTGTCAGTCTCCCTAATGGTCGAAAGTGGTTTCCGCTTCTTCTATGTTCTGGCGATTATTTCAAAAAATTCAAACCCGGCCACGACTAAAAATAGGTTGCCGTTTTAAAATTCGTTAATTTTTTAGTCGAAGCCGGTTGCGATGCTAGTGTTGCCGGAAGTTGCAGGTAGTGGAAGGCAAGACCTATTTTTCACCCAGTTTTATTCCACCAGAGAGGTCTTACCTTCCACTACCTGCAACCTCCGGCAACCACCTTCAACTAGCATCGCAACCGGCTTCGACTAAAAAATTACCGACATTACCTAAGTCATTTATTGTCATAGAACCAGGCATATCGGCCCACTTTGTCCATGCCAACTGGTTAGCATACCAGGCTGGTCCCATTTGCCTGCATTTGGCTCATATCCCCCTAAACCCTACCTATCCATATGTTTGTCCAAATGTCTTTTAAAGTCATAATTGTATCAATTTTCACAGCCTCTTCTGGCAGCTCATCACAGATAGACTACCCTCTGAGTAAAAAAATTGCCCCTGAGAGCTCTCTTAAATCTCTCCCCTCTCACTTGAAGCCTATGCCCTCTAGTTTTATGATCCTCTATCCTAGGAAAAAATACTCTGGGTGATCTTGTACACTTCAATAAGGTCACTCCTCAGCCTCCTACGTTCCTGTTTGTTGCACGCAATCAAGATGCAGACAATGCTGTCATTATTTTCAAAGTTGCTTCTATACGCATAGATGCCAACCCTAAATTTAGTTCACAGTAACATTCAACCCATTTGTCAGTAACAAATGGGGGTAAATGCATTTCTCTCAGTAACATGTTGCGGCACCAGAAATATGCATGGCAACGACCCAAAATCTGCAACGCGCGTTGAATCCAACCTTCCTTTTTTCAACTGGTACTATATACAAACTCATTAAAACACACATAAACATCCTTTAGTATACACAGTATCACTTAAAAGATGTACTTATATATATTTTGATGAATCTTGAATGCTTTAGCCTTCAGGCACAGCTAACAATACTTTTCATACTTTCAGTTTCCTTCTCACCTGACTCTAGTCTGAAAAGGGGTCTCGACCCAAAGCATCACCTATTCATTTTCTCCAAGATGCTGCCTGCCCCACTGAGTTACTCCGGCATTTTGTGTCTATCTTCAGTGTAAACCAGCATCTGCAATTCCTTCCTGCACACACTATGTACATAGGTGTATACAATGAATGTTTTGTTGCTTAGTATGTGTTTTACAGAGTACTGTGCTTACATATGTTGCACTGCTGCAAGTAAGTTTCATTGTTCCATTTCAGGACACATAAGTTCATAAGATATAGGAGCAGTGAGGCCATTCAGCCCATCAAGTCTATTCTGTCATTCAATAGTAGCTGATCTATCTTTCCCTCTGGACCCCATTCTCCTGCCTTCTCATAACCGTTGACATCCAAGCAAGAATCTGTCACTCTCCACCTTAAAAATACCCATTGACTTGGCCTCCGCAGCCTTCTGTGGTAATGGTTCCCCCCAGATTCACCGCCCTCGGACTAAATAAATTCCTCCTCATCTCCCCCCTAAAAGGTACGTGACAAAGGTAAAGCGTTGTGTAAATGTCTGAAGAAGGGTCTCGACCCGAAACGCCGCCTATCTCCTTGGCTCCTTCGATGCTGCTGCACCCGCTGAGTTTCTCCAAGCCTTTTGTGTACCCCCAAAGGTAAAACATTGTTGACTCTTGGAGTGGTTTTGAAGGAGGTGCCGAGCTGGGCTCCCACTTACCTTCATGAAGGGAGCTGCCGTAGGACGAGGCGCTGGCCCTGCTGCTGCTCTTTAACATGGTGAGGACCTGCTCCTGGACCCTCATGCTCTTCTGCTGGCTGCCCTGCCGTGTGCTCGCTGCGCTGGTCCAGCTGTCGGTCGGACGGGACGGCCTGGGTGGAGACCGGGGCGTCCGACGGCAAGGCGGACTTGAGAAAGTGAACGTCCTGCATCGCTGCGTTCATTCTCGCTGGCTCTTTCCCCTCCCGAGGAAAGTGTGTCAAAGGTGCGCTGGTGTTCGCCCGACCTGGACAACGATGAAGTCCCTCTCCCTCCCACCTCCGCCGGTGGCTATGATCAAAGATCCTACAGCGATCTTTGCCTGTGATCTCCCTGACGCCTTTCCGCGGTGGGGCTGGGCCCGAGGGAGGAGACTGGTGCCCTGCCCCGTCGCTGCCTGCCTGCTACAACGTGGAGCTCCATCTTCCCAGGTGAGTGAGTTCCCAGGTTGCACGTGTCCAACCGCCGCTCGTTCCCGTTCCGCCCTTCCCGCTGCACGTGTCCAACCGCCGCTCATTCCCGCTGCACGTGTCCAACCGTCGCTCGTTCCCGCTCCCGCCCTTCCCGCTGCACGTGTCCGACCGCCGCTCGTTCCCGCCCTTCCCGCTGCAACGTCCAACCGCCGCTCATTCCCGCTGCACGTGTCCAACCACCGCTCATTCCCGCTGCACGTGTCCAACCACCGCTCATTCCCGCTGCACGTGTCCAACCGCCGCTCGTTCCCGCTCCCGCCCCCGCCCCCGCCCCCGCCCTTCCCGTTTATTTTTTTGATTCTTTTTCGTTCCCGCCCTTCTCCGTAACGACAGGTCAGCCTGCCGGAACGCCGTAATTAGGTTGTTTCGCCGGGACGAAATACGGCGAATCCGGGACAGTTGGTAACCCTGTATACGCATCATATGTAGGTTTCACTTTACAGCATATTCCATACATGCAATGCAGTCGGGTATGTAAACACACCTAAATATTGTGTCTTTCCACAAATAATATATGCACACATACAATGTTTAGATGTGCAATTCCGAGCAACATACCCGTTCTACCTCCCCTATATACATTGATATGTTTCCTGTAAAATTTTAAATAGAAAGTGTTTGATTATTCAATGATAGTCACCTTTGAAAACCTACACATTCACAAACATACCCCTACATTTAATGTATATGTACTCTGGAAAATAACAACTTCAACATTTTCAGGAACACTTTCTTCCCCACTGTTAATTAGACAAACATAGAAACCTAGAAAATAGGTGCCAGAGTAGGCCATTCGGCCCTTTGAGCCAGCACCGCCATTGAAAATGATCATTGCTGATCATCCAAAATGAGTATCCCGTTCCTGCTTTCTCCCCATAACCCTTAATTCCTATTTAACTCTCTCTTCAATACAACAGGACAATCCTCCCATAACATAGGGTATAGTTCCTAAGTAAACTGGATAGTAGACCTTTTCTCTTTAAATATAATGCTAAAACACTGTAATGCTGCACTCTGTACTCTGGTATATTTTTTCTTTACACTACGTATATTATTTGATTTGACTAGATGACCTACAAAAAATTGTTTATGCTGCATCTCGGTACACATGACATTAATAAACCAATACCATTTTCTTCTCAGCATCAGCATGAAAAAAATACCATGCATGCATAACCGAGGTTGAAAGATTTTGGCATGCAATACATATCTTTGTGCAAAATGTGCTACCTGTTACGAATCCCCACTGGATGAATTCAAGCATTAAAACTAGAGTAAGAAAACGTGTTATAATTTATTTTAAGACTTTACCTCTTAAATACATTTCAGCCTGTGAATCGCACAGGTTTCCAGCTGCATTTCAGCTCCAGGCTTCAGAAGTTGACGTATTTTCTCAAATTAGAATAACTTTTAACATTATCGAAATGCTGAAAATCACCATCTTTTGAATTTCTTTTCATTTGCCAGCAGCTTTCTCAAAAAAAGTATATCAGATGTTAACGGAAAAACAGCCCAGATTGGCAATTGCAGTGTAGTTGTTGATGGATGCTGGTGTCACACTGAATAATCAAACGTCACTTCAAAGCCAGCTGGCCCAGACAGATCTGTTCTCTTTGGCTCTAGTCAATCCACCAGGGGTACAGGCATCAAAATAAAGTCCAATCTCAAAACATGGCAGAAATCATTCAGCCCCTTGAATCGGCATCTCCATTCAGTCAGATCATATCTTTATCTTCAGATCAACTTCATACACTTCCTTTGCCTTTGTGACTCTTAAACTCAACCAATAAGTCATGGAGTCATACAGCAAGGATATGTGCCCCTTGGTCCAACTTTGACTAAGGTGCCCATCTAAGTTAGCCTCATTTGCCTGCATTTGGTCCAAGGTGTGGCAGGGATGGAAAACAGAGAATATCTCTAATATGGGGAGACAGATGGGTTCATGAAGGAGCGAGGCACATTACGTTTATTGGTAAAACATTTTGGAAACGATGAGGCTGTGAAACTGCCCAGCAGACTAGACGGTACGAACAGAAGATGTAAAACTGAGCCGAGATGATGGCCATTTTCTGATGCACACAGCAAGACAGCGTGGGTCACTTAAAGGTGGAGCATACAATACCAGTGCGGAAGCTGCACTCAGCCCAGACGGAAGATGGGGATTTGCTCCTCAAGCTATAGTCAGTCAAATTTCAATCAACCCTCAGCACCTAGAGTTTTTGATAGGGGAGGAGTTCTAGAATCCTCCCAACTTGGTTTAGTTTTGTTTATTGTCACGTATACTGAGGTATAGTGAAACACTTTTTTTTGCATGCTACTTAGTCAGTGAAAGACAATGCATGTTTACAATCAACCTGTCCACAGTGTACAGATATATGATAAAGCGAATGACGTTTAGTGCAAGATAAAGTCTAGTAAAGTTCGATTAAAGATAGTCTGAGGGTTTCCAATGAGATAGATAGTAACTCAGGACCGCCCTCTAGTTGTCGATAGAATGGTTCAGTTGCCTGATAACACCTAGGAAGAAACTGTCCCTGAATTTGGAGGTGTGTGTTTTCACACTTCTACACCTCTTGCCCAATGGGAGAGGGGAGAAGGAATGACCAGGCCGAGACTCGTCCTTGATTATGCTGGTGGCCTTGTCGAGGCAGCGTGAGGTGTAAATGGAGTCAATGGAAGGGAGGTTGGTTTGTGTGATGGTCTGGACTGCATCCACAATTCTCTACAATTTCTTGCGGTCTTGTACGGAGCTATTCCCAAACAATGCTCTGGTGCATCCCAATAACATGCTTTCTAGGGCGCATCAGTAGAAGTTGGTGAGAGTTATTGGGGACATAGAGAAGTGCTTTCTGATAGCACTGCGGAATGGTTTGCACTCAATTATCAGAATCCCATGTGGGTCCTTGTCAAATGGCATTCTAACAAACATACAGACATCGTCTACTACCCTGCCTTCATCAATCTTCCTCGATATGTCCTCAAAAACCTCAATCAAATTTATGAGATTGAGTTTCTCCTGCAGAAAGCCATGTTGCCTACTCAGCCATGGATCAGCCCCTGCCTTTTAATTGTACATAAATCCTATCCTGAGAATTTTCTCCAGTAATTTCCATATCATTGACATCAGGTTCCCTGACTTCTTCCTGCTGTTATTAAATAAGGTAACCACGTTGGCTATCTTCCAGTCTCTCACATGTGGTTAATGAAGATACAAATATCTACGTCAAGTCCCCAGCTATCTCCTTTCTTGCATCCCTGAATAGATCACATCTGGCCCTGGGTATTTACCAATCATTATGCCCTCTATTACATCTAACAAGCCCCCCCCCCCCCCCCGCCCCTTCTTAATGTTGATCTTCTTCAGACTATTAATTTACTCCTTCCCAACTCACTGTCTTACACATCTTTCTCCGCAGTGAAGTCAGATGAAAAGTAATTCACTAGGACCTCGCCCATGTCACTCAGCCGCACACTAAATTATCCCTTTCGTCTCTCACTTTACATGGCTATCCACTTTCTCCTGACATACTTACAGAAGGTCTTTGGGTTTTCATATTACATCAATTATGCATATGTACATGCAGCTTTCCATCTTTAAACTCTCCTATTTGTCTCTTTATTCTACCAAAGATATAGCTTCAAATATACATCAATTCAACAAATTCTACCAAATTCCTTCTTCCTCTCTCACCCAGTGGGTGTGTCATGTGCTCTCCATTGGTGACCCTTTTCTCCTCTTTGGTAAGGGTCCTGACTAAAATGTATCCTTCCACAGGATCATCAAAACTGATTATCTTGACTTAATTTATATTACGGATTGTGAGAGAATTTGCAAAAAACTGGTTACCATGTTTCCTATATTACTGGAAACTACATATATTTCAAAAGTGTATTTCATTTTGCCCAGATCACAGCTTTCACTGGGTGCTTACTCATTTCCGTCCACCCAATTCTTTCTCGCTCTCTCCATTCCACCCCTTCTTACATTGTAACACTTTTCTTTCTCCTCAAATTGGCTACCTCATCTTAGTCATTGAAACTGTTGCCTTTCCTCTCTCTTCCATTGGGTGCCTCCCCATCCCCTTCTCTGCGCGTATCCCTTACCCCTTTCCATAATCCACAGTGTATCCCACCCTCAGGGGTGTGCCAACATCGCTCACTATCTCTCCCACCCACTAAGCGACCGGGCCCTCTCCCACTGGGGCCTTCCTTGACTATATATATATTTATTTATTTTTACACTTGCTCTCTGTCCTCTAGTGGTACCCATCTCCACCTAATGACCACCAACATCGGGTGCTGCCCTATACCATTGGGTGCTATCCTGATTCTTTATCTCTCTGGTCTATCTATCTTTCTTAACCTGTCTCCCTGTCCTCCAGCAGTTCCCCAATCCCCACCTGATGCCCAGCCTCATCGGACTCCAGCTTATTTATTTATTTCTTTATTTCTCTCCCTCCTCTCCCATTGGGCGCTCCTCCTTTTCTACCCCTCTCCCACTGTGTGCTTCACCTATCTCCGGCTCCCACTGGGTCCAGTACTCTCTCCCATCGCATGTCTCCCTCCTTCTCACCCCATTCCTATTATGTCCTTCCCACTGGATGTCCCCCTCCCTCCATCCCCTATCGAATGCCTTCCTCTTTTCCACTGGATATCCCCACTGCCACTGAATGCCCCCCTGTCCCACTTGATGCCCCCTCCTCACTCCCACTGGATGTCCAATCCCCTCACTTCCATTGAATGACCCTCTATCTCCCATTCCGTGCTCCCACTCTGGCCCTGTTCCCTCTCCCCCTGTATCCACCCCCAGTCTGGACCCTCAGTATCCACCCTGCCCATCAGGATCCACCCTGACTGACCCTGACCCTCAGTATCCACTGCCACTCCGACCCTGTCCCTCAGTATCCACCCCCACTCTGACCCTACCCCTCAGTATCTACCCTCACCCTGTCCCTCTGTATCCACTCTGCCCCTCTGTATCTACCCTGTCCCTCAGTATCCACCCTGTCCCTCAGTATCCACCCTGTCACTCAGTATCCACCCTGTCCCTCAGTATCCACCCTGCCCCTCAGTATCCACTCCCTGCCCCTCTGTATCCAGACCCTGCCCCTCAGTATCCAGACCCTGCCCCCTCAGTATCCAGACCCTGCCCCTCTGTATCCGCCCCCACCCTGCCCCTCTGTATCCAGACCCTGCCCCTCTGTATCCAGACCCTGCCCCTCTGTATCTACCCTGCCCCTCTGTATCCAGACCCTGCCCCTCTGTATCCAGACCCTGCCCCTCTGTATCTACCCTGCCCCTCTGTATCCAGACCCTGCCCCTCTGTATCCAGACCCTGCCCCTCTGTATCCAGACCCTCCCCCTCTGTATCCACCCTCCACCCCCCTGCCCCTCTGTATCCTGTATCCACCTGCCCCTGTATCCACCCCTCTGTATACCCCCTCCACCCCCTGCCCCTCTGTATCCACACCCCTGCCCCTCTGTATCCACCCCCTGCCCCCCCTCTGTAATCCACCTCCCCCTCTGCCCCTCTGTATCCACCCCTGCCCCTCTGTAATCCACCCCCTGCCCCTCTGTCCACCCCCTAATCCACCCCTGCCCCTCTGTATCCACCCCTGCCCCCTCTGTATCCACCCCCTGCCCCTCTGTATCCACTCTTGCCCCCTTTGTAATCCACCCCCTGTATCCCCCTGTCCCTCTGTATCCACCCCCTGCCCCTCTGTATCCACCCCCTGCCCCCTCTGTATCCACCCCCCCCTCTGTATCCACCCAGCCCCTCTGTATCCACCCCTGCCCCTCTGTATCCACCCCTGCCCCTCTGTATCCACCCCTGCCCCTCTGTATCCACCCCTGCCCCTCTGTATCCACCCCTCCCTCTGTATCCACCCCCTGCCCCTCTGTATCCACCCCTGTATCCACCCCCTGCCCCTCTGTATCCACCCCCTGCCCCTCTGTATCCACTCCCCTGCCCCTATATCCACCCCCTGCCCCTCTGTATCCACCCCCTGCCCCTCTGTATCCACCCCCTGCCCCTCTGTATCCACCCCACCCCTCTCCCCTCTGTATCCACCCCTGCCCCTCTGTATTCCACCCCCATTGCCCCTCTGTATCCCACCCCCTGCCCCTCTGTATCCACCCCCTGCCCCTCTGTATCCACCCCCTGTCCCTCTGTAATCCACCCCTGCCCCTCTGTATCCACCCCCTGCCCCTCTAACCACCCCCTGCCCCTCTGTATCCACCCCTGCCCTCTGTAATCCACCCCCTGCCCCTCTGTATCCACCCTGCCCCTCCTGTATCCACCCCCTGCCCCTCTGTATCCACCCCCTGCCCCTCTGTACCCACCCCCTGCCCCTCTGTATCCACCCCCTGCCCCTCTGTACCCACCCCCTGCCCCTCTGTATCCACCCCCTGCCCCTCTGTATCCACCCCCTGCCCCTCTGTACCCACCCCCCCTGCCCCTCCCTGTATCCACCCCCTGCCCCTCTTACCCACCCCTGCCCTCTGTATCCACCCCCTGCCCCTCCGTACCCACTGTATCCACCCCCTGCCCCTCTGTAATCCACCCCCTGCCCCTGTACCCCCCCCTGCCCCTCTGTATCCACCCTGCCCTCTGTATCCACCCCCTCCCACCCTCCCTGCCCACCCAGCCCCTCTGTATCCTGTACCCCCTGCCCCTCGTATCCACCCTGCCCCTCTGTACCCACCCCTGCCCCTCTGTATCCACCCCCTGCCCCTCTGTATCCACCCTGCCCCCTGCCCCCCCGTACCCACCCCCTGCCCCTCTGTATCCACCCCCTGCCCCCTGTAACCACCCTGCCCCTCTGTATCCACCCCTGCCCCCCACCCCCCTGCCCTCTGTATCCCCCTGCCCCTCTGTATCCAGAACCCTGCCCCCTCTGTATCCACCCCCTGCCACCTGACCCTGCCCTCTGTATCCAACCCTGCCCCTCTGTATCCACCCCCTGCCCCTGCCCCTCTGTATCCAGACCCTGCCCCTCTGTATCCAGACCCCCTGCCCTGCCCCTCTGTAATCCACCCCTGCCCCTCTGTATCCAGACCCTGCCCCTCAGTATCCACCCCCTGCCCTGCCCCTCTGTATCCAGACCCTGTGCCCCTCTGTAATCCACCCCCTGCCTGCCCCTCTGTATCCAGACCCCTGCCCCTCTGTATCCACCCCTGCCCCTCTGTATCCACCCCTCTGCCCCTGCCCCTCTGTATCCTCCTGCCCCCTGTATCCAGACCCTGCCCCTCTGTATATCCAGACCCCTGCCCCTCTGTCCATCCAGACCCTGCCCCTCTGTATCCAGACCCTGCCCCCTGTATCCCCCTCTGTATCCAGACCCTGCCCCTCTGTCATGCCCCCATCCCCCCCCTGCCCCTCTGTATCCAGACCCTGCCCCTCTGTATCTACCCTGCCCCTCTGTATCCAGACCCTGCCCCTCTGTATCCACCCCCTGCCCCTCTGTATCCAGACCCTGCCCCTCTGTATCCACCCCCTGCCCCTCTGTATCCCCCTGCCCCTGTATCCAGACCCTGCCCCTCTGTCCAGATCCAGACCCCCTGCCCCTCTGTATCCAGACCCTGCCCCTCTGTATCCAGACCCTGCCCCTCTGTATCCAGACCCTGCCCCTCTGTATCCAGACCCTGCCCCTCTGTATCTGGGCCGTGCCCCGTGCCCCGGAAGCGCTGGCGGGCGGGGGCAGGAGGGGGCGGGGCTGCGGGTCGGCGCCAGGCGGGAGCGGCGCGAGGCCTCGGGATGTTGTCGCGCGGCTCCATCGAGATCCCGCTGCGGGACACGGACGAGGTGGGGGGGGGACCGGGGGTAACGGGGGGTGGGGGGAGGATCGGGGATGGGGCGGAGCCGGGGGCGGGAGGCCGGGGCCGGTTGCCGGGGATACGCGGGCGGGGGGGGGGGGGGAGACGGAGGCCGCCGGTCCGGGGAGCCGGCCGGCTGGCGATGCCCCCCACCCCCTCCCCTCCCCTACCTGCCGTAACTCCTCTTGCCCTCCCCTCTCCCCTCTCCCCATCTGTCTATCCTCTTCCACCCCGCCGCAACTCGCCCTCCCCTGCTCTCCCCTCCTCACCCACCTCCGCTCTCATTCCCCCCTCACTCCCCCCTCTCTATCCTCTTCACCCCCGCCACATCTCCTCTTACCCTCTCCCTCTCCTCCTCCTCATCTCCACCAACCACTTCCCCACCTCCGCCTCACCGATGATTCTTCCCACCTCATCTCTCTCTCCCCCCTCCTTTACCCCCCACATTCCCCTCCATCCCCCCTTCTCCTTCCACCTCTCTCACTCGCCACCCCCCACCCTGTTCCCTGTTGCTCCCTCTCTGTGACTTCTGTTCCCTACCCTGGTGTTCCCCCTCACCCTGTCCTCTGCTCCATGGGGTAAGGGGAGGGGGGACATTAGCTTGTAGATCGGGAGGTGGCCAGGTCCTTTGTCATCACTGCCACCCTAATGTTCCCCATTACAAGAAGGATGTGGAGGCTTTGGAGAGGGCGCAGAAGAGGTTTACCAGGATTACCTCTTCTTGCGTATGGCGTGCACAGCCTAAAGTTGTCGGACAACTTGTTCTATTTGATTTCATTTGATACTGCTTGGAATAGATGGTATAACCTATAAGGAAAGTTTGGACAAAATTGGATTGTTTTCTCTGGAATGACAGGGGCTGAGGGGATAATTTCAATAGAACTTTGTCCCTGACCTGATAGAGATTATGAGTGGCAAAGATGAGGTATACAGTCAGAGCCTTTTTTCCCAGGGTGGAAATGTCAACACTAGAGTGTATAGTAGAAGGATGAGAGGGAGGAAGTTTAAAGGAGATGTGCAGGGAAAGTTTTTTTAAAACACAGAATGCCGGATGTCTGGAATGCCAGGGATGATGGTTGAAACAGGTGCAACAGTGGTGTTTAAAAGACTTTTAGATAGGCACATGGATATGCAGGGAATGGAAGGATATGGATCAAGTGCAGGCAGAAGAAATGTGTTTAATTTAGCATCATGTTTAGCACAGACCTTGTGGAAAGAAGGGCCTGTTCCTGTACTGTTCTATAATGATGTTCATGGATTTTTTTCAATACATGATTGCTTTTATCCATTTCTTTCAATTATGCTGTCATTCTCTGATTTTCTAGTATATTCCATCTATCATGCTTTCTGTGCTGTTTCTCTTCAAAGATTCTTCAAATATGCACACTCAAATCTTTGGCCTATCTATTTCCTTTCTATGTAACAACTGCATTGTAGCTGTCAGTGTAGTTTTTCTGATTTCCTGCATTTTTCTTCCAGTTAAAGCAAAGTGAGATGCTATGCAGGAGAGAAAATCGTAACAGTTTTATCTCTGCAAAATCTCTCTTGGTGGAGTGACCCGGTGCCGAGGTGATTGACGCTTGGCAGCTGAATGGAATCCCCTCGTATCTAACCTACACTTAATTGTGATATTTAGGTAATCGAGCTTGACTTTGATCAGTTACCAGAGGGAGATGAAGTCATCAGTATCCTCAAGCAGGAGCACACCCAGCTTCACATATGGATGGCCCTGGCGGTATGTATTTTACTATTTCCCGACAAAAAATAATAAACTTGTGAGAGGCATAAATAAGGTAAACAGGACCATTTTCCCAGGGTGGAAATGTCAGGCTAGAGGATATAGCAAAAATGTGATGGAAATCTAACCAAGACTGGGGTGGCACAGTGGCACAGCCGAGGAGTTGCTGCCTTACAGCACCATAGACCCAGCTTTGATCCTGACTGTGGGTGCTGTCAGTACGGAATTTGTATGTTCTCCCTGTGACCGTGTGAGTTTTCTTCGGGTGCTCAGGTTTCCTTACACGCTCCAAAGACGTACAGATTTGTAGGTTAATTGGCACCAGTAAAATTGTAAAATTTTGAAGGGTATTGAGTACAAAAGTCGGGACATCATAATACGGCTGCACTTGGAGACCACACTTGGACTATTGTACGCATTTCTGGTCACCAGCGATTGGAGGAATAGCATTAAGTTGGAAAGGATGCAGAAGGGATTCACCAGGATGTTACCTGGACCTGTGGGCTTGAGTTATAGAGAGAGGCAAGAGAAGCTGAGACTTTTATTTTTGGAGCGTAGGAAGTTGAGAGGTGACCTTATTGAGGTGTACGTGATCATCAGGGACGTGGATAAAATAAACGCTCAGTCTTTTTCCCCCGTGTAGAAGATTAAAAAATTAGAAGGCTTTGAGGGAAAAATTTAAGAAGGATCTGGGACAACATTTTCACTCAGGTGCGAGTCTATCTGAAGCGAATGAAGTTGTTGAACTGGGTACAATTAAAACTTCAAAAATAGGGTAGATCATAGATAAGGTTGAGAGAGCCATGGGCCAAATGCAGGCAAATGGAATTAGCCCAGTATGCTAGTTTGGTCGGCATGGACTAGGTGAGCCAAAGGGCCTGTTTCTGTGTTGCACATCTCTATGACTCTAAGGTGAGAAGGTTTTATTTAAAATCGTGAATTCCGCAGAATACAAAGCAAGGAAGTTATAGTGTACTTTTATAACTGTATTGTTAAGTCTCAGCAGAAAAATAGCATTTTCAGAAAAGAAGAGTAAAATATGAGGTCTACATTTATTGCCAATCACTAGTAACTCTTGAATTGAGAAGCATTCAGGTCATTTCAGAGGGCAGCTAAAAGTCAGTCACATTACTGTATGTCTGAAGTTGCAGACAAGCCTGACTGGGTAAGGCCCACTGATAATTTTCTAGAAAAACATCAGTAGATTTTGCTGCTATAATCAGTGTTTTTACCTTCATCATTTTCGCCCCAGTAGCAATTCAATGAATTTAATTTTAATACCCAAGCTTGTATCTCTTAATCATCTGCCCAGACCTCGTGCTTACAGTTCCTGTCACTCATTCACATTTCATGATGTGGCAGGACCTGTTGATGTAATTTGTATAGTTGGGTGATCAGCCATGATCATATTGAATGGCGGTGCAGGCTCGAAGGGCCGAATGGCCTACTCCTGCACCTAATTTCTATGTTTCTATGTATACATTTCCAGAAGGCGCCTGGGATGAGACTTTGCAAAAATAACAGTGAATAAAATTACTGATCAGCTGGTACCTTGGAGTGGTGATTGGCTGATACTTACAGGACAAAGAGCAAGGACTTAATCTGTTTATCCAGTCCATGGTTATTAAATCTGGATCTATACATTCTTTATGCATTAGATAGCATCTCTGGAGAACATGGAGAAGTGTCGATTTGGGTCAGGAACTTTGAAGAAGGGTTCCAACCCAAAATGTCCTTCTCCATGTTCTCCAGAGATGCTGCCTGACACGCTAAGTTAATCCAGCACTTTCCGTCTTTATTTTATAAATCAGCATCTGCAGTTCTTTGTATCTCCTGTCTCTAGAAGTTCTGGTTTGTTTGTCTATTTTTTGTTCTTTCACAAATTAAAAATCTTTCTACCTTAAAGCTGGAGTACTTCAAGCAAGGAAAGACGGAAGATTTTGTCAAGCTTCTGGAGGCCGCTCGTATCGATGGAAACCTGGATTACCGAGATCATGAGAAGGACCAGATGACGTGTCTCGACACACTGGCCGCTTACTATGTACAGCAAGCACGGAAAGAAAAGAACAAAGATGCAAAGAAAGAGCTCATCACGCAGGCTACCCTGCTGTACACCATGGCTGACAAAATCATCATGTACGACCAGGTACGGGCACAGCAGACGTGAGTGTGAGATGTAGTGTGGTGTTGTATGGTAGAAAGGAATGTACGGAGATGCAGATTAGCGCATGATATGTAATGGTTCAGGGAGGCTTGAGACACACTTGGGCATTGATGATGTTGTATAGCAAGGCCACAGTGTGGTATGCCAAGGGGACGATTATCACAATGTACAGGGAGGTGAAACTGTATGGAACACCTGTTGCACAACTGACATCTTCGCAAGAACTGGAGTAAAGCTTTTCCTTGAATTGATCCTACAACATTCAAGCCAATCAGAATAGTTTGAAATGTTACTGCATAAAGGAGCATCATTCATGTCACTGTAGTTATGATACCCAGTTATGTTGACAAAACGGTACCATACGTATTATCAATTAAAACGTTTTATCAATCATTTTTTCCAATAATCTATTGGACACGCTAGAAGCAGGAAACATGTTCCCGATGTTGGGGGAGTCCAGAACTAGGGGCAACAGTTTAAGAGTAATGGGTAAGCCATTTTGAATGGAGATGAGGAAACACTTTTTCACACAGTTGTGAGTCTGTGGAATTGTCTGCCTCAAAGGGCAGTGGAGGCCGGTTCTCTGGATACTTTCAAGAGAGAGCTAGATAGGGTTCTTAAAGATAGCGGAGTCAGGGGATATGGGGAGAAGGCAGGAATGGGGTACTGATTGTGGATGATCAGCCATGATCACATTAAATGGTGGTGCTGGCTCAAAGGGCCGAATGGCCTACTCCTGCACCTATTGTCTATTATCCCCGCTGTTTTTTTAATTTTGTGACCAATTAACTTCTAATTACATATACCAATAACTAAAACATAAAATGAATGTTAAAAATCAAACATTATTAAAATAATATACACTAAAAACATTAGGTGCAAGAACACCACACTAGAACAGCATATCATCACAGGGAAGCGTGATAGTGCCTAATAAACCCTATTACATTTTTTCTTCAATGAGTCCCTCGACTCTGTCAGTTCTCTAAGTCCCAAGGCTGCAATAAATCAGTCATACAGTATAGAAACGGCATGACTGCTGTTCTTCTCAATGCTGCGCCTCAATGACTGCCCGTCTCCACCCCCCCCCCGGACTATCCAATCACCAGCAAATTGCACGGATACCACTGCATATGTATATGCATTACTTGTTTATTCGTAAGTTCTCCCTTCAGAGATACCAACTGCATTTTGTTGTCTCTGTATTGTACACTGCACAATGACAATTAAAGATTGAATTGAATTGAATTGAAAACAGACACTTCAGCCCAACTTGCCAACACCGACCAACATGTCCCATTTAAACTAATCCCACCTGCCTGCGCTTGGCTCATATTCCTCTAAAACTATCCAATCAGTGGACCAGTCTCAGTTTTTCTTAAACGTTGTAATAGTCCCTGCATCAATTACCTCCTGTGACACCTCGTTCCATACATCCACCACCCTTTTTGTGAAAAGGTTACCCCTCAGATTCCTATTAAATCTTTCCCCCTTCACCTTAAACCTATGCCCTCTGGTTCTCAATTACCCTATTCTGGGCAAGAGACTCTGTGCATCTACCCGTATCATTTCTCTCGTGATTTTATAAACCTCTATAAAATCATCCCTCATCCTCCTAAGAAGGATGCTCCAAAGAATAGAGTCCCAGCCTGCTCAACCCTATACGGTTCTGGCAACATCCTCGTAAATCTTCTCGTACCCTTTCCAACAGTTGATGATGACATGACATTTCTAAATTCAGGAAAGAATGTAAAAACGGGTCGTTGAGGTGAATAGCAGAGATGCATATAAGAGGTAACTCTCCACAAATGAAATCTCCAGTGGAGTAATAATAAATCAATATATTTTTAATTATTGGGCTAAAAGCATGGTGAATGTTGGAGTGGCAAAGTAAGCATTACTTCATGAATAGGGACAAACATTAGAAACTTCACTTGCCTATAAATATCACATCCGGAATATCAGTGGTAATGTTCATGCATAGGCAGCTGCCATAGAATGTCTAACCAGGATAACATGGACTGCTGCTTTCAATGGACTCAGAATAATCACACTTGCTATGATGATCCAGAAGGTGACTCACTAACAAACCTGAGGTAATTCTCAATAGTCACTGAGTCTTGTAACTAGTTTCACAGCATAAACGTTCAGATGTACCTCCTCCATTCTTGGACATCAAACCAAGTGACGTAAAGCAGTTGACCTCAACCCTCCTACTGGAAATGAAGGCAAAATGTGATGAAAGCTCTTTGCATTGTTAATTGGTAACTGCGCTCCTGAAGTGTCTTAAAAGTTGCAAATCATTTGTATGTGAAGTCATGGAGTTCCTGGAAGAGACAGAACCAATCCTAGCCACAGTAGGAGAAGAGATGAACCAGGGGAGGACTTGGAGTGAGTTGACGTTTGGAGGATCGTGACGTGGTCCTGCAGTATTTTGCTAAGACAAATGAACACCCCTCCATACCTCATTCGAAGTGACCTTGACTGAGAAATTGAGACAGATTATATCTGGCAATGTTTGCCTCTGAGCTTCATAAACTTCATAAAATGAATGTTTCAGACACCCTTCTGTATGAATGATCTCCATCAAACAATGCAGCATTTGAAAGCTGAATTCTTTAGAAATGCCAGGTGAGATAGATTGAATCTGCGTCTTGTGTGATAACGTCAGTATCTCATTGGTTTTGAAGCTGATGCCCGATGTCATTTGAAGGAAGATGTAACACAGGAGGGAAAACCGTTTTTAAGGAAATGCTGATAAGCTGAGATGAAGCAGGACTTGTGAAACAAACATCAGAGTCTACCTGCTGAAAGGCATGTTTGTGTGCTGTAAATTCTATGTAAATAATTAATGTTGAAAGGTGTCTTTGCCTAATGTGCACTCTTATCTGTAGAACCACTTGCTGGGGAGAGCATGCTTCTGTCTGCTGGAGGGCGATAAAATGGACCAAGCTGAGGCGCAGTTCAATTTTGTGCTCAATCAGTCGCCGAGTAACATCCCCGCACTCCTGGGTAAGAATTGTCTGAAGGCAAAGTATGCAACAGGTTCTTGGCTCTGATTGGGAGAAGAGGCAGATTCTTCTTCCTCTGCATTATCTATAAAGAATTTACAATGGCCATTGAGCAATTAAATCAAAGCGGGTATCCACATTTTCAGCCGTGTGAATGATAAATGAAACCTATTTCCCACGGTCCTGCTAATCTGAAAGTACCTCAAGCTGCTGCAATCTTCTGACATACGACGTTGGTGTCCCAAAATCAGTGATGTACTTGCAGTGTACCATCATTGTTGTAATGAAGCAATTGGCATACAGCAGGCTCCCACAAATTGCAATCAACTGTCTGCTTTATGTCGGCACACGAGATCACAGATGCTGAAATCTGGAGTAAAAGTGGAGAGCTGCTGGAGAAATTCCAGGCAGCATGTGAAGGGAAATGGGCAATCAGATGAAGGTCCATCAGCAACTCTCTTAGTCTATGTTTCATGTTTTGAGGGCTAAATGTCGTCGTAATATAGAGGACATTCCCTTGCTCTTTTAAGTGTTACGTCATTTATATCTTCCAGAGAAGGCATACGTGTCTCAGTTTAACACCACCTCTGAAAAATAAATTTCCAAAAGTGCACCCCTCCCTCAGTGCTGGCAGACGAATATAAATCTGGGTTGTGTGCTCAAGTATCCAGAACGGGATTGAATCCTCAATCTTGTGTCAAGAATCTAGAGTGTTACCATTTGAACCAGGAGACTGGTACCAGGAGGTAGTGCCCTTGTGATACATGCTTTATCTGATTCAGAAATTATCCTGCAATGATGTTGAAAGTAATTTTTCTTGAATCTCAGCCTGCGATTAAAAGCAGCTAATGAATTACCAGAGGACTGAGTTGCTACAAGTAAATTGGCTTGATCGCAGGCTCCTGACCCAAGCAACCCACGACTTGCAATTTGTACACCGCCAGTTTAAGTATCCAAATAGCATGTAACCATTTGTCTTTTATTCCCTATCTGCAGGAAAAGCTTGCATCTCCTTCAATAAAAAAGATTACAGAGGTGCTCTGGCTTATTATAAGAAGGCTCTTCGGACTAATCCTGGATGTCCAGGTAAGGAATGGCTCTAGTTACTCCAACACAGGTTCAGTCAGCAATCAAAATTACTTAACAGCTGCATCAACCCAAACTGATTCCTCTTAAAAAGATACTTGTGATGACACCAATAATGCTAGAATCAAGGGTACACAAAAAGCTGGAGAAACTCAGCGGGTGCAGCAGCATCTAAGGAGCGAAGGAGATAGGCGACGTTTCGGGTCGAGACCCTTCTTCAGACAAGATTTATGTTGCAGTTTAATAGAGTTTAGATTCATAGTCATTCAGCACGGAAATAGTTTTTTTTGACCTAACTTGTCCATGCCAACCATGATGACCCATCTAAGCTAGATTTATTTGCCTGCAATCGGCCTATAGCCCTCCAAACCATTCCTGTTCATGTGCCTGTCTAAGTATCTTTTAAATTATGTAAAGGGCCTGTCCCACTTACGTGTCCTTGGCACGCAAATTATGCAACCTCGTGGTCGCGTTGAGGCGTACGGGCACCGCATGGCCGTGCGGGCCCATTTAGAATTGCGGAGGGGTGTGTAGTTGTGCGTGACATCGCGCGGGGCTCCGAAATCTTCGGCTTGTCGCGGAACTGACGGCCAAAGTAGGACAGGCCCAAGACCCTGGCGCGACGCAACGTCTCACCTTCAACAGCAACAGAAGCAGGGTAACGATCACCAAGCTCGACCTGGGGCTCACAGCTGTTGCGGTCCGGATCTGCCCCCACTTCTACTCCCAAAGCGGGGCCAAGAAAATTGAAGATAGACACAGAATGCTGGAGTAACTCAGCGGGACCGGCAGCATCTCTGGAGAGAAGCAATGGGTGACGTTTCGGGTCAAGACCCTTCTTTTCAGACTGAAGAAGAGTCTCGGCACAAAACGTCACCTGTTCCTTCTCTCCAGAGATGCTGCCGGTCCCGCTGAGTTACTCCAGCTTTGTGTCCATCTTCAAATGACGTCGCGCTCCAGATGGCTGTGCGTAATCGCACCCGACCTTCGCGGAACCATCGCGGTTCAACAAATTGTGCAATTTGCGTGCCAAGGACACGTAAGTGGGACAGGCCCTTTAGAGTACCTGCCTCTACTACCTCCTCTAGCATCTGGTTCCATACACTCACCATCCTCTGTGTGGAAAAAGTTGCCCCTCGGATTCATATTATTTCTTGCTCCTCATGACTTAAACATATGTCCTCTTGATTTTGATTCCCCCTGCCCTGGGTAAAAGATTGTGCGTTCACCCTATCTATTCCTCTCATGATTTTATACACCTCTATTACATCACCTGTCAGTGTCCTACGCTCCAAGAAATAAAGTTCTAGCCTGCCCAACCTCTCCGATTAGCTCAGCCCCCAAAGGTTGTTTTATTTGAAACTGCCATTTAATAGTCTTTCTTACTGCAACTTCTGATATAGCCACACTTTCCAAGAACTCAAATTCTGTATATCGCAATTGTCAGGGGGTATTGAAGTGTGCAGCAGTCACACTTGTGTAGATTTCTCCTTTATTTGCATATAATAGGAGAGGGGGTGGGGTCTTTGAGGGGGCAGGAATGGGGCGTGTTTCCAAAGAGGCAGCAGGGAAAACAGATTTCCTGTGATGACAATGGAAGGCTGCAGGAATCAGAATTCCAGGGATGGCAATGGAGTCCCAGCAGGGCTCCTATCATGATAGCCCTGTTGGGATATTAAGAAGTGAAGGAAGAATAGATTGGACAACATGGGATTTTAAAGAGTGTGGAGTGAGGCAAGCATGGATTAGGAAAAACACAATCGTTAAATGTTATTTGGAAATTTTAACTGGCAAAGTGCTCAAGTTATGTTTTGTGGCTACTGTGGGCCAAGATACTCTGAAGGAGAGGAGAACATGACAGCTTTGCCTGCTGTTTGGCTTTTGTGCTGGAATACATGGGTTGTGAGTTGCAATCAAAATCGTCTCAGTGAGTAACTGCAATGCATTTTATATATGGTACACAGTACCGCACAATGGCACAGAGGGGTGACTGTTCAAGCTCCCTAAAACATTCTTGGATAAGTGCTTTCTTTCAGTTATTCGGAGTGGGAATGGAGTTAAATTTCTCTTGATAGCAAATATTTCTATAAACTCATTAATGATTGGATTTTATCACAAAGAAGAGGCCGTCTTTGTCTCAGAAGAAGCTTGTTCCAAAAACTTATATTTTTATTCCTTAGAAACTATTATTTACTCAAGCTTTTATTGTTGTTTCCTTTCCACTGCACTAAATAAAATAGTGACCTATTCCTTTTGCTTGTTTTTTGAATGATATGGGCGACAATTCCGAACAGTAATATTAGTGGGAATATTATTTTACTGATTGTCCCTCTCTGAAAAATGAGCAGTGTTTCTTGCGATTAGTTTTACTAGATTTCCGCTCCTGTTTCTTGTTTCCACAGCCGAGGTGCGGCTAGGTATGGGCCATTGCTTTGTGAAGCTGAGCAAGCTGGAGAAAGCTCGGTTAGCCTTTGGTAGGGCTCTCGACCTCAATCCCAAATGTGTGGGGGCACTTGTGGGGCTTGCTGTCCTGGAGCTGAATAATAAGGAGGTGAGTTTATTGTCTGAGTTACTATGCTTTTCTGTCACAAATGAAATAGAGCTGTTGCAGAACAGATGTAGGGATTCATCTCTTTACCGTAGTTACATTGATGGCCCCATAGCAGAAGTGTCCACATCGCGGGGCTGGAAACTGGAAACATCCTGAGCTAATTCTGCTACCACCATCGTCTATTGCGACAAGTGATGGCTTCCACTGATTGTCGCCGGAAGCTTGCATCCTTTTTAGGACGGACGATGACAGCGAGGTCAACATTTGTAACAAGATGGACACAAAAGAAGAAGAGTTACATTGATTGACAAATTAAAAATGGGTGCAACTGCAAATATTTTCCTTTAACTCCTTCAGGACATTGCAATCACGAGTTATATATTATTATTCACCCCTGAAAGTAATGGTGGTGCTGACTTAAAGCACTGCAGACAATATTGAACGTACTTCTATGGAGCTTTTGGGTCAGAGAATTCCTGGATTTATGACTGTTGAGTTATCTTAGTTTGACCAAAAAAAGCTCTTTAAAGTTGGACACATTGCAATTTAAAGATTCTGACAATGAAGAAATGGCAATATCAGGATGCAATATGACTTGTAGAGAAACCGGCAAGGGGACAATGTTCTCAGGCTCCTGCTGCCCTCGTGTGAGGGGTGCGATTGCTTTGTAGGGGAACCAATTAATTGGGAGCACATCTACATCCTTCGACACAAACACAGAAGTCCCAAACTTCTAACAATAAGTCGACAGAAGATGTTATTTTTGTGGGAAGGAACTGCGGGTGCTCCTAAGCCCTCAGTCGTCTTATGAGTGGAACTTATAACAGTCACACTTGGTCTCTCCAAAATAAAGTAGGCGACATCAGAAGCACCAAATGTAGTAGATGTGGTTAAATATGAACCTGTCTCACCTGAAAGGGATGCTGGGGTCCCTGGAAGGATGTGATGGAGGAGGTATAGGAACAGATATTACATCTTCTGCGGTTGTAGGGGAAAGTGCCCAGGGAGGGGGTGGTTTGAGATTTCGTGTTTCTCAACCTATCACTTGCTAGGTTTTGTCCCGCACCACCTCTCTTCCAGCATTCCTCCCACTAGTCTGAAGGAGGGTTTTGTCCTTCGTCTGAAGAAGGGTTTCGACTATTGAAACACTGACTATCCATGTTCTCCAGAGATGCTGCCTGACCCACTGAGTTGCTCCCGCACTTTGTCTTTTTCTGTAAACTAGTATTTGCAGTTCCTTGTGTCTACAATTTCTCAATCAACGTGGTTTTGATGCAGCATATATTACTAGGAAACCGGGTATGAAGAAATAATTAAACAGCTTGTGGAGAGAGCAGATTAAGAGTGCTTGTGATGGACAGTTCCAGTCAGCTCCACAGAGAGAGGCAAGCTAATTTGACTTTTCAAGAAAATTGTCTGCATCCTTCAGTCGCATTAAACCCTAAAAGTGTGGAGTTCAGTTCTTGCATAAAAGAGTTGGCTACCAACACTGCATTTTGTTTTGTTTGTGGTGTGAACATGTGACAGTGATTGTTTAATAAACCGCAAACTGATCCAATCTTTCCTGTTTATCTAGGCAGATTCCATCAAAAATGGTGTGCAGCTGCTTTCAAGAGCGTACACAATTGACCCCAGCAACCCAATGGTATTAAATCATCTGGCCAACCACTTCTTCTTCAAAAAGGTATCATTCATGCAGTAATGAATCCAGCTTTTCAGTGGTGATATAATAGCATGAGTAACCCAAGGGCCCACTCAAGTAATTCTTCTTCTTGCGTATGGCGTGCACAGCCTAAAGTTGTAGGACAACTTGTTCTATTTGATTTAATTTGATTGTGCACGGCAGGTTGATTGCATTCGTCGAAACAGGGTGGACCACGTGAAGGTTGCGATCTCCCACCCCAAGTAATTAATCGAATTGTTCTAAGCCCAACACCAGAGTTTGAGAATTTGAAAATGAAAAAGTCCCATACAAGTAAAATTGGCACAAACCTTTCGGATGGCAGTAATAGTCCGTAACTGGCTCAGCCACTATGTTCTGTGCCTTTGATTGCACTACAGTCTTTGTTTTTGCATTACTATGGTTACCTAGTATTGCAGTTATTAATTGATTGTAATTTGTATCATATTATCAGGGTATTGTTGCTTTTATGGGTCTGTTAAGCTGCAGCAAGTAAGAATTTAACTGTTTTGGGATTGCACTTAAACCTTGGTGCTCTCCCATTTCTCAGACTCCCCCAGTCATCCTCCTCTTGTCAAGAACCAAATTTAACTTTAAATCCAACTTCCTGCTATTGATCACAGATGTCTCCAATTGCTGGTCCCAATATACTTTGGCAATTTAACTGAAAATTAAAAACTCTTCCATCTTTTTCCCTCCTGAAATTCAACCCAAGTGAAGCAACATGTAAAAAGAAATTATGCCATCAGTTGTTGTAGTTTCACGTAAGCAATTTTGTTTTGATAGTACAGTAGTGGAGTTTGGTTCCTTGATATCACTTTCTCATTCGTTTTTAGGATTACAGCAAAGTACAGCATCTGGCTCTTCATGCCTTCCATAACACTGAGGTGGAGGCTATGCAAGCTGAGAGTTGTTACCAGTTAGCTAGGTCCTTCCACGTTCAGGTGAGTTAATGCAAACCTCAGTCATGCTTGTGTCTTCTATGTTATAGTGCCTGTGATATTGCAAATCAATTTTTGTGGGCTGGGTATTATTGTGTAGGACCAAGACAAGACCTTTCAGTTAAATCATAGCTAACCTGTACTGATACATACAACAACTTAGAAGAAGGCCAGTTGGCTCATCATAACTATTCTGTCTCGCAGGGAAGCAATCTTATTGGTCTCATTCTCTTGCATCTTATTCTCTCTCAAACAAATCCCATCATCTGCCTTTCAAAGAAATCTTGAGGGAGGTGTGCAACCAAACAAAGAGACAGGGGAAACAGCAACTTCAATCACAACCAACCAGAGATAATGAGAAATACCTAGAATTTGACGATCTAGCCACACATGCACCAAGTGCTGCCATATCTAGCAGTGGCCCTCAATCGCATGCAAGTCGGTCTAATTCGGTCAGTGAAGAATTAGCTTTTTCATTGTTGTAGAGGACAAATGTTCACAATAGATTCTCAGCCCAGCAATACACTGCCTCAGTGGATTGTTAGGGTGTAACTGAGTTAGGACAAGGGGTCTTAAGGATAAGTCAAAGACCAAGTGTTGTAATGCCACAGAGGGTAGTTGGGCATTCTGTGTGGTACCAGTATTGCTAATTGTGTAAATGGAATGCTAACATAATCTTGAGATTTAGCTATAACTAACTCTACAGCTGTGCTTGTTCTATAGGGTGACTATGACCAGGCTTTCCAGTACTACTATCAAGCTACCCAGTTTGCTTCCGTCACATTTGTTCTGCCCTTCTTTGGCCTTGGACAAATGTACATTTATCGAGGGGACAAGGAGAATGCTGCACAATGTTTTGAGAAAGTTCTAAAAGCCTATCCCAACAATTATGAAACTATGAAAATTCTAGGTTCACTCTATGCCACTTCAGAGGAACAGGAGAAGAGGGAAGTTGCAAAGGTACACTACCTTTCAAATTTACTTTCCCAACTTGACAATAAATTTGTGTCTTTTTATGACGTCAAACACATTTTCTAAAAATGTTTTCATCTTATTTTTAAGGGTCATTTAAAAAAAGTGACTGAACAATACCCAGATGATGTAGAGGCCTGGATCGAATTGGCTCAAATCCTCGAACAGTCAGATATTCAGGTATGAGGGCAATAATTCTAAATCATGAAATAAGTATAGAAAATGCTTATGAACAAACGTTTCCAATCGTTACCCTTCTTCAGCCGGATGAAGGGTCCCGATACAAAGCATTGTCCATTCCCTCCACATGCTGCCTGACCTGCTGAGTTCCTCCAACATTTTGTTTTGCTCAAGATTCCAGCATGTACAGTTTCTTGTGTCTCCAGAAAATGTTGATTACACTCATCAGCGGAGTCACCACCTGGTATAAGAACAGTTATTCTTTCCAGTCATTGTCCTTTCGTCTGCAGAGGCTGGGGAAAATGGGGTGGGGGGTGAGGTAACATCATAGGAAGTTGCAAATTAAGGTGGAATATTAGTAATGAAGGGCAAAAAAATTAGAGGAATATAAAGGAATAAATTGTGGGTCGAAAGGATTTGTAAATGCAAAAGAAAAATAATTGCAGTTGTACAGTTCAGTGCTTAGCTAACGATCAAAGACACGGAAACTAGAGAATATGGCACACCTATATGGCATGACTTGAGTTATCGAGCTCTAGAATGATAAAGCTGCACATCACAGAAACAGGCCCTTCGGCCCACTTTGTCCATGGCAACCATGTTGACGGATTTAACCATTTGCTTACATTTGGCCCATATCCGTCAAAAACCCTCCTGTCCATATTTCTGTGGAAATGTTTTTTAAAAGTCATAATTGTATCAGCTTCTATAGTTTCTTCTGATAGCTCATTCCATATACCCGAGTTTAACCTCTCGTGGGCTTTACCTGATACTTGGTGGTATTAATGTGGTTGAATTCTGTTTATAGGGTGCACTCTCGGCCTATGGTACAGCTACACGTATCCTTCAGGAGAAAGTGCAAGCTGATGTCCCTCCTGAGATCCTCAACAATGTCGGGGCACTTCATTTCCGATTGGGAAATCTGGGAGAAGCCAAGGTAAAGTTCTCTTGGGGCATTTAAACCAGCAGATTTCCATCTTTCTCATGAGACAGTCAATTTTGGCAATGATTTATCATGTAGAATTCCGCCTTCATTGCTGGTTTCCAAGTTATTTTCTTCTCCTTCATCCTCTTCCTGTTGTTTGAAAGGTGGGTTTCTTTATCATGCCTGCCCCAAGAATTAGACAAACGTACAATGGCAGATAATAGGAACCTGCCCTTCGGCCCACAATGTTTGTGCCAACCATGATACCAATTTAAACTGATCCTATCTGCCTGCAGGTGATCTGTATGGCTTTATTCCGTGCCTGTTCATGGCAATCTAAATACCTCATTTAATCTAAACGCCTCAATGCCTCGTTACAAGTCTCATTTGAATTTCCCCCTTAAAGCTATTCCTGAGATTATTTGACATTTTCACCCTGGAAAAATGTTTTGACTATCTACGCTACCTGCCCTCTCATAATTTGTATACTTCTATAAGGCTGCTACTCGGCCTCTGAAGCTCCAAGGAAAACAATCTAAGTTTGTCCAACCTTTCTTCATGCCAATAGCCCTAAGCCTATTGAATTACTCCTGCACCCTCTCCAAAGCCGCCACGTCTTTCCCGCAATGGGCTGACCAGAACTGCACACAATACTCCAAATGCGGCCTAATCAAAGTTTTCTAAAGCTGCAGTATGACATTGATTCTTATACTCAATGCCCTGACTAATGGCCAGGATCCACATGCCACCTTCACTCTATCTACTTTGTTGCCACTTTCGGGGAGCTATGAATTTGCACTCCAAGATCCCTCTGTGTATCCCAATCTAATTTAACATCCCAAAGTGCAAGACCTTATACTTGTCTGGATTATACACCATCTGCTTGTACTCCACCCACATTTCCAACTGATCTATGTTCAGCCATATCCTTTGACAGCCTTTCTCACTATCACTGATCATGTAAATAACAGAGGTCCCAGCACTGATCGCTATGAAACAGCACTTGTCATAGACAATCAGAAACTCCACCCCTTCCCCTTTCACCACCATCCTGTCTTCAATGACCAAGCCAATTTTGAATCCAATCTACCCAGTCACTGTGTATCCCATATGCATTAACTTCTAGATCAGCCTACCCTGTCCACGGTGCCCTATTTCACACATAAGGAGTTATTCTTGACAAGCTTTGTGTTATCGATAATAGTATCCTCTAACCTATTTGGCCTGATGCATCTGGTTGCAAATAAAATAACTTGGTTGTTCTTGGCAGAAATATTTCTTGGCTTCACTCGAACGCGCAAAGGCTGAAGCAGAGCACGATGAGCACTATTACAATGCAATCTCAGTCACCACCTCCTACAACCTGGCCAGGCTCCATGAAGCCCTGTGCGAATACCATGAAGCAGAAATACTGTACAAGAATGTTTTAAGAGAACATCCAAATTATGTAGACTGTAAGTAATTTCTCAGCCCAGTTCTTTTGGTGTGGTAGTCATGAACTAAGCAGTGATGGTGATTACGAAGTCAAGCGTGAAGCCTGGCCTATAAATGTGGAATTATGTTTGTTGGACTATGATATGTTTTTGCTGCAGTTTTTTAACAGTGAATGAATGAATAATACTTTATATCGTCACGTGTCCCTAGGTACAGTGAAATTCTTTGTTTTGCCTACAATACACAAGTACAAGTATGCAAGAGTCGCCACGTATAGGGCATCGACAAGGTTACACAAGTATTCATTCTTGGCACCCCCTCCCCCTCCAGTCCCTCTTTGTTCTCTCAATCCCCCACCCCCCCACGCCAGGTCCCTCTTTGACCTCCAGCGCTCAAGCAGTCCCAGTCCTTGGCCGATCTCCGGCAATCACGCGGGCCCGTCCTCAACCGCCCATCCCTGGGACTCAGCCGCCCACCGCCAGGCCCTCTCTTGGGCGGCTCCGCAACGTTTGCCAGGCGGTTTCCTACTGCGCCGCCATAGGGTTCTCATTGCTAATTGTGAGAGTGAGAAACTGACTTGTGTATGGGATGGGGTGGCAATTGTATTTCTATAACCCCCTTTCTTTGAAAGTGCTAATGCATTACGCAGCAGTTGAAATAACTGAACAATGGAGGCTTTAAGGGCTGAATGACTCACTCCAACTCCTGTTTTCTATATTAACAATTTGTTAGCTGTACTGATTGTATGGGTGTGTTGATTAAAATTCAGATGCTTCAAACAGTTCCATGAAAGGATTATACAGTGTAGTGTGAGGGAGGTGACTGTGTCCCTAAAGGGCCTGTCCCACTTAGGCGATTTCTTAGGTGACTGTCAGTCGTAGCAGGTCGCCGAAAAACCTGCGACTGAACCCCCCCTACGACAATGTCTACGACATGCTACAACAACCTACCATCTAATCGACGGCAAGCTACCGACAACCAGCGACCCATTAGGACGTCCACCTACGACCACACAGGCAACAACCTATGACAACCGGTCAACCTATGTCCACCCGCCACAAGCTATCACAAGCCACGACCCTATCGGCGACAACTGGAGACAGTTCAGTCACCGGTATCTGTTGCTGGTGACATAGGTATTCACCAATGAAATTCACCGAAATCAGCACCGGCGACAACCTACGTTACCTGGCGAAAACCTACGACAGCACCTATGTCAAGAGAAGTCAAGCTACGCTCTTTGGCGTGAACCCACTATCGCCGAAAAATTTTGAACATGTTGAAAATCCAGTGGCGACCAGAAAGACGCTACAACTCTTTGGGCGACTGAGGAGACTATTCAAGACCATATAGGAGACACCCAGCGACCATGTGGCGACAGCCTAGTCGCCTAAAAAATGGCCTAAGTGGGACAGGCCCTTAACTGACAGATTGTGACAAAAGATAAAATGACCTGCCAATTCCTAGTTCTGTAATTTTCACATGTTGTGGCAAGAAAACGTAATTGTTCAATAGCGACAGTTCTTTCAGGCATTTTCTGGAAAGATGTCTAGCCTGCTTTTTTCCTCACTTTGTAATCTCCACATAGGTTATTTACGATTGGGCTGCATGGCGAGAGACAAAGGGGAATTTTTATGAAGCCTCCGACTGGTTTAAAGAAGCTCTACAAATCAACCAGGTTAGTTCAAGCGAGCATAGAAGAGTTTGTAAACACCTCACAACGTAAAACTGATTTTATTACATCTCCCATTTATGTAACCATATTGTGACTTTTCATGGGAACTTGACCAAGATACTTAAGATATTGGTCTTAAGTATCCAATTAAGACCAATAATTGGATCTTAATTGTTGACAAAAGGCTTGTTAAAATAATGTTAACATTTCAAAGTAATTAGAAGATATTTGTAGGGGAATTACTGATTTTGGACCCATGCAGCTGAAGAATGGCTATAAAAGGAGAGGCAGTCTGCAAGCCCAGAGAGTGGAATTTGAGGACTGCTGATTACTTGTATGTTGTCAAAATGGAGACTGTAGAAGATGAAGCCTAGCTGTTATAGAGAAGGGCCAGCAGTGTCGTTATCATCATCAGCGATCATTCAAAGTCGAGTATGATTATCCTCCTGGTGGGTCCATGTTGTGAGTTGCCCCTCCAGGTGGATGACTGTGCCTGACATATCTTAAAGTAAGTTGTCCAGTGTATGCACAGCTACCACATGGTCCTAGACAGAGAGACCTGGGACCAATGGCATGGATCACAGGTAGATAGACACAAGAAGCTGCAGTAACTCAGTGGGACAGGCAGCATCTCTGGAGAGAAGGAATGGGTTACTCCAGCTTTTTGTGTCTACAGTTTAAACCAGCACCTGTAGTTCCTTCTTACACAAGGATTACAGGTAGTTGGGACTTTCTCACTGCTGCAGCCGCCTTCTGCCTTCTCAGATGTTGTGGCACCACCTGCTGGCCAGCTACCATCCTTCGCCTGTTTCACCATTGAGGTCTTGGGCCACATTTTTGTCAGCGATCTCCTCCTTGACCTTCCCACTAGGGATGAACCTGCCAGGACCATAACTCCAGACTGTTTAGTTCTCAGCAGCTTTGGCACACACAAGCTTCTCCACTGTGACAAGGTAGCGACCTTCGGAGAAGCCAGCAGTGATATTGCCCTATCTCAGTTGAGACCGGCTCTATTTCCGTTCCAAATCAAATCTGTGTGTGTTGAATATTCCACACACAGCTCTCTGGCCTTTGAGTCGTGTCAAGTAACCTAAACTGAGTTGGCCGGTTACGGAAAACATTACTGAAAGCTTGATCTTGAGAGGAAAGAGAAATGCTCAGGTGAAGTGCAGCCAATGACAGTTTGTTGAAATTAACCATTTTCACTTTGCTCTCAGGACCACCCGGATGCATGGTCACTGATCGGCAACCTTCATCTCGCCAAACAGGAATGGGGGCCAGGGCAGAAGAAATTTGAGCGCATCTTGAAACAGCCGTCCACTCAGAACGACACCTACTCCATGCTGGCCTTGGGCAATGTTTGGCTTCAGACTTTGCACCAGCCAACGAGGGACAGAGAGAAGGTAAGAAAAGATAAAGGGAAATCGTAAATCTCCAAGCCTACTGGCGGCATTTAATCTACCTCCCGCTGTTCCTGTGTATTTGTGTGTCAATTTAAAAGCCTCTTTAATGGCACTGTCATATCTGCTTTCACCACTACCCCTGGCAGTGCATTCCAGGCACCTGCCACTCTACGTGGAAAAACCTGTCCTGCGCATCTCCTTTAAACTTTCTGTACCTATTTCAATCAATACCAATATACTTACCAAAAAAATTAGACTCTGATATTACAAACTTCTTGTGGGATTATAAATCACACAGAATTCAAAGAAAACATTTGTGTAAATCTAAAGAATCAGGGGGGCTGACACTCCCTAACTTATTGTATTACTATTGGGCAGTGAATATTAAAAAAGATAATCTATTGTTTGGACAGTTCTGCCCAACAAGTAGATTGGATAAGAATGGAGAAAGAGGATTGTTCCCCTTATAATATAGGAGCGATCCTTCTTTCCCCGATGAAACTGAACAATATAATATATAAGAAGAATCCAATTATTCACAGTATAATACGAATCTGGAAACAAATAAAATTAACTTTAAAATTAAGGAATGCATCGCTTCTTTCCCCAATAGCTAACAATCCCTCATTCAAACCATCTATTATTGATAAAATGTTTATCCATTGGGAAAGAATAGGAATTAAAATGATGGAAGATATGTATGAAATGGGAAAACTTTTATCATTCCAACAATTACAACTAAAATATAATTTGAAAAGTAACCAATATTTTAATTATCTTCAAATTCAAGATTATTTGAAAAATATATATACAAGGATATCAAAATCTAACCTCAGATTTATTAGAGGAAGGAATGAATAGAAAGGCAGAATCAAGCAATCTTACTTATATAATATAATTTTAAATATAGAAACACTAACGACAGAGGCAATTAGAAGGGACTGGGAACAGGGGTTATTGATAAAAAATCCCGAACGACAGATGGAATAAAAATCTATTATATGTACATAAATGTTCGATTAATGTAAGACATAACCTAATTCAATTTAAAATTTTACACAGATTATATTACTCGAAAACCAGATTGAATAAAATATTTCCAAATGTTTCCCCCATTTGTGATAAATGTCTAACTCAAAATGCCACTATAGCACATTCCTTTGTCTCTTGTACAAAACTGCATACATTTTGGAATGACATTTTTGGAACTTTTACAAAACTATTTAACACAAAATTGAACCCCAATACAGAACTGATTATCTTTGGATCAATGGAAGAGGGGAGTAAATTAACTACGTTCCAAGAAGCTCTTCTTAATTATGGTTTAATAACAGCAAAAAAACTTATACTCAAATTCTGGAAAAACGCAACCACGGCAACGTTCAAAATGTGGATTTCAAATATGTCGGAAACGCTATATCTTGAAGAAATGAGATTTTCTTCCTACTAGGCAAAGTAGCAATTCTTAAAGACTTGGTTTCCTTTTATCGACTTTTTACAAGCATATGGTGCAACAGAACATAACCTTAGAAATTAAATGGTTCAGAACCGGCTGACGGATGGGTAAAGATACGAAATAGGTAGATCTCTCCGAATTTATTTACTCTCTACTTTCTATTTTTCTTTCAATCTTCTTAGCTTTTTTCTCTGCTCTCTATCTCTTTCGCTATCTGTTTCTACTCGCTTGTCTATCTATTTCAACACTATTTTCCTTTTTCTTTCACTGTTCTTTTATTATTAAATTAAAAATAAGAAGTTGTACAAGAATGGTAATGTGTGTGTATGTATTACGTACTTAGGTACCACACTACTGTACTTCTAACAAAAATACATTTTTTTTTAAACTTTCCCCCGTACCCTTAAACCCACACCCTCCTGTATTTGACATTGCCACCCCTGCAACAATCCAAGTTTGTCCAACCTCCGTTTACAGCTAATATCCTCTAATCCAGGCAGCATTTTGGTAAATCTTTTCTGCATCGTCTCCACACACTTCATGTAATGGAGTGACCAGAACTGCACACAACACTTCAAATATGGTCTAACCAAAGATTTATAAAGTTGCAACTTATAATCAATTACCCGGTCAATAAAGACAAGTAAACAAAATGCTTTCTTTCCCACTCAATCTACTTATGCTGCAATTTACAGGGTGATCCTGGGAGCTTATGGATTTGGATCCCAAGATCCCTCTGTTGATCAATAACTGTTAAGGATCCGGTCATTATTTGTATACTTTTCCCTAATATTTGACCTACAACATCTCCCACTTGCACAAATTAAACTCCATCTACCATTTCTCCTCTGATATCTCTTGCTCTGTCCTTTGACAGCCTTCTTCACTGTTTGCAACACCACCAATTTTTGTGCCGTCCTGGGCTAGCAATAATACAAGGAGCATGAAAGAGGAGTTTTTGTAGTGTGTTCTGGAGAACTTCCTTCATCGTGTGTTTCTAGCCTGATGGCATTGTTGGATGGTGTTCTGAGAAAAAGCAGGGGCAAATGGAGCAAGAATCAAGGGGGGCCTTCAAGGAAACAACAGTCATAATGTCATAAGTTCACATTAGTTATGGAAAAGGATATAAACTATGCCAAGATTTTTAAAAAATTGGAGAAAGGCCAATTTTGATGGGATGAGAACTGATCTAGTTTGGATAAATTAAAATCAAAGCTTGGCAAGGAAAGCAGGAACAGTGGTCCCATCTGTGACTGACAGGAAAAATAAAGATTGTATTAAATCCAACATTGCCGAGTTCTAAAACATTCCCCATCATAGAGTCATAGTGTGGAAACAAGCCCTTCGGCCCATCTTGCCAATAATGTCCCAGCTACACTAGTCCCACATGCCTGCGCTTGGTCCATATCCCTCCAAACCTGTCCTGTCTGTTTCTTAACGATGGGATAGTCCCAGCCTCAACTACCTCCTCTGGCAGCATGTTCCATACACCCACCACCCTTTGTGTGAAAAAGTTATCCCTCTGATTCGTATTAAATATTTTCCCCTTCTCCTTGAACCTATGTCCTCTGGTCCTCGATTCTGGACACGAGACTGTGCATCTACCCAATCTATTCCTCTCATGATTTTGTATACCTCTATAAGATCCCCTCCTCATCCTCCTGCGCTCCATGGAATAGAGACCCAGACTACTCAACCTCTCCCTATAGCTCATACCCTCTAGTCCTGGCAACATCTTCATAAATCTTTTCTGAACCCTTTCAAGCTTGACAATATATTTCCTATAACATGGTGCCCAGAACTGAACACAATATTCTAAATGCGGTCTCACCAACATCTTATACAACTGCAATATGACCTCCCAACTTTTATACTCAGTGCTCTGACCGATGAAGGCCAGTGGCAAAGACCTTTTTGACCACCTTATCTACCTGTGACTTGACCTTCAAAGAACCATGCACATGTCTGAAGAAAGGTCTCGACCCAAAACGTCACCCATTCCTTCTCTCCAGAGATGCTGCCGGTCCCGCTGAGTTACTCCAGCATTTGGTGTCTACCTTTAATTTAAACCAGCATCTACAGTTCTTTCCTACACACCTATACTCCTAGATCCCTCTGCTCCACAATGCTACCCAGAGGCCTACCATTTATTGTGTAGGATCTGCCTATATTCGACGTCCCAAAATACAACACCTCACACTTCTCTGTACTAAATTCCATCAACCATTCCTCTGCCCACCTGGCCAATCGATCCAGATCCTGCTGCAGTCTTTCACAACCATCTTCACTATCTGCAAAACCATTAACTTTTGGATCATCAGCAAATTTTCTAATCTTGCCCTGTATGTTTAAGAAGGAACTGCCGATGCTGGAAAAATCGAAGGTAGATAAAAATGCTGGAGAAACTCAGCGGGTAAATCTTGCCCTGTATGTTCTCATCCAAATCATTGATGTAGATGACAAACAGTACTGAACGCTGAGGCACACCATTAGTCGCAGGTCACCAGTCCGAGAAGCACCCTTCCACCATCACCCTCTGCTTCCTTCCATGGAGCCAATTTGCTATCCATTCAGCTATCTCTCCATGCAATCTAACCTTCCTCAGACTTCTTGTTATTTCTGGCAAAGAAAGTAAATATGTCATTAAGCTGGAAAGAGTGAAGAGAGGATTTATGAAGATGTTGCCTGGACTTGAGGGCCTGAGCTATGAGAGGTTGGGCAGGCCAGGACTTTATTCCTTAGAGTGCAGAGGCTGAGAAATGTACCATTTATAAGCCGCCAACTAGTGGAGAGGAAATTTAGAACCATGTTATCAGGAAAACTGCAGAGATGTGCAAAAGTAAATCCCACCTTCCCCCAAATTGATAAAGAGGGGACTCCAGCTGTTCAAATACAAGCTGAGCTAACAGAAAAATTGTATGGTGGCCTTTATTTAGGAAAGGATTTGATTACTGGAGTACTGCACCTGGATATTCTGCACATGTTGATCTCCTTGCTGAGAAGAGATATACTTGATAGAGAAGGAGTGGAGAAGTTTCCCTAGATTGGTACTGGGAAGTTCAAACCATTGGGTGTGCAGGAAAATGGTCAAGAGTTTTAACTGCTATGATTTATGTATCAAACAATCGTGGACACTATATTAGACAATGATGTGTCTTCACCTCCAGATTAAAAGCGATGTGTTTCGACTTATTCACAATTTATTTCCAATTCAATAACTTTGTAGGAGAAACGCCACCAGGACCGAGCATTGGCAATCTACAAACAAGTGCTCAGGAATGATCCCAAGAATCTGTATGCTGCCAACGGCATAGGTAGGTACTGTTCATTGTTCAAGAGAGAGGAGCAGACTGCCTCTCTCCTCATTCCAAATCCTTTTTTAAGGTTATATAAGAGACAGACATTGAGTCTGCTCTTGTTCTTTCAAACAGCAATTCAGTTTGCACTTATCGGTGGTTCTCCATGACTGCGTGATCTTTATTTTTCCTTCAAGTATTTATCCATTTCCATCTCCAAATCTTAAGTACCCATTGGATTTTTTTTTAAAGTGTTTTTTGTCGTGTCTCCTCCAGTTCTCATCTTAGTTGCCTTAAATCTCTGGCGATTGAACCATCGCCCATTGAAAACAGTTTCTTATCCATATGAGGAAAGATTGCATAGACTGGGACCGTATTTTCTGGACTTTAGAAGAAAAAGAGTAATCCGATTGAAGACAGGCTAGACATAAGAAGGATGTTTCCTCTGGCTGAGGAGCCAAGGATTAGGGGGCACAGTTTGAAAGTAAGTGGCAGGCAGTCTAATACTCGGATGAGGAGAAAGTTCTTCAGGCAGAGGATGATTAATGTTTGGAATCCTCCACCTTGGAGGGTTTTGTACTGTTCATTCGAAACTGATTGATAGATTTTGGTATATCGGGGAATTTGGTGATGGTGCTGAGGTAGATCAGATGTGAAATAGTAGTAGTTCAGTCTGAAGAAGGGTCTCGACCCGAACCGTCACCTATTCCTTCGCTCCATAGATGCTGCCTCACCCGCTGAGTTTCTCCAGCATTTTTGTCTACCTTTGTGCTGAGGTAGACGATCAGATGTGCTCTCTGAATGGTAAAGCAGGCTGTAAAAAGTAGATTTAAGCTGGTAAATCTGCTGCACCTGAATCCTTGATGTTCCTAAATACATCAGTCAAATCTCACCTTTATTTCTTTCTGTCCTTCAACCTTGTCTGTTCCAAGGAGAATGATCCCAAATTCTCCAAACTGTCCTATGTAATTATAATGCAGATCACCGGAACGATTGGGATTGACATTTTCTGTAGCTTTAAGGTCTTTCCTAAAGTGTGATGCACAAGTACTCCCAGGTCTCTCCATGCTTTAAAAATCCCATGATTTTAAAGGGTTGACTTTATTACGACCAGTACCAAAATGATTTCCCGGTGTTATTCCCTTTCAACAGGTGCAGTATTGGCACACAAGGGTTATGTCCGTGAGGCTCGGGATGTTTTTGCCCAGGTGAGGGAGGCTACAGCGGAAATCAGTGACGTCTGGTTAAACCTGGCACATATCTACGTGGAGCAGAAGCAGTACATAAGTGCCGTGCAGATGGTATGTACCAGACTAATCATTTCACTGTACCTCCTCGCATCTGACAATAATAAGTCAATGCCTAATATTCTTACCTTCCAATTAGAACATAGACTGCAGCTCAGGAACAGGCCCTTTGGCCTCCAGTGTCTGTGCCAAATATGCTGTCAAATTAAACTAATCCCTTCTGTCTATTGAGAAGGGACAGATGTCTGCCTGAAGAGCATATCTCCAATGCTTGGCACATGCCAATATGCTTTCTCAGTTTTCAGGCACAGAATTAATTAATTAACCAGCCGTTCTGACACCAGAGCTTAGTATATCTCTTTAAACGACTGTAAGGGAACTGTATTTCCCACATTAGGAACGCTAGACTTGTGGACACCCTGTACAAACAAATAAGCGTTTGGGATAGTCAGGGTATGAATGCGGGTAGATTTGCCAGTGGCTGTGAGGCTGCAGGCATCTTCTGCTGGTGGGAATGGGGCATTTCCATGTGCCATCTCTCCCCATCCCTACCTCCAAGATGCAAGGGGCCTGGGTGGGGCAGAGCTGGAGATGCTGCGCACACTCACTCACTCACTGACTTAGTGAGTGACACCAGCTGATGGTCACTCTTCACGCCCCTGTTCACTCTCGTGTCACTGCTGTTTCTGTGATCCTCTCTCACACATGGAATTATGTTTGTCAATTTCAGATGATAACTTTATGTCCTTAAACAAAAGAGAAGGCCTGCGCTTGAGGGGCCTAGCTGCTTACTCCTGATCCTAATTCGTATTGGCTGTCTCACTCGGGCTTTGTTATGGAACGTGTTTGGGGATCAGCAATGGGTGAGATCCGCTGTGACGGAGCCCATTGCCTGCACCCAGTGACAACACACAGAAGTAGGTAGTTCCCAATGTACTGTATTCTGGCATCTCAAAGGGAAAAGAGAAAATCAAAGTAATGGCCAAAAGAACTAGAGTGGAGATAAGAAACTTTTTATGCAGAAAGTTGTGATTCTGGAATATGCAGTTTGAAAGGGCGGTGGAAACAGACTCATCAATCTTGTTCAAAAGTTCACAAGCTAAGTAATTAGAAAATATTTGTGAACAACTGGGAAGGACCCAAGCAGTGGATCAAAGCAGAATGTGAAGAAGGATCCCGACCCAAAACAACGTCCATCCATGCCCTCCACAGATGCTGCCTGATCTGCTAAATTCCTCCGGCACTTTGTTTTTTTGCATTGGATCAAATGTACAGCTTTTCAAAATGGTCAACAGAAGAAAACCTTCTTATTAACACTTTTCACAACCGTAAGACATTGCTCAGCACTTTTTATCTCTATTGGAGCCCTAGTAAGAATTTTAGACGATGAGTACTGTGTTCTTTTGTTTTGACCAGTATGAAAACTGCTTGAAGAAGTTTTACAAACACCAGAGCACTGAAGTTCTGCTCTTCCTAGCGAGGGCTTACTTCAAATGCGGCAAACTTCAAGAATGCAAACAGACTTTGCTGAAGGTAATTTTTATTTTCATTGAGAAAGACTTAATTTCATAGGCTAAGCGCCATACCTACAAAACACTCAGCATAAATAGAATCATAGGGAGGCGGTTATTGTCTTGTTAATATGTTTCAGATAAAAATATAACTTTCAGGTGCATGAATTGGATAGAAATTAGCCCAAAAGATGCATGTTCTACATGTCCCATGCACATCACATCTCACCTTCTTCTGTTCATCCTGTTTGCAAATTCTTTTGTTGCTTCTTCACATGAGCACTCAGATTACTGTGCACTTCTGTTACTCGATATTGTAGTCGGTTCCACTTTGTAATCATTCTACGCCACTTGGCTGGTTTCATTCCCTGTGCCAGCATTTTGACTTGGTTCTTGGGGCGTAGTAAAGCCACACAGCACAGAAACTGGATCTTCAGCCCACCCTGAACATGCCAGCCAAGTTGACACACTGGGCTCGTCCCATTTGCCTGTACTTGGCCCATATCCCACTAAATCATTCCTATCCGTATATCTGTCCAAATGTCTTTCAAAAATCCAACTTGTAACAGTCATAGAGCATGTGTCATCAATGTCATTATAACATTTGATAATTCATTGTTTTTAGTTCCATGTGGTTCTTAAGTCAGGAGCAGAATTATGCCATGTGGCTCATCGTCTACTCTGCCATTCAATCATGGCTGATTTATCTTTCTCCCTCATCCCATGTTCCATAGTAGTCTTTTTCTCCCCCACTACCTCTCACAATAAGGACAATGCACACTGTCAGATGATACACAAGCTCAATAGGCGTCCTATAGACAAAATTCCTTATCACATGAACAACTCTTAAATTGAAAACTACTTTGATGATTTTTGCCTCCCACCTTCACTACATAACCCCTGACACCCTTATGCGGGTGTCTTTGGTGTGAAGTGGAGCTGGCATTTTCTTTTAGCCAATGTTGTTTGCGTTCTAAGATGAGGAAGATTTTCAACTTGTCTTTTATAACACTAGTTTTGCCAGGTTAATGTCCCTCTGCTCGGACATGTTGAAAATTGATGCACTTGTGTTCTCGCCAGGAGTGAAGGAAAAAATAAACCAGTACAGGAATTGAACCTGGGACGTTTGTAATCTGGACCCAGCATACCGGCAACTGCAACCATGCCGTTAAAGTGAAAATGTTTGCATGTTGACCATAATATTTCTCCGATGTGCATAGACTGTCCATGGAAGATGAGTTCAGTACTTGAGTAACCAAAGGAATGATTTATGTTCACAGGCCAGACACGCAACACCTAATGACACCGTGCTCATGTTTAACATGGCCCTGGTCTTGCAGAGACTGGCTACGTCAGTCCTGCGAGATGAAAAGAGCAATCTGAAGGCCGTATTGAACGCAGTCAAAGAACTGGAGCTTGCCCATCGGTAAGATGTGTAACTTGGAGTTAGTAGCATGAACCCAGGGACACGTTCCTGCCATGAGTTCTAATTCTGCAATTTGCACATTACAGGTACTTCAAATATCTCAGCAATGCCGGAGATAAGATGAGGTTTGACTTGGCCCAAGCTGCAGCAGAGGCCAGGTATGTGTCTGATCACACCCAATAGCCCGCATTTGGTCTCATTTACTTTTGGGCTGCGGAATTGCTTTTCAAGACTGATGTTTGTCACTGATACGTAGTTGCCTGAGGCTGTGTTTGATTTAGCTGAACATATAGTTGGTATTAAAGAGAGCAGCTAAGACTTGATAGTATTGACATTGGAATCGTGAATGGGCTCAGAGTGGAGAAAGGCAAGAGCTTCTCTTCAATATGGAGGGAGGAAGGGGAGGTACAATGGAGAAGAAGATATGGAAATGTTGAAAGTGCTGAATTGCTTGGGATGCCTCATGGCAAAACAAAGTGCTGGAAGAACTCAGTGGTTCAGACAGCGTATGTGGAGGGAATGGGCTGGCAACATTTCGGGTCGGAACCCTCCACAGATGCTGCCTGACCCGTTTCCTTCAGCACTTTGTGTTCCTATAAAGATTCCAGCATTTTTTGTTTTTTGTGTCAACATATGCTATTGTCCTTGCTAGTGACTCCATGCTGATTTTGTAGATCTGTTGAAAACAAGACTACTAATGGGAATACACAAGGAAAGGAATACTTGACGCACAACATTCCCAAGCACCAGCTGTCCCTCATTTTTACAGTATACAGTTAGCTGCGCAAACATGGAGGTTGTGATAGATTAAGGTAGCAAATTTTAAAATTGAGACGTTGCTTAACTGGGATACTGCAATTGTCGTGGCTCGCCAACATGTCCCAGCTACACTAGTCCCACCTGCCTGCGTTTGGTCCATATCCCTACAAACCTGTCCTATCCATGTACCTGTCTAACTTTCTTAAACATTGGGATAGTCTCAGCCTCAACTACCTCCTCTGGTAGCTTGCTCCATACATCCACCACCCTTTGTGTGAAAAAGTTACCCCTCAGAATCCTATTAAATCTTTTCCCCTTCACCTTGAACTTATGTCCTCTGGTCCTCGATTCCCTACCCTAGGCAAGAGAATCTGTGCACCTACTTGATCTATTCCTCTCATGATCTTATGCACCTCTATAAGATCACCCCATATCCTCCTATGCTCCAAGGAATAGAGACCCAGCCTCCTCAGCCTCTCCCTATAGCTCAGACCCTCTAGTCCTGGCAACATCCTCGTAAATCTTCTCTGATCCTTTTCAAGCTTGACAATAACTTTCCTATAACATGTTGCCCAGAACTGAACACAATAAACAATTATAAGAAGCTGTTCTTGAACTTGGAGGTCATGGCTGCAGGCTCCTGCACGTTCCTGATGGTAGCAGTGAGATGAGAGTGTGGCCATGGTGGCCTGAACCTATGATGATATTTGCTGCCTCCTTGAGGGTGAACCCCTTGAATATCCCTTCAATGGTGGGGAGGTCAGTACCTGTGATGGACCAGGCAGCGTCCACCACTCTCTGTAGTCTCCTTCATTCCTGGGCGTTGCCGGACGAGGTTGTGACACATCCAGTCATTATGTGCTCCATATCTGTCGACATACCGAATTTGTAGTCTGTGTGTTTCAGGCAGTGTTCCGATCTGATGAGCCAGGCCCAATACCACGTGGCCCGCGCACGGAAACAGGACGAGGAGGACCGTGAACTGCGCTGCAAGCAGGAGCATCAGAAGGAGATGCTGAGGATGCAGATGGTCAAGGAACAGGTTAGTGCAACCACTAAATGTCTCCATACGACAGAGCATCAGTGTTGGGGAAGAGTGGAGTGATAAGCAAGGAAACGCCCTATGGCCCAACTTGGCCATGCCAATTTCTGAATTTAGGGTCAGGTTTAGTCATTTGCAACAAGAATGTTGCAAATGAGCCAGCGGTGATGTCTGAACTGTGATCGTATCGCCTTTGAACACTGGGATAAATGGTAGAACAACAACTGGAAGGATTTCGATCTTTGCAAACCTAAAATTTCATCTGATTTATTTAGAAGCAAAGCAGGGAGTTCTTTATCGTGTCCTGAGGACAACAGTTAATTTTCCAACACTATTACCAGAAGAAGAGAGACACACAAAACTACAGTTGCTGGAATCTTGAGCAAAAAAAAAACTCAAAATGGAGGAATTCAGCAGGTCAGGCAGCATCTGTGGAGGGAATGGACAGACAACATTTTGGTTCAGGAGCACCCTTTTTCAGACTTGCGAAAA
Organism: Okamejei kenojei; assembly: GCA_035221665.1. Lineage (NCBI taxonomy): Eukaryota > Metazoa > Chordata > Chondrichthyes > Rajiformes > Rajidae > Okamejei > Okamejei kenojei. Next base: position 15,634,976 of record CM069148.1, on the reverse strand, counting down.
AAAGAATGTTTGCTCCTTATGTTACAATTGGTGTTATCTCGTTATGCACAAATGGATTTCTGCACACTCACGTTGCAGCTGTAGCAACAATTCAAAAGTACTTTGTTGGCTGTGCCGTCCTTTAGGACATCCACTAGCCCCAGAAACCTGACTGGTTTTGACATTGACTACGCCAACTTATTTTAGGAGCTGAAAACATTTTGTCTTATCCTCGCTCAACCTTTCTTTTTCTCCCTCCTCCCGCCCGTTAACCCGAAATAGGAGGATAAGAAGCAAAAAGAGTTAAATGAGCAACGAAAGTTGTTGGAGCAGCGCAGCCAGTTTTTGGAGAAAACCAGGAGCTTGTTGGTGTTTAATGAAGAGATGGAGACATCCAAGGAGAAGAAGAAGGGAGGTGGAGGAGGAAAGGTAAGATGAACGCTCAGATATTTATAGCACTTGGAGTTAAGTCAAACTATTTTACCTGAGCAGTTCTCTCCCTGCATAAGTCAACAGCTCCAGTTATCATGTAGAGCTTTGGTAATAATATTTGTAACCACTTCCTGTCTGTCCAATGCCTTTTATGAATGTATCACTTTACTGGCATGTCTTGGCATGTTTGCAATTGTATTTTCCGTAGGATGTTTAATTTACTATATACATGTTGTGTTAGGTAATGGTTTTTTTTATCATCTTAACACTCGTTGCTTGTTTCCTGTTTTGAGTAAATTGTGTTTTTCACAGCGTGCTAAGAAAGGAGAATTTGAAGAATTTGTTAACGATGACTCAGATGATGATTTGTCTCTGCCCAAGAAGAAGAGGAAGCAGAGAGCAAGTGGAAGTGAAAATGAAGGTGGGGATGAGGATGGTGATCGAAAGCAGAAGAAGAAGAAAAGGAGAAGGTACGCAGGGCCACAAGCCTGGGGGGTTGTGCTCATTACAAGACAGCCACCACCACAGATTTGCTGAGCGTAACAACGGTGTTTCACTAGTGATTGAACCTTTTGAAGAACTATCAAGGAAAATAAATGAGGATTAGCGCATTTGATATGTGTAGGAAAGAACTGCAGATGCTGGTTTAAATCGGAGACACAAAATGCTGGAGTAACTCAGCGGGACAGGCAGCATGTCTGGAGAAAAAGAATGGGTCGAGAACCTTCTTCAGACTGATGTCAGGTGAGTGGGCGGGACAGAGAGAATGTAGTTGGACAGTAAAGACTGGTGGGAGAACTGGAAAGGGGGAGGGATGGAGAGAGAGGGAAAGCAAGGGCTATTTGAAGTTAGAGAAGTCAATGTTCATACCGCTGGACTGTAAGCTACCCAGGCGAAATATGAGGTGCCGTTCCTCCAATTTGAGCTGGGTTTCGCTCTGCAAAGGAGGAGGCCCAGGACAGAAAGGTCAGATTGGGAATGGGAGGGGGAGTTAAAGTGCTGAGCAACCGGGAGATCAGGTAAGTTAAGGGCGGACTGAGCGGAGGTGTTCAGCGAAACGATTGCCAAGCCTGCACTTGGTCTCGTCGATGTACAGTAGTGGACACCTGGAACAGCGGATACAGTGGATGAGGTTGGAGGAGGTACAAGTGAACCTGTGCCTCACCTGAAAAGACTGTCTGGGTCCTTGGATGGAGTCGAGGAGAGTCGATGGAGTAAAGGGACGGGTGTTGCATCTCCTGCAGTTCCCTGGGAAAGTGGTGGAAAGGAACAAGTTGAACGGTCTCTGCAGAAAGCAGAAAGGGGTGGAGATGGTAAGATGTGGCCTGTAATGGGATCCTGTTGGACGTGGCAAAAGTGTTTGGAGGATTATATGCTGTATGCGACGGCCGATGGTGTGGAAGGTGAGGACAAGGGGGACTCTGTCCTTGTTACGAATGGGGGAAGGGGGAGCAAAAGCACAGCTCCCCTGACATCAGTCTGAGGAAGGGTTTTGACCTGAAATGTCGCCTATTCCTTCTCTCCAAAGATGCTGCCTGTCCCGCTGAGTTACTCCAGCATTTTGTGTCTAGCGCATTTGATATAATTGAATTATACAGTGGCAATCCCTAATGTCAGATAATGAAGAAAGGAAAAGTTCTCTGGGTCCAAGGGAATGTGGCATTAGATCCAACACTGGTTTCCTAGGAGTTTTAAAAACTTTGGTATCGCATGCCTTTAAGTCCCATGATATTAAACTCCATCTGCCGTTTCTCTGCCAATATTTCAACTGATCTATGTCCTGCTGTATTTTTTTACAATAAGGAAGGTTTAGAATTCACTAATGTTTATGTGCTCAATATTTAAGCTATTGTATTTAGTGTAATCCTACTCCGTATGAAAACCAGAGAAGATGAATGGAGAGAAAGCGTAGGCTAAGTGTTGTGCAGTATTGGTTGATTATTGTCACATGTACCAAGATACAGGGAAAAGAGTTTGTTTGCGTGTTATTCAATCAAATCAAATCACACCATTCATAAGTACAACAGGTAGAGCAAAGAGGAAAATATTATATTCTGTGTTGCAGAATATAATGTTACAGGTGATAGCGTTCCAGTTACAGAGGAAAGGTCTAGCATTTACAATAAGGTAGGTTGGAAGATCGGTCCAGCTTCACCACCATTTTCTGGCATCCTTGGTTCCAGGGCCTTGCCATATTATCTGTGTTACCGGACCAACAGAGGTAACTGCCAAGATACCTGCCCACAAAGGTGGCCATGGAAGTCAGCTATGGGAACTAATCCGCCTGCTCCAGCAGGACCGGAGTTCCAGATACCCGTGCAGTCGGCAAATTCGATCGGTCATGAAAGTCGGCTATGGGAATGGACCTGCTGGCTCTGACCAGAAGTTCCAGAGACCCAGACACTGACCCGCCGAACGGCGCGGAAGTCCCAATGAGGTCGAGATCAGCCGCCTCACCCAGCCTGGACTTCCTCAAATGCGCTCTCGTAATTTTATCTGGATTAGAGTTGGTGCCGGACCTCCAGTTGCCGGAAAATTGGTGGTGGACCTGTACTGCATCCCAACGGGATTGGCAGGACCGTTCCGTAGTCTGTTAACAGTGAGGAAGAAGCTGTGCCTCATTATGGTAGCGTGTGCTTTCAAGTTTTTGTATCTTCTGCCCGGCAGGAGTCAAGGGAAGAGAGAATGACCAGGAGTTTGAATGGTCCTGGACTATGCTGCCGCCTTTTCTGAGGCAGCTTGAAGTGTAGATGGAATCAGTGGTGGGGAGGCTGGTCTGTGGGGTGGTGTATGATAGTGTTGCTACTGTTGGTCCTCTGTGTGATCCTTGCAGGATAGCTTGAAATTTCTATTTTGTGCATTTAGAAAAATATTAAAACTCGGAGCTGGGTAAAGGAGACCATGAAACAGTGGAAGGTAGACAAAAATGCTGCAGAAACTCAGTGGGTGAGGCAGCATCTATGGAGCGAAGGAAGATGCTGCTTCACTCGCTGAGCTTCTCCAGCATTTTTGTCTACCTTCGATTTTCCAGCATCTGCAGTTCCTTCTTAAACATGAAACAGTGGAGTTGGCATGATAGGAGTCTATCCCAAGGATCTGCATGTCTCGCACTTAATTCTGGTATTTCAGAAGTATGGTAATGTAATACTGTTTTCTTTCTCTGGCCATCTGCTCTCTCCTTCCCCATCTCACCCTCCACCCCCCTCTCCCACTCAATAGACCCCAGAAACATGCAGAGGATGGCAGCGATGATGAGGAAGCTGCCTCTCGACCTAAGAAACCACGCAGGCCAAAAGCGGGAGAGCGCAAGAGGAAAGAACGGGTTTGTTTCAGTGTCGTACGATCGTGGCATTTAAGAGACTTTTGGATTGGCGTGTGCATATGGAGGGTTATGGATCACGTGCAGGCAGAGCTATGTTTGACACAGACATTGTCGGACACATGACTTGTCCCTGTGTTGTACTGTTCTTCATAATCATACCACACGGAACAGACTTTTCACCCCAACTCGTCCATGCCGAAAGATTTGCCTTACACAAACACCTTTTACTTGCTTGCTCCTGGATTATATTCCTCCAAGGCTTTCTTATCTATGTCCCAAATGTCGTAACAGGACTTGACTCTGCTTCCCCGGCAGCTTGTTCCATATATTCACCACCCTCTTTGAAAAAGTTTCCCCTCAGGATATCAAATCTTTCCCCTCTCACTTTACACCTGGTTATAGACTACCCCACCCTGAGGAAAATGCTGTGGCTGTTCATCTTATTTATACCTCTTTCTATGATAGCTAATAGATATTTGTGTATACCGTAACTTCAATTCCATAACATGAAATGGGTGCAGCATTCGTAGTTATTAGTTTTAACGTCCCAGAGAACCACTTCCCAGAAATATTTCCACTTTTGCAATAATCTTGCACGACCATCCACATTATATCCAGCTAGAGAATTAATTCCAGCTGATTCAAGCACAACACTGATTTTAGTTACAATGATAAGATTCAAGATTTCAACGTTATGTATACAATGACATGTTTGGGCATCGGAGGGAGTTGCCAACCCCTGATCCATTCTGTTCAGTTGCCCCTTTATTTCTACCTTTTTATTTATTAAGTATTGCTTAGTTGTTTTATTGGGAAAATGTTGTGTGATAGACTAACTACCTGTTTTCTCTGTAGGTCAAACCTGAACGGCTCCCGCCTTCCATGAAGGGCAAAATTAAGTCAAAAGCCATCATTTCATCCAGTGATGAATCCTCTGATGAGGGGACACTGAAGATAGCAGAAGGGTAAGTATGTCTAACTCAATAATGCCAGCCTTACAATTAATAGCTCTGCATCGATGCAGGGTTATGTGTACCAGCAATTCTACTGTCTAATGTCACAGTAAATGGCTTTCAGAGAGATTGGGCAAGGAAAATGGGCGACTATACATGTTATACGGTGAGAATTTGACAATTTCTCAGATATTTATAATGTCAGGTTTTCTCCGCGACACAGTTTGATTGCCTGGGCGCGTGAGTCCCCGATCACATAATCACTCTCGCTATCAATAGTTTTAGTGTTCCTGCAGTGAGAGGAATAGCAACCCAGGTTCTTAATGCCAACTCCGAAGCCCCTGCTTGAGAGGGCAATGTTATTATGAGTAGTGAAAATATTAAAATGACAGAATTACAAGCTGTTGGAGGCCGTACACCAACTTGTCGCTTCTGGTGTGGGTTGCATTCAAGGTAATAGCTACCGTTCACCAAACCAGTGAGAGGACCTTCAGGCCTGACTCTGTGAGCCGGATTTCCTCAGCTCTTGTGTGTTGAAGATGGGCACTCCCTTGTTGCTTCATCTGTGACATTGAGCTGCAGAGCAGGAAACATAGAAAATATGTGGAGGTGCAGGCCATTTGGCCCTTTGAGCCAGCGCCGCGATTCAATATGATCAAGGCCGATCATCCAGAATCAGTACCCCGTTCCTGCTTTCTCCCCATATCCTTTGATCCCGTTAGCCCTAACAGCTATATCTAACTCTGGTAGGTTCTTCATCCCACCTTGTCCATGCCGACCAAGTTTGGCATACTGGGCTTGTCCACATTTTCCTGCATTTGGTCCATACCGCCTAACCCCCTTCCATCCATAGATCAGACCAAATATATTTTTAAGTCGTAATTGTATCCATTCCATGGCTTCCTCTGTATCTGGAACATGCTGCCAGATTACCCTTTGTGTGAAAAAGTTGCTCCTGAGGACCCTGTTAAATCTCTCTCCTCTCACCTTAGGTTTTAGAATCCTCTTGCCTGGGATAAAGATTGTGACTTCACTTTATCCACGTCACTGTGCTCCAAAGAAAGAAAAATCCCAGCCTGTCCAACATCTCCCTATAACATGTCTGCAGCACCAAGAACAAGGGAGGGGGACAAATTAGAGAACTTTTCACAGAGAGAAAGTGAAGCAAGGGGCTATGTCACTGAGTAATTCAACTGTGTGTACCCTATCTGGGGCTCGCTGTGAGGGCGCTCCTTTAGAAAGGAGGTGAGGAGGAACTTCGTTAGTCAGAAGGTAGTTAATGTGTGGAACTCATTGCCACAGAGGGCTGTGGAGGCCAAGTCTGGATATTGTTGAGGCAGAGATAGACAAATTCTTGATTAAAACCGGTGGCAAGGGTTATGGGGAGAAGGCAGGAAAATTGGATTAGGAGGCAGAGATCAGCCATGATTGAATGGCGGAGTAGACTCAATGGACCGAATGGCCTAATTCTACTCCTTGAACTTGTGAGCACAGAACCCTTTCATTGGTGATGTACCAGGTGGCGACTGTCAGATCCACCCCTAACTCGCGCATCAGTCATGGGCATTCCACAGGATTAGAAAAGGCACCGTGCCTAGAAACAGGGCATTCCTCCCAACCAATCAAAGCCAACGATGGTGGTGCTGACCAGTTTCCTCGCAGCAAAATCCCCAATATTCCCTTTCCCTCGTGTGTTTATCTAATGTCCTCTGAAATGCATCGTTGCCGCATGCAAGCGAGTTCCACATTCCCGCCACTCTGGGTACAAGAACATCCTCTGAGTTCCCGGATGGATTAACTGGGGGCCATCTAATGCTATTCACAACGCTGCTTTAACTCTTGCCCACAAGTGGAAACTTCCTCTTTCTGCCCACTCTTATCAAAACCCTTCATCATTTTAAAGACCTGCTGGGTCATCACTCAGCCACCTCTTTTCAAGGGAAAAGAGAACTATTCTATCAAGTCTGCTCATCTTTTTGCCAGTATATTTACTCTCACATTTCCGGTGTCATTCTTGTAAATCTTTTCTGTGTCCTGTCCCCTGCCTATGTCTCCATTTTATAAGTTGTTGCCTAGAGTTGTGTGAGGTTTTCTGGGTGGTCTCACCACTGTTCAATTCCTGCGTTTCAATGTTATCCCCCTTTAAATTAGCTGAATTAGTTCTAGCTCAGCCCCAGAGAACCAGGCTTGATCCTGACCTGGGGTGCTGTCTATGTGGAGTTTGCACATTCTCCCTGTGACCACGTGGGTTTCATTTCATCCCACAACACAAAGAGGTGCGGGTTTGTAGGTTAATTGGTCTCTGAATTCCCCTGAGTGTGTAGGGAGTGGATGAGAATAGTGGTGTAACATAGATCTAGTGTGAACGGGTGATCGCTGGACTTGTTTCCATGCTGTATCAATCAGCCTGAATATTGTGAGGTGAGTGTAGCATGAACACCAGTATTGCTTGAGCATTATTTGAGCACAGGGAGCGTGTGTAAGGTGAGCACAGTTTGAATGCAGTTCCAACGTACACAGGTGTGGGCAGGGGTGTCCCTAGTACAGTGTTTGTGCAGGCTGAGAGCAGAGCTGCAATAACCTGCAATTCCCTCTCCCCAGGAACGCTCGGGACAGTGGTTCGGACGAGGAGCGGGCGGCTGACAGCCGCAGGAAGCGAGTGGTGTCCGAGAGCGAGTCGGAGGAGGGGCAGAAGTCGGGGAGCATGGGGGGCAGCAGCCCAGGGTCGAGGAGCGGGCGTTCGGCCGCAGCCTCCGACAGCGATGCGTCGGCCAGCGGGCGGCCAGAGTCTGACCACTCGGGCAGGAGCAGGTCTGCCAGCTCGGCGGAGGAGGATCAGAATGAGTCTCGCCCTGCGTCGCGTGCCTCCAACGACTCTGGCCGCCAGGACTCTGACGAGGAAGGGTCAGTCCAGGGGTCCCCTGCCGATTCCAACCAAGAATCCAATCAGGAGGATGGCCGCCCAGCATCTGTATCCCCCACGCAGTCAGACGATGAGAGCAACTAAGCAACACAGTCCATCGACCGGCTGCTCGGTTGTCCTGCCGCATTTTGTCCCATCCAAGCGCTGGCTGGATGCTGACGTTCGGGGAGAAATGGTTTACTTTCTCAGAAGCTGTGAAGCCTGGCATTTTATTAACCGCAGGGGAGGACTCGGCAGACTATTTGTCACCACGTTTTGTACCCGGGATAGCACAGGGACCGGAAGGCAGTCACTTACTGCCACGATGATGAAATGCTCGGAGAGTCAGGCAAACTGGTGCCGGCTAGATCTGGTCTGTGGGGAAAAAGAGTAAATATTTTAGGAACTATAGAGATTCAAAAATGTGACCTATGATTTTTTTTTGAAAATCCTTGTAAACGCAGAGAAACGTACAACGTTTGTTTAATAAATGTTTCATCTAAAAAGAGTCTCCTGTGGAATACGTGGGTTGTTACAGAAACAAGTGTCCTTGGAATAAATGACACTGAGCAGTAATCAAATAAACAAGGCGTGGAGATGCAATGCTGGAATACAAGGTACTGGAGGAACTCAGTGGATCAGGCAGCATCTGTGGATTGAATTCAGCCTAAAGAAGGGTCCTGACCCGAAATGCCATCCACAGATGCTGCCTGATCCGTTGATTTCCTCTCGCACTTTGTTTTTCACTGAAAGAAACAGAAACCAGAAACGTGATTGAATGGTTGAGTGGAAGGTTTGTTTGTGTGCAAACGTTTCAGAAAAGGACAGCTACTGGCTTTGGAAAGAAGATGGTATAGACAAGGTTTTACAGGAGAGGGTTGCAGAATTAAATTGGACACAGCGGTATATTCAAGCAATCAACAGCCATGGAGCTTACATTCAAGTTATTAAATTTGAATTGAGAAGACAGGAGTGATGGGGGGAAAAAAATTGTAAATTTAAAAAAATGTCTTCAGAAGTGTAAAATCATGAGGGGAGTAGATTGTGTGAAAAAGTGAAAAGACTGGGCATTCACCCAGAGGATGGTGGGCCTATGAAGTGAGCTGCTGGAGGGAGTAGTTGAGGCAGGTACAATAATAACATTTGGACGGGTACATGGGTAACAAGGCTTAGAGAGAAGTGGACCAAACGTGGGCAAATGGGACGAGCGTGGATAGGCCATCTTGGTCAGCATGGATGAGTTGAGCTGAAGTGTCTGTTTCCAAGCTGTATGACCCCGATTCCAAAGGTGGAGCAGAAAGTTGGAATTCTCCGACAATGACAGAGTTGGGAATGCAATCAACGTCACAGCAAGGTTGTGAAAGACACCCCATAAGTCATGCATGAATAGGCCATTGGCCCCCCGTCACCTGCGTTACTATCCCATATTTTCTGACTCAAACCCACTTCTCCACAAATCTCTCGAATCCATTAATATCAAAAATCTATCAGAGCAGTAGAGCACAGAAACAGAACCAACTTGTCCATGCTGATTAATTGGACACTGAGCTGTAATCCCTTCAGAGTCTGAGGAAGGCTTCAGACCTGAAATGTCACCCTTACATTTTCACTGGAGATACTGCCTGACCTGCTGAGTTACTCCAGCATTTTGTGTCTATCTTCATATCCATATTTATATATTTGCCTCTGTACTGCACAATTTGAGAGTTGTAATTTTAAAAAAAATTACATGTGGTTAAAGTGAACATTGTCAGATTGTATTATAGGGGATTTTTATACATTTTAATTTAACCATGTAGAAATTACAGCTGTGTTTGTACATAGTACCCCCATTTCAGGGCACCATAATGTTCGGGACACATGGCTTCACAGGTGTTTGTAATTACTCATGTGTGTGTAATTGCCTCCTTCATGCAGGTATAAGAGAGCTCTCAGCACCTAGTTTTTCCTCCAGTTCTTTCCATCACCTTTGGAAATATTTATTGCTGTTTATCAACATGAGGACCAAAGATGTGCCAATGAAAGTTAAAGAACCATTAAAGACTGGGAAACATGAATAAAACTGTTAGAGACATCAGCCAAACCTTAGGCTTACCAAAATCAACTGTTTGGAACATCATTAAGAAGAAAGAGAGCACTGGTGAACTTACTAATCGCAAAGGGACTGGCAGGCCAAGGAAGACCTCCACAGCTGATGACAGAAGAATTCTCTCTATAATAAAGACAAATTCCCAAACACCTGTCCGACAGATCAGAGACACTCTTCAGGAGTCAGGAGTGGGTTTGTCAATGACCACTGTCCACAGAAGACTTCATGTACAGAAATACAGAGACTACACTGCAAGATGCAAACCACTGGTTAGCTGCAAAAATAGGATGGCCAGGTTACAGTTTGCCAAGAAGTACTTAAAAGAGCAACCACAGTTCTGGAAAAAGGTCTTGTGGACAGATGAAACGAAGATTAACTTTTATTAGAGTGATGGCAATAGCAAAGTATGGAGGAGAGAAGGAACTGCCCAAGATCCAAAGCATACCACCTCATCTGTGAAACACGGTGGTGGAGCTGTTATGGCCTGGGCATGTATGGCTGCTGAAGTACTGGCTCATTTATCTTCATTGATGATACAACTGCTGATGGTAGTAGCATAATGAATTCTGAAATGTATAGACACATCCTATCTGCACAAGTTCAAACAAATGCCTCCAAACTCATTGGCCAGCGGTTCAATCTACAGCAAGACAATGATCCCAAACATACTGCTAAAGCAACAAAGGAGTTTTTCAAAGCTAAAAAATGGTCCATTCTTGAATGGCCAAGTCAATCACCCGATCTGAACACAATTGAGCAAGCCTTTTATATGCTGAAGAGAAAACTGAAGGGGACTAGCCCCCAAAACAAGTATGTTAAAGATGGCTGCAATACAGGCCTGGCAGAGCATCACCAGAGAAGACACCCAGCAACTGGTGATGTCCATGAATCACAGACTTCAAGCAGTCATTACATGCAAAGGATATGCCACAAAATACGAAACAGGACTACTTTCATTTACATGACATTGCTGTGTCCCAAACATTATGGTGCCTTGAAATCTGGGGGGGGGGGGGGGGGTGAGGGTGAGACTATGTTTAAGCACTGCTGTAATTTCCACATGGTGAAACCAAAATGTATAAAAATGGGTTTTATTAATCTCGGACAATGTGCACTTTAACCACATTTTTTCTATTACAAATCTCACATTGTGGAGTACAGAGGCAAATGAATAAATGATGGGTCTTTGTCCCAAACTTAATGGATGGTGTCCACTGTATGTGTCCAAATAAAAGTTTAAATTGTTTTCTCTTCTGAGTGAAAAACTGGGGTGGGATTCTGGATCATTGATGTACAATTGGCTGCCGATCCCATCATCTAACCCACTCTGCTCCTGGAGGAGCACTTAAGCACCTTACACACCCCCCCCCCCCCCCCCATTTGTGCCCTCTCTGCATCTGGTCCTGTGCTCCATATCCATGTACACATCTAAAAGCCTCATAAACACCACTATCATATCTGCCTCCACCACTCCTGACAGCAAATTCCAGGCAATCGTTGCCTTTCATGTTAAAAAAGATGCCCTTCACAGCTCCTTTAAACATTTCCCCTCTCACCATGATGCAGTGTGTTCTAGGCATTGATATTTCTACCAGGGGAAAACCATTCTGACTGTCTATCTATGCCTCGTGTAATTTTAGATACTTCTACTAGATCTCCCCTCACCTCTGATGCACAAGAAAAAAACAATCCAGACTTGTCCAATCTCTCGTGGCTAATACCCTCTGCTCCACGCAGTGTTTTAGCTCCCAGCTTTTGCAAAATTGTAAATCACCTAAATCTCACCGCCTGCAAGCTGCACATCCTCAATGCCAGCAGAGTGCACCGACAGTCCTGACGTAGAGCTGTGTGACACTCACTTGATCGCTCAGTGGCATGGGTTGTCTGTGGCACCAGTTGGCCTTCACCTGCTTTGGGAGGCCAGTGCAGCAGCGTTACAGAAGCCGCCAGCAATTTTAAAATGCAAAATCAGAATCTTTAACATTAAAATTTGTTGGAAATTCGAATCAAGGGATTCAGGGCAAAGGTGGAAAGCTGCAATTGTAATTTATGGAACGTCCACCATGTGGTGCATTTGAGCCACCCACAGAAACATTCTCTGCAAACAGAAGGCACAAAATGCTGGAGTAACTCGGCAAGACAGGCAGCATCTCTGGAAAGAAGGCATGGGTGACATTTCAGGTCGAGACCTTTCTCCCTGTAAGCCATTCTTGTCCCCTTCCACATATCTCACCAATCACTATGGGAGGGGCAGTACTGAGGGGCGCCGCACTGTGGAGGGTGCAAAGGTCTAAGTGCAGGGGTCAATATTCACCGACAATAGCTGACCGGATCATTTGCTTTGTTTGACCTCTGGGCCAGTTGCCGTAAGTGTGAGCAGCAGATTCACTGAAACATTCCAATTGGTGCCACGGGGGTTGAGAGATGAATGTGCCCGGATGCCAGGGTGGGATTTGAGGGGGGATTTCCCCAGTCATCCCATCCACAATTCATTCTGACTCTAAGAGGAATCTCCCAGAGTCAATTGAAGGACCGTTCTGTTACTCTACTGGGTCTGTGCAAGGCACATGGTGGCGAATTGGGACTGCCAGGAGTTACCGTTTACAGCAGGGAAACAAGCCTTTCGGCCCACTGAGTCCATGCCGACCATTAACCATCCATTCACACATCCTGTTTTATTCTCACTAATCCCCCCAGATTCTAGCCCTCGTCCACAAACTTGGGGAAATTTACAGTGGCCGATTAACCTACTGATCTGCGTGTCTTTGGGAGGAAACTGAATACCCATGGGCGTACAAACCACACTGACAGCACCAGCGGTCAGGATCGAACCTGGGTTTTTGGAGCTGAGAGGCAGCAGCTTTACCCAACTGCACCACCCATTGGTTGTCTCCATAAGCAGCCTGGTCACTAGTCATGACCATCTACCATTCCTTTCCTCTTCCCTCAGAGAAGGTTCTTGCAGTCCTTTAGTGGACCCCACCACCTCTGACATCCCTGCTCCTGAGTTAGACCAGGAGTACTGATTAGGAAAAGGGGAGATGCAAACGCGACCTGGGTGTCATGGTACACCAGTCATTGAATGTAGGCATGCAGATGCAGCAGGCAGTGAAGAAAGCGAATGGTATGTTAGCATTCATAGCAAAAGGATTTGAGTATAGGAGAAGGGAGATTCTACTGCAGTTGTACAGGGTCTTGGTGAGACCACACCTGGAGTATTGCGTACAGTTTTGGTCTCCAAATCTGAGGAAAGACATTCTTGCCATAGAGGGAGTACAGAGAAGGTTCACCAGACTGATTCCTGGAATGTCAGGACTTTCATATGAAGAAAGACTGGATAGACTCGGCTTGTGCTCGCTAGAATTTAGAAGATTGAGAGGGGATCTTATAGAAACTTACAAAATTCTTAAGGGGTTGGACAGGCTAGATGCAGGAAGATTGTTCCCAATGTTGGGGAAGTCCAGAACAAGAGGTCACAGTTTAAGGATAAGGGGGAAATCTTTTAAGACCGAGATGAGAAAAACATTTTTCACACAGAGAGTGGTGAGTCTCTGGAATTCTCTGCCACAGAAGGTAGTTGAGGCCAGTTCATTGGCTATATTTAAGAGGGAGTTACAGTGGCTTGCAAAAGTTTTCATACCCCTTGAACTATTCCACATTTTGTCACGTTACAACCTCAAGCATAAATGTATTTTATTGGGATTTTATGTGATAGACCAACACAAAGTGGTGCATAATTGTGAAGTGGAAGGAAAATGATACATGGTTTCCAAATGTTATTACAAATAAAAAACTGAAAAGTGTGGCGTGCAAAGGTATTCTGCCCCCCCTGAGTCAATACCTTTTAGCTTTTGCTGCAATTACAGCTGCAAGTCTTTTGGGGTATGTCTCTACCAGCTTTGCACATCTAGAGACTGACATTTTTGCCCATTCTTCTTTGCAAAATAGCTCAAGCTCAGTCAGATTGGATGGAGAGCGTCTGTGAACAGCAATTTTCAAGTCTTACCAAAGATTCTCAATTGGATTTAGGTCTGGACTTTGACTTGGCCATACTAACACATCAATATGCTTTGATCTAAACCATTCCATTGTAGCTCTGGCTGTATGTTTAGGGTCGTTGTCCTGCTGGAAGGTGAACCTCCGGCCCAGTCTCAAGTCTTTTGCAGACTCTAACAGGTTTTCTTCCAAGATTGCCCTGTATTTGGCTCCATCCATCTTCCCATCAACTCTGACCAGCTTCCCTGTCCCTGCTGAAGAAAAGCATCCCCACAGCATGATGCTGCCACCACCATGTTTCACAATGGGGATGGTGTGTTCAGGGTGATGTGCAGTGTTAGTTTTCCGTCACACATAGCGTTTTGCATTTAGGCCAAAAACTTCAATTTTGGTCTCATCAGACCAGAGCACCTGCCTCCACATGTTTGCTGTGTCCCCCACATGGCTTGTGGCAAACTGCAAACGGGACTTCTTATGGCTTTGTTTCAACAATGGCTTTCTTCTTGCCACTCTTCCATAAAGGCCCGATTTGTGGAGTGCACGACTAATAGTTGTCCTGTGGACAGATGCTCCCACTGAGCTGTGGATCTCTGCAGCTCCTCCAGAGTTACCATGGGCCTCTTGGCTTCTCTGATCAATGCTATCCTTGCCTGGCCTGTCAGTTTAGGTGGACAGCCATCTCTTGGTAGGTTTGCAGTTGTGCCATACTCTTTCCATTTTCGGATGATGGATTAAACAGTGCTCCGTGAGATGTTCAAAGCTTGGGATATTTTTTTATAACCTAACCCTGCTTTAAACTTCTCCACAACTTTATCCCTGACCTGTCTGGTGTGTTCCTTGGGCTTCATGATGCTGTTTGTTCACTAATGTTCTCTAACAAACCTCTGAGGCCTTCACAGAACAGCTGTATTTATACTGAGATTAGATTACACACAAGTGGACTCTATTTACTAATTAGGTGACTTCTGAAGACAATTGGTTGCACTGGATTTTATTTAGGGGTATCAGAGCAAAGGGGGCTGAATACTTTTGCACATCACACTTTTCAGTTTTTTATTTGTAAAAAAATTTGAAAACCATATATCATTTTCCTTCCATTTCACAATTATGTGCCACTTTGTGTTGGTCTATCACATAAAATTCCAATAAAACACATTTACGTTTGTGGTTGTAACGTGACAAAATATGTAAAAGTTCAAGGGGTATGAAAACTTTTGCAAGCCACTGTAGATGTGGCCCTTGTGGCTAGAGGGATCGGGGGCATTGAGAGAAGGCAGGTTGGATGATCAGCCATGATCATATTGAATGGCAGTGCAGGCTCGAAGGGCCGAATGGCCTACTCCTGCACCTATTTTCTATGTTTCTATGTTACCTGGAGCAGCTCTGGCCAACTAGTGGACGAACCAATCTGGAGAGAGGGCAGCAGACCTCAATACAAATGACTCCTGGTCCAATGGGTTAAGTGAGTTTTGGAAGGCAGATTATTATCTGAGTGGTGTCAAGTTAGGAAAAGGGGAAGTACAACAAGATCTGGGTGTCCTTTTACACCAGTCACTGAAAGCAAGCATGCAGGTACAGCAGGTAGTGAAGAAAGCGAATGGCATTTTGGCCCTCATAACAAGAGGGGTTGTGTATAGAAACAAAGAGGTCCTTCTGCAGTTGTACAGGGCCCTGGTTAGACCACACTTGGAGTATTGTGTGCAGTTTTGATCTCCAAATTTGAGGAAGGACATTCTTGCTATTGAGGGTGTGCAGCGTAGGTTCATGAGCTTAATTCCAGGGATAGCGGGACTGCCATATGTTGAAAGAATGGAGCAACATTTTAGCGCCATCATGTATCGTTTGGCGTGATTTCAGAATCACATGGCCTCACACAGATAGACTAAGTGGAGACCCGTTGGGTCCCTGTCACGTGGGAGGCCTGGTCCCCCAACGCATCCCCAGAGCAATTTTCCACCACTCACCCGTTTCCCCAATTCCACCACTCACAGTTTCTCCAACGCAAGCCGCTCCCCCACCACAATATTCCCCCGCTCACCCATCGCCCCCAACTGTGCAAGGGCTGCTCATTTCGCCTTATTCAAAATTCAGTGTACTTAACTTTAAAATATTTTTTTAATGCACCCTCTCTCCATGCTGCCAGATATTTAAAAAAAGGATAGCAACATTGCAGCTTGCAATTACACTTGGTAGTGCTGGCAGGACCAAAGATACTAGAGGAGCTGCAGAGTGAAGAATTATTTCTCAAATCTTGACTTTTAAAATTAAAAAATGTGAAATAACTTGTGAAATATAACATCAATCTGAATAATAATAATAATATATTTTATTGTCATTGCACAGAGGTACAACGAGATTTGGCATGCAGCTTCCCTCTGATGTAATAACTTAATTAGCTAAAAATTTAGACACCCAGAGAAACAAGATTTTAAAAAAAAGTTAAAACAGTATAAAGTGCAAATAGGTCTGTGCCAGGTCGATGTGCCACATGACCATCTGAGGGAGACCGTTCAGAGCAGCTCTAACTCTGGGGATGAAGCTGTTTCTAAGTCTGGAGGTGCGGGCGTAGAAGGCCTTGTAACGTCTGACGGATGGTAGAAGTTCGAACAGACTATTGCAAGGGTGTGAGGAGTGAATGCTGATGGCCTTCCTGAGGCACTGTGTACAGTCGTTGCTGTGCCTCCTTGACCAGCGCAGCGGTGTTGGTGGACCATGTGAGGTCCTCTGAAATGTGTGTGCCCCGAAACCTAAAGCTGGACACTCTCTCCACACTGTCCCCATTGATAAAGATTGGAGCGTATTCCCCATTATGTGACCTTCTGAAGTTAATAATCAGCTCCTTGGTCTTAGAGGTGTTTAGGGATAGGTTGTTACGTGAGCACCAATCCGCCAGGTTCTGCACCTCCGCTCTGTTGTTTGCTTCATCACCGTTGGTGATCAGCCCGATCACTGTTGTGTCGTCTGCAAACTTGACAATGGTGTTGTGTCGAATGCAGGAACACAGTCGCGTGTGAAGAGGGAGTAGAGCATGGGGCTCAGTACACAGCCCTGTGGTGTGCCGGTGCTCAGGGTGATAGTGGAGGACAGGTGCGGGCCCAGTCTCACTGCCTGCGGTCGCTCTGTCAGGAGATTCAGGATCCAGTTGCATATCGGTGAGCTGAAGCCTAGTTGGTGGAGTTTGGTGGTGAGCTTGGTGGGGATGACCGTATTGAAGGCAGAGCTATAGTCTATGAAAAGCATCCTCACGTACGTGCCCTGTCTTTCTAGGTGGGTCAGGAGTGTGAAGAGCCAGAGAGACGGCATTCTCTGTGGATCTATTTGCCTTGTATGCAAATTGATGTTAGTCCAGTGAGGCAGGGATGCTGGATTTGATGTGCGAGAGGACCAGCCTTTCAAAGCACCTCATGGTTATAGGTGTTAAGGCAACCAGACGATAGATTGGTGAATTTTGTCTTTTTCGGCACCTGCACTATGGTAGCTGACTTCAGGCACCTTCAGGGACCGTTGCAGGAGAGAGACAGGGTAAAGATCCTGGTGAATACCTCAGCCAGCTGTACAGCACAGTCCTTAAGTACCCTTCCATGGACTCTGTCTGGGCCTGCAGCCTTGCGTGGATTGACCCTTCGCAGAAACTTTATACAAACGACCGTGGGACAAAAGTAAGGTGGTGCAGAAATATTTGCACGAAGCAGGGTGGAAGGAAGAGTAGTCCAGGTAGGTGTGGGAGTCAGTGGGTTTGTAGTGGATGTCGGTCAGGAGTGTATCACCTGCAATAGAGATTGTGAGGTCAAGGAATGGTAGGGAAATGTCGGAAATGGTCCAAGTGTATTTGAGTGCCGGATGGAAGTTGGTGGTGAAATGAATGAAGTCAGTCAGTTGTGTGTGGGTGCAGGAGGTGACACCAAAGCAGTCATCGATGTAACGGAGGTAGAGGTCGGGGATGGGGCCCTGGTACGCCGAGAACAAGGATTGTTCGACGTACCCAACAAAGAGGCAAGCGTAGCTGGGGCCCATGCGTGTGCCCATAGCTACGCCTTGTGTTTGGAGGAAATGGGAGGAATCGAAAGAGAAGTTATTGAGGGTAAGGACCAACTCCGCTAGGCGGAGGAGGGTGTCAGTGGACGGGTATGGGTTGCTCCTCTGGTCGAGGAAGAACCGGAGGGCTTTGAGACCGTCCTAGTGGGGGATGGAGGTGTAGAGTGACTGGACGTCCATGGTAAAGATGAGAGGATGGGGCCTGGAGAATGGAATGCACGGAGCCGACGGAGAGTGTCTGAGGTGTCTTGAACATAGGTGGGGAGGGATTTAACAAAGGGGGATAGGATGGCGTCAAGGTATGTGGAAATGTGTTCGGTGGGGCACGAACAGGCAGAGACAAGGTAAAATCGGGCCATTTGGAGCTCAGGAGGATGAGGGGTGATCGGGTAGATGCACAGAATCTCTTGCCCAGAGTAGGGGATTCGAGGACCAGAGGACATAGGTTCAAAGTGAAGGGGAAAAGATTTAATAGGAATCTGAGGGGTAACTGTTTCAGAGGGAGGTGGGTGTATGGAACAAGCTGCCAGAGGTAGTTGAGGCTGGGACTATCCCAATGTTTAAGAAACAGGTAGACAGGTACATGGATAGGACAGGTTTGAAAGGATGTGGACCATGCGCAGGCTTGGGACATGCTGGCCGGTGTGCGCACTCTATGACTAACAGTATCACACACACACACTAGCGACATTTACAATTTTACCAAATCAATTAGCCTACAAACCTGTACATCTTTGGTGTGGGAGGATACCGGAGCACCCGGAGAAAACCTACAAAGGTCACACGGAGAACGTATGAACTCCATGAAGACAGCACCCGTAGTAAGGATCAAGCCGGAGGTCTCTGGTGCTGCAAGGCAACAATTCTACAGCTGCCTCACCGGGCAACCGAGTCCAATGTTTCTGCAGGTTGCTTGTGTGCACAACATGGTGGGCATTCCCTAAACTACAACTGCTGTGATCAAACTGGCCTCATTTGGGACATTCAGAATGGCTTTGTCCATGGCAGGTCGTGTCTTACAAACTTGAGTATTAAGGAAGTGACACGATAATTGATGAGGGAGGGCAGTAGATTCTGTCTATGATTTTAGTAGAACATTTGATTAATGTACCTCAGCATAGGCTGATCCAGATTAAGATGCATGGGATCCTTGGTGACCGTGTTATTTGGATTCAGAACTGGCTCACTCTTAGAAGGCAATGGGTTGTGTGGAAGGATGTTATTCTGGCTGGAGGGTTGTTAGTGGAGCTCCGCAGGGATCTGTGCCAAGACCTCTGTGATAAAGGACTTGGACGTTAATGTTGTTTAGTAAGCTTACAGATGTCACCAAAATCAGGAGCTGTGGGCAGAGTAGAAGACTGTCAAAGCAATGAGGAAGTGTTATATTTTGTGTTGTACAGAGGAATCTTGTGGATGTTGCAGGGCTCGAAGGCCTGGGCTGTTGGGTTATAAGCTCATGGACTTTATTCCCATGCACTATAGCAAGGGGGTCTAGAGGGCAAAATAGATCAGCCATGATTGACTCGGTGGACCATATGACCAAATTCTGCACATATTGATTATGATCTTTTTTTTTTTTTTTTTTAAAGAAGGAACTGCAGATGCTGGAGAATCGAGGGTACACAAAAAGCTGGAGAAACTCAGCGGGTGCAGCAGCATCTAAGGAGCGAAGGCGATAGGCGACGTTTCGGGGGTCTGAAGAATTCCAGCGATTAGAACTCGAAGGGAAAAGATTTAATAGGAAGCAGAGGAGAGCAGCTGATATTAGCAAGCTCTCAACTAATGGCACATTTTATTGTGAACTTTACCCACGTGTAGTCTCACAGGCAAGGTTTCTGGAGATTAACAAGGATAAGAATACCAACCTCTGGAAGGCGCCTGCATACAAGTCTTCATAAAACAGCGACCTTCGAATTCTACCATCTAAGTGGATGGATTGAAAACCATGGGTGGAAGGGCAGACAGAAGCCTGGCTTAAGAACCCAGAAAATTTCAAAGGGCACCATGACAGTTCTGGAATTTAAATTAAATGCAAACCAAAATCAAGTGGCTATAAGGCTAACCAACAACCATAAAAAGTCATTTGTGCACCAACGTGCTCTATGAAATCGTCCATCAATACAGCTCACCTACTTTCCAAAAAATGAACGAGTCTCTTCCTCCCTCCAAATTCAGATTGCGAGAGTCTTGCACATTCATCAGCATATTTCATCAGACGATCATGAACAATGCAAGACTGCACTTCAGACTGCTTGCAAGTGGAAACAAATCAAAGCAGAAACCATATTCTTGAACAGTCGAGTTAGCAGTGGGCTTCTGGAGGTCCTGAAGCAGCCCAGGGCTCCATTACATCAGGCGCTGCTCCGAGTGGCCATGCAGTAGAGGATGTCAACATCACCTGGCCTGGTTGACCACTGCAACTCTGATCCAGTGCTGCTGCCAGGACAATGGGCCTTTATGGCCAAGACTGACTTTATTTTATTTTTATAAACAACTTTGGACTTGAAGAGACTATCCTGAAAGGTGGTGACCCATATAGCCAGTCTTACACTATTGTACTTGGTATGAATGTGCCTAATGTATAGTAGGATTGTCACTGATCTGTATGCAAACAACTTTACTGAACTGGGGTACATGTGACAATAAAGTACTATTGAATCATTGATGTTAGGAATTTTAATGTCAATGCCAAGCAAATGTTTTTATTAAATTGCAAAAAAACTTGCATTTAAATACATTCAAAAATACCTTGATCCGATGCATTTATCACTTCCCTTTCCCAATCTTGGCAGACATGCAAAAGTTGGCAAACGCATACACCAAGCACAGCCCTCATTTGGTCTGTCTCACACCAAAACCAATCCAAAACTGTAAAGCAACATGCATCAACCATGGAAATGCATTTT
This sequence comes from Okamejei kenojei, assembly GCA_035221665.1. Taxonomy (NCBI): domain Eukaryota; kingdom Metazoa; phylum Chordata; class Chondrichthyes; order Rajiformes; family Rajidae; genus Okamejei; species Okamejei kenojei. Next base: position 15,614,362 of record CM069148.1, on the reverse strand, counting down.
AAACAGCATGTTAGTCAAATCTGCAGCCACAATAAGCCAGTAAGCTACCATCACACCCACCACCCACAGATCTGACTGGTGATTTTCTCCTATACCATAAGATACATGCTCTGCCCAAATTTTAGAGGCGTCCTTAGCTGGAACATGGAACAAGCAAATAGCTGGTCTTATCCTTCAAACTTGTATACAAGCAAGAAACAATCAACAGGAAAATAAAGCCATCAAGTATCACAATGTTTATTATAGATACAAGTTACTGTATATAAAATCAGGGCATGTGAACAAGTAGTGAACAACTTGATAAATTAAGTAGGCTTCATTTTGTTACTATCACACACGAGGGGTCAAAGAAAAGTTAGTTCCATTAATTTCACCATTGAATTTTTTTCCCCCGTCTTAACAAGCACTTTAAAGTCCTTTACCAGGGCACAAGCTAGCATTGTGCAAGTAAATGAGAGATTAAAGACTCGCATCTGCCCAGTATGCAAGATTTAAAGCATGGTAAGCCCTGGCACATACCTTAAAGCCCAAAAAGTGGAGGTAGAAATACAGGCAAATTAATGTTACAGCTGCAACCCCTTGATTAGTTTCCAATTTATTTTGTTTTTAAACAATCCAAGGGAAAAGAAATCAAATATTGCAACGACTCAAGTATTTTGCTGAGCAAAGTGCATTTCTACAGTGTCTTGGTGTTGCTATTCAGTTTTTAAAATAACCAATGTAGAACAGCAGCCAACAGCATTGTCTTCATTATAACTACCGCTCGCACCGAGTAAATTTAGGGTTCAGTTATTGCATGCTATTCATAGGTCATGAAGTTGCCTAAAAAGGTACTGTAATCTTACGATTCAATGGTACACTACGCTTAAGACATACACTAAAGGTTATGCAGAAGTTGAGCCATGAACATGCTCCTGCGCTAAATACTGCAACAGTGGAATGAATCTCTGCAGTGGTTGGGATGAACGTAGTTACATCACAGCAACAGTATATTTGCACAAGTTTAAGGCTTTGGCCGATTTCAGTCACCCTCTTCCTCCTCAGATTCTTCCTCCTCTGCAGTTTCCAGCCAGGTTAGCCACTGATTCACCTGCAAAAAAATAAATCCATTATAATTCATCAATTCAACAGAGACTCACTCTGGCCAAAGGCTAGAATGCAGAATGAAGACCACAAGGCTGGGTTTCAACATCCTCAGGTAAAGATAGTTCCAATCTCACCGCGCTCATTTATCATTGGCAATCATTCACCGCATCCGCCCACATTCACTTACACCCCATTATATCATCCTTGATATACTTGCTTTGACACTCTTGCTAAAAATACATGCAAATAATTCCAAAGCCTTAAAGAATGATGAATATTTACAGAAATCCAGAAGAATCCATTAACCCAACTGATAACAGACGTACACTATAGTTCAGTTACCTGAAACAAAGCTTTGCCTTTTCCTGGGAACTCCTGGCTGATATCCTCTTTCCACGCTAAGAAGGCTTCCTCTTCTATTATTTCCATGTCATAAAAGTTCACAAAGAAGCGCAGTAACATACCTGTGAATGAAGCAGTTCCAAGGTCAACGCACACAACTTCACTGTCACTTCCAAATTCCACTACTGTAGTAGGTGGTTGTACAAACGTATATAAATCCTGCTTCAGTTTCATATTATTTTCACGTCGCAAGAGAGAACTCAAGCCAGAATTTGTTGGTGGGAACCTACCTTTAGGGAAGTTGTGATTGTAGCAGTGCACCTGCAATGCGTATAGGGCGCTAACCTGCAGCTCCGTATGATCGTGCAGGAACTTTTGCATTACTGGCTTAAAGGACAGGAGCAGCTGCTTCTCAAGTTCTAACACTTCCTTGGAAGGAACACCTGTTGGGTCAGCACTTTCAGCTGGGGCCATCTTAGAAATATGTTGCAGGAAGCTGCAAGAGGAGGAAACAGTTAATGGAAACATCCAAGTCAACTGCAATTCAACATTAACCCATTTCTTAACATCTCTCCATTTGCTGGTGATTTATTCTCAAAGATGACAAACGTAGGAACTGCAGATGCAGATTTATGAAATAGCACTGGAGTAACTCAGAGGGTTAGGCAGCATATCTGGGAAAACACGTTTCAGTTGAGGACCCTTCGAGTCTCAAGGGGGATCCAGAGCCAAAACTTTACCTGTCCATGTTCTTCAGATGCTGCCCGACCTGCCGAGTTAATCCAGCAATTTGTCGCCTCAGAGATTGTGCAGTTTATCCAGCCAAAGGAGTAATTTCATTTTTAAAGATAGGGAATATTTAGTTTTCAATATAAAAAGTGATGATATATATACCTGGTCAAAAGAATGTTGACAAATCCTTTATCAGTGTGTAATTTGGGAGATATGTTATCCTTGATCCACTTATAAATGGCTTGAGGGGATGGGTCATTCTTAATTTGTTCTGCCAACTCTTTCTCCAATTTCAGAAGCGGGAACAAGAAACTGAGACCTTTGCCCTCCAGTATCTCCAACATGCGATCCTTGTTTTGGTCAATTTCTGCTTGAAATAAATGAATGAATCACACATGACAGCACTGCAAACTCAATTGGGAAGCAGTCAGATTATATCAACATTTAAACAGAAAGCACTGGAATACTCTCCACTCTGGGCAGCTTCAACACTCAAGAACCAACACCATACAGGACATTGCAGTCGGCTTGATATGCACCTCAATTATAATACGGTACGATAGAACTTTATTTATCAAAGGAGGGAAATTGGTAACAGCGGCAGTGGTGCAGATGGTAGAGCTACTCTCACAGCACCGGATACCTCAGATTGATCCTGACGTCTGGTGCTGTCTATGTGGTGTTTGCATGTTCTCCTGTGACCAGGACCACTGGTTTTCCTCCCACATCCTGATGACAAGTGTGATTATTGTTCAATTGGCCTCTAAATTATGCCTAGGGGATAAGGTGATGTGCTGCATGGACTGAAGAGCTTGTTTCCATGCTGTATCTCTAAACTAAAGCAACTCTTCAAGGTACTTTAGGCAGCAACACCTCCCAAGCACACCATCTTCACAAACTAGATAAAGTCAGGAGTATGGGTCACCGCCACGTGACGTTGCACTCCATGCGCCATCAAGAATTGGAAATATATCGAGTTTCAAAAGCAGCAAAAAAAAGCTGCCTAGTTCAAGTCCTGTTGGGACTGTTCAAGGAGATACAAGAGACTGGAATTTTATATAGGATTCCACATCAGCACATTCAGTGACAAGACAAACAGGATACCACAGGGAGCAAGGAAAGACATTGGACAACATTTAATTTACTTCAATGCTAGAGGTTTGATGGATAAGACTGATGAACAGCCAGGGGAAGTGGTAGGGGCAGGTACAATAACCTGCAGATTCTGGTTTACCAAAGAAAGACAAATGCAGATGCATAGACAGGAAAAGTTGAGGGGAATATAGGTCAAGCTGTAATAAATATGACCATCTTAGATGGGGCATCTTGGTTAGCACTGAAGGGCCATTTCCATGTTTATAACTATATGGAACTACCAAAACTCCACAAAGTGAAAAAGTAATGAAAGGACACAAATGAAGCCAGTATCACATACCAGGTTGGTTTAGAGTTATAACTGGTGAAAACTGGTAATCCCTGCTCCATTATCTTCAACAAACTCCCATAGCTCGATGCTCTTGGCCATTAAAGATCCTAACCCAAAGTATGCCTCAATAACTGCAATGTCAAGGGTCACAAACCTGGCAACATCTTCTGCATGTTGACTTTGCTCTGCTGAAAAAGGTCAGTTAGCCACTCTCGATCCTTCAATTTGGCAAGCTGTTGTAGACAAAGCAAGAATAAGGGGAATTGGGTTCCATTTTCAAAGGGCTGCGCAAGTTCCAAGAGGGTCACAAGCTCAGAGATAACGGCGCGTGCTGCATACTGGGCCAAATAAGATTTCACCAGCGGTATATCCCCCTCCAGCTTGGGGCACTGGTCCAATACGTTCAGGAAAGCCTGCAAACAAATCAGAACATTTCCCATTACATGAAGCAAGATGAGACAATTACATGAACCTCAGATTACATGTAGTTGCAAGATAAAATACAACATAACATGCTAAACCATATTTCAGTACTGGAGACTGGAATAATAAAACCAGTTCAGGCCTCCAATTCTAACAAATATCCCCCAAAAAATTCCAATAATCCCAACTATTCCACTTTAAAAACTCCAAACCCCACTTACTTGCATGAAATTTTCACCCGTAATGAGTCCTTCCTGCCTGAGTGCATCGATCAGACAGCTGGCTTGTTCTTTGTCCTCATCAGAGCGATCTAGAGTCTGCACAATCATCTTGCTCAACATTTCTGGCAGGAAAGGCTTTGGTGCCCTCATTTCTTTCACTCCATTAACAGCATCTTTAATGTTAACATTAGCCAGGTAGTCGGTTAGGATAGTTTCCTGTGAAAGAATGAAACAGCAGTGAGATACTAAAAGGAAAGAATTGAGCTTCATTGGCCTAGATAGAGATGGGCAATGGGCACACTAACTATTAATGGACAGATCATAATTAAAAGCAGTATTCCTGATCGAAAGTGTACACCACTACAGACCTCATTGGTGTCACATGAGTATTTACTCCATTGATCAAACAAGCAAAGGGATTATAATTTCCTTCACAGATCAAAGTGGTCTCTCAAAACGAAACCAACGGTCCCAACCGGACTTTACTTCACAGCTGAGCTACTGAGATAGATTAACTTTAAACTTTCTCTCTCTCCCCCTCCCCCCCAAAAACCCGGTAACTCACGGTCAGTTTAATCAGTTCTTCTTTGGAAGGTGCTTTCTTGTTCTTCACAGGCTTCTCCTGAATCAAGGGTGGATTTGTTTTGAGACCTAGTTGAGGGGGCTAACAAAGAACACTCATTACCACTCTAACATTGAAGTTGCCCTTTACAGCAAGTTATGGCCACTTATAATTCAACATTATATGGATTACAAATCAGCTGAACCGTTGAAGGCGACAATTGTCAATTCATTTTTCTCCAGCAAGGTTTGACCCCTTGGGGCATAGCAAAAATGTGCCAAGACCCAGAGGTACACCACCCGAGAATGTTTTTTAATTATTATTATTATTTTTTTTTAAAACAGAACTATGCCTAGCAGGGGTTAAACACATACCTGCCCAAGGGGTGGTGTCTGAGTACGAGGAGGCTGTGCACTCGGTGGGATCATAGTTGGTGTTTGCGGTTGTAGCTTGTGCACTAGAGTTTTATTCAGCAGAAATGACTGTGCAGGCCTCAAACTTATCTGTAAATGAAACAAGCAAACTGCCATGTCATTGGCCATCTACAATACCCATACATAGTAGTTAGTACTGCACACTGTAGTTAGTACTAGGTAGCACTTCAAATAAGTTGTTTAATACAGATCCAAACATCTGAAGAACAGCTGGTTACTTTGTCAGGTTCAAACTTGAGTGGCTGCCCTCATTTCTTAATCACGCTCACAGGACACTGGCCGGCTATCAGTGACAGGTTGGAGGGGAAGAGGAAAGCAAATAGGAAGTGAGGGGCAAAGATTGGCATGATATGACAAGTGGGTCAAATGGAAAGAATGGCTTGCCAGATTAGCCCTGGCAATAACGCGTCATTCCTTAATCATCAGGCACCGAACCATTGAATATGTCCAGATTCAGATTACCTCATCTGCATTGATCTGTCCTTTCTTTATGAACCGAGGAGGCATGCCTTTGGATTGACTTGTTTGCTGGGATGAGTGTCCCTGGTTTTGTCCATGGTAATGCTGGTTCTGTCCCTGTAATAGAACACTGTCACTTCCTTGTGCCAACACTGCCTGCTGCCAGCCTCAGCCTTAAAAGGACAGACACACTCAACCAGTAGCCGAGTAGGTCCTGGACTCTACTCTTTCCAATATCAGTGTTCATGTCCACCAGCAACCAGGGGCTGTTTCCAGAGACAGGCACATCCCAAGTGCAGGAAGTCTCATGGCTTGATCCAGACCCAACAAAGAAAAGAAAGGATAGCCTCAAACATGCACTCTGCAAGACTTCAGCTGCCCTGCAACCATAATAGTGTGACGTCAGCAGCTCACTGCTCACCAAGCTGAACTGCATCTCAATTAAAACCTCAAATTTAAAATCGGGTTATTTGCTGTAGAAATAATCAACAATTCAAGACAGAAAAATAAATGTTTTCATACGAGTATTTCAGGTTTCTGTCACTACCCCTAGCATGCAGTCCTTAATAATTTATTGCATGAATGGAGGAACAGCAAGCAGCACTGCTTCAGTTCACTACTACCAGAAGGTCAAAAAGGCTGCAAATATTTCCTTAGTTAGCTGCATCAAGGCATTTCACTCAGTAACTCCCTCGGGCGGCACTGCCTCACAGCACCAGAGACCCAGGTTCGATCCTGTCTACGGGTGCTGTCTGCAAGGAGTTTGTACGCTCTCTCCGTGACCGCGTGGGTTTTCTCCGAGATATTCGGCTTCCTCCCACAACCCAAAGACGTCCAGGTATGTACGTTAATTGGCTTGGTCTGAGTAAATTGTCCCCAGTGGGTGAGGGATAGTGTTAATATGCGGGGATTGCTGGTCGATGCGGACTCTGTGGGCTGAAGGGACTAAAACTTATTACTAAAACCTCACCTTGTTTCAATTAAGCTCGATTGTGTTAGACATAACAAGCAGTCGTCGATACCCAAACATTCAATAGGGTAGATGAACTATAACCTACTCGCATTAAATTCCAGTTATCAACTACATATGACCATGAATAGCAAGGCCACGACCAACAAACAACATACCTCCTTCAGACTGGGGGCAATCAAAGCCAGAAGCCCCAATCCCATTTCAAAATTACATTAAAACAGTATTTCCATTCCGCTTGCCACAGTTGAAGTAGAACGGGTGGGCCATTTAAAACTGAGATGAGGAAAAACACAGAGTTGTGAATTTGTGAAATTCTCTGCCACAGAAGGCAGTGGAGGCCGATTCACTGGATGCATTCAAAAGAGTTAGATAGAGCTCTGAGGGCTAGTGGAATCAAGAGATATGGGGAGAGCAGGAAGGGGGTACTGATTGTGGATGATCAGCCAATATCACATTGAATGGCAGTGCTGGCTTGAATGGCCTACTCCTGCACCTCTCGTCTACGTATCCATGTATTCAGATGTTTCGAACGAACGAATCGAAATGATTGAACGTGGTTTTGTTTGCTGTAAAAAAACATGACTTATCCAACTGCTCTAAAGGGGATGCAATGGCATCATCTCTCACCTGGTTAGATTTAAGGAAAGACTTGCTTCCCATTTCCCCAAACTGAGACTGAGGAGGCACATGCCCACCATGGCCATTAAAAAGTTGGTTGGAACGATGTCGCCCCATGGTAGGTGAGAATCGGTCTTGAATTACTCCTGGACCAGTACCAATTCCACTACCTTTGAACCCAAAAACAAAACACTGTCAGGAATTATATTAAACACACCCAAGAGTTGCCTCTCAAATCCAGGATCCATTACTTACCCGGCATTTGTCCAAACATATCAGCCAGCCCCCCAAGTGGGTCTCTGTCAAATTTCCTTCCAGGTGGTATAAAAGGTCCCTCCAGAAAGAAGTCATTCCTCATTCCATGAGCCATTGACGGCGGAATAAAAACTCCCAAATCCTGTATACAAGACAAGAACCGCTTGAACCAGGATTCAAAGAAATCTCTTGATCTTAAGCTCAAAGTATGGTAGTAACCCACCTTTCCCGCTTCATGACGAATCTGGTTTATCGTCTTTGGTCCATTGTCATTAAAAGCCTTGCGAGGAATCCAGCGGTGCTCACGCAACTCCACAGTATCCTATATCGCGGTGGGGGGGGGGGGGGGGGGGAGAAAAGAGTAGTTCAGCATCGCACATTCATTAGCTGTAAAAACAAGAAAAAGTCTTCAGAACCAAACAAGTTACCTGCAGTAGGAAACGGATCCTAGCTGGCAATTCCACATTTTGCATCAAGGAACGCATCCGGGCAAAGTACTGATCCATTAGAGACTAGAAAGAGCAGAAAAATCCACATAAGATCTTGAATTAAATGAGGTGGTCCAACGTGGACAGTGAACAGTTCAGCATTTACCATGCTGTTTACAACCACCGTATTTCCCGGCAATGTAGACCCTATTTTATACCCAAACATAATGCACGAAAATCTACCTGCGCCTTGGAGGTTAGGTTGTTAGCCAAGAACGATAGACTTAGCCATCCCTCAGTACAGAAACATCAAGAACTAAGTTGCTGTACTGAGGGATAGCCAAGTCTATCCGTCATTGCCGACAGATGATGGGTAGCTGCTGGGGGGGGGGGGGGGGGGTGGATGGAGAAACTTCCTTTCAGAGCGTGCGGGGAGCCTTGCCCGGGTAAAGTTGCGTTGAGGAGGGGGTTGGGGATTATGCCAACTCACTCACCGCCGCCCTCCAGGCATTGTGGCCGGGGAGAGAAATAGCAACCGGTGGAGGTCGTGATTGGCGGGTAGCTACTGGGCGGAAGGCTGGCTACTCACCTTGAGGGGACGCGAGGGATCTGTAAACTGAAGCCAGTCCCAGGGCACGCAGGTGATGTTGCCGACCCCTGGACTAAACCAAATCCTTGATCCCGTCCCACCATCATTTTTCCAAAATTTAGCGACTTAAATTGGGGATGCATCTTCAGTTCCGGGAAACACGGCACATATCTTATGAAACTCAAGCCATTCAAACACAAAGCCATAACCTTTTTTAACTACTCCAGAACACCAGCAGTGTCATACTTTTACAAATCAACACAGGAGTGGCAGGTAAAACCAGTTGGAACAGTATTAAAAAAATCCAGGAACACCAAAACGGCAATTTCTTGTTAGATCTCACTTGCAACACGACAGTAAGCTCAAAATGTGCCATCAGCACGGCTTTGCCTAAAAATAAAACATGCAGAAAATAATTCATTGATTTACCTTGGCCTTTTCATGGTCTAGTCTAGGTCCTATTGTCCTCATTATCTGACAGAGGCACTCCAAATCCTCCCCCATATCCTTAAATTGAACTCTCTTCTTCTTTTCCAAAAGCTAAGGGAAAAAAGAGCATAAAAGTATTGAAGTCCAAAGATGAAGTGCGTAAAAAGTCCTGGGGAGATATGGTGGGTGATACAAGGTGGGCTTAAAAGAAAAAAAAAAAAACTACATTTCCGGAGAGTTGACAGACACTGGCAAAACAAAGACATCACAGGATTAGGTTATGAATTAACAATTATTAACTTTTGAGGTCCAATGTCAAACACAAAAACTGTTTGGTAAAGTTATGAGCTCAGAAGCCAGGAGGGGCACTGGAATAAGCACAGATTGATCCAAGCATATGCTCCCAGCCAGACAAATATCAGTGTTTAATGCTTTGTTTAATCTAGTCTGCTAAATCAAGAAAGCAAAAAAGATAGTCTGCATATTTAGCCATATAATAATTTATGAAAACCATTATGGTTGCCTCATGCCAATTCAGACCGAAAATGCATAATCCCCTTTGAAAATTTTTCCTATCAACACTGTCACATGTTGCAGCATTACCGCAGCAACCCAACCCCCATCAATCAAAGCCCCCAAATATTGGTTTTCCCCCCATGTTTCAATAGCAATAGCAAGTAATTTTGACCAAAACATTTGTTTGCTCAAAATAAAACACAGAACACCCACAAAAGCAGTGACCCTCCAAGCCACTTACTGTTTTGATGCACTTATGAAGGATAGATTCGTGGATAAGATCAAGTTTGCCAAGCTCTCCAATGAATTTGATGTTGCCCAACATTTTGATCTTGGCAATGGCCCGCTGCTCTTCCTCTTCATTTGTGAGGGGGCCATCATGCTTGTCGTAGACTAAAACGCAAAACAGTTTTAGTGAGACACTGCATTGTAAAATCACATCAAGGTAACAAATATTATAAAACTGCACCTACTATCGACATTTCTGCTACGGTTTTCAAATTCATCTTGAAGTTTCGAAATCAAAAGGCGTCTGAATGTCTGGAAGAGGGTAGAGATTTTCAAAAAATAAGATCTCATGAAATCATCAATTGCACACATACACAAACCAATAGAACCACGATTTAAACAGATTCTGCTTACCGTACTTTGCTTGTGGTGTTGCAGCAAACCCTCTGGAGATGGGCCATCAAAGTTAGGAGCATCCTCTGCTAGACGCAGGCATAACTGTGCATAGAGCGAGCTATACTTGGGCTCTTCAAGGGCTTTGTCTACAATCTACAACAGAGAAAGATTCCAAATATAGTGAGTGTTGGGCACAAGATTTTAATTCATCCAACTTACAAAATTCAGGTAACAGAGAAGGAGTCATAGCTTGGCAGAGAAAGATATGGCAGGAAAACCACTGGGGTTCTTGCCCATCAAATCTGCTCGACACTTGTATAAGGCACACATATACTTCAGAGCTGCCAAGTTTTGTCAGAGCATTTCAGTATTCTAATAACTGAAAATCAGTATTTTACTGAGGAAATTGGTATTTTTACACAGTGCCATTTTGCTGAAAAAATGTTTTATGTGCAGTCATACCCGTGTAAGAGTACAAGAAAGCATAACTTTGCTACCAATTGACGTGTCTTCTACGCACCTTACTTGACAGTGCATTCATTGCCATTTCTTTGTATACTGCTGTTTGAGCGGCTGCTTCCTGTTTTTAGCACCAGATGATGATGAAGCCATTTTGGAAGCCTCCCACTCCCTCTCCCACTCTCCTTCCTTTTTTTCCTCCCTCCCTGAACAGTCTGTGACCCATAGCACTATGTTTAAAGCCCATAATGATCCAGCCGGTAGTATTATATTTAGAACCACCGAGCTGTAGCCAACAGCTCTTCGTTTAAATTCCCAAGCGCTAACATGACAGAGCTGTTTAAACCTGGAGCGGGGCAGACAGATCAAAGCTTACGAAAATCACCCAGATCTTGAAATTTAAAATACGAATAGATTTAATCTGCTATAATTTTTTAGAGGTACAGGATGACTTCTGATATCCTTGCATTTTTTAAGCAGCAAGATGAATCAGCAAGTCGGGCCGATTTAAAAAAAAAGCCGTATTTAACAAAGCAAAATCGTACATCTGTATTCTTATCGCATTTCCATACAAAATAAGGAAAATCCGTACTACTTGACAGCTCTGATACTTCTCTTTTCAAAAAGTTGTAAAAGTAAGAGAAAACCTCAAAGGTGAGCTACAAGTGGGAAACAGGATGATTCCTTGCCTCTACCTCGTTTTAGCCGTTGCATTTTTCTTTATCTGCACTTTCTGTGGCTATATTAATACTATATTCAGCAGACTATTTTTCCTTTAACACTACCTAATGTAGTCACATATGGCACAATTTTTCACTGTACATCAGTAAATAATACCAAAGTGAACAGCAATGAAACAAGCACATAACATAAACCTGCTCAGCACTTCAACTCCCCTCCCATTCCAAATCTAACCTTTCTGTCCTCGGCATCCTCCATGGCCCACCGTAAATTGGAGCAGCAGCACCTCATATTTCTCTTGGGCAGTTTTGCACTCCGGCGGTATGAACATTGACTGCTCTAATTTCAGGTAGTCCTTACTCTTCTCTCCCCCCCCCCCCCCCCCCAACATCAGTCTGAAGATGGGTATTCGGCCCAAAACGTTGCCTATTCCCTTCGCACCATAGATGCTGCCTCACCCGCTGAGTTTCCCCAGCATTTCCCCTGGAATCTTTCATATTCCAGCATCTGCAGTTCCTTCTTAAACATAACATAAACACCTGCTCTGATCGTCTAAATGACCGAATTTTGAAAATTGTATGTAATAAATCTATGATAAGCAACGTGAAACAATTTTTGAACTCAAAGAAACTCACCAGTAAAATGATCCCTTTTAGGACCAGTTTTGAGTCTACACCCACATTGAGGAGCTCAAGGCATAGCTTGTCAAACTTCTCTGGAGTAAGCTTGTTCAAAATGCTGAAAGCGAGATCAGAGAATTAATATATTTAAATTCAATTGTCAATAGCATTATACACTGGCATTTCCAGATTAACTTAGTGACTAATTTCATAATGATATCCAATCATGACATTGCTACCATGAGAGACGTTTCCCAAGAACAGAAATTTCCAGACTGTGAAACAATTCTACAAATTAAAAATGCCCATTGTCAAACCAAAGGATTTAAACCAAAAAAAGGTTGCCGTTTTTTATCAGATGAAGTGTAAGACAGTATTTCGCAACTGATTGAACAGATCCATGTTGTCCTATCAGATTCTGCAATGAACAGCTTCCATTATCACACTTGACCATTTTTCATTAAGTTATATGCTTGTGTTGTACGACTATGACTATTAAAGGAAGTCATAAAAAATGGGGCAAATTGACAATGTTTGCAATTGCGGGCTGTAGAATGGTATGAAAACAGAACCAAAACTGAATGGCAACATCTTAACCACAATTGGACAAGCAGCAATTTTGCTATAGCAGGATAAGTAAGCTTCAATGGCAAGAGAACAGCTCCACATTTGAATATACTCCCTTCAAGAGGGACTAGAGTCTTAAAATCAAGTTTAGTTGTTTATAATCATTCATTAGCAAAGGAAAGTATGTTCCCAAAATTAACCATGAAGCTGATGATCACTATTATCATGATTTCAAGTGACAAAACAAGGAGTTTATCAGGTCAGCTAATCACCAATTAACAGATCCAATGCACCAACTATGCACTGTTTTCCTAATTTGCTCAGAAGCAAAGCAGCCAAGTTATGTCAGAGCATTTCAGTATACTAGTACCTGAAAATCAGTATTTTGCTGAGGAAATCAGTTTTTAACGTGGTGCTATTTTGCTGAAAATTTTATTTTTTTAATGTGTGGTCATACCCATGTAAGAGTAGAAGAAAGCACAGCTTTGCTACAGTTGACACGTCTTCTTCTAAGATATGCCTCATTGGCATCTCTTTGTGTACTGTTTGAACGGCTGCTTCCTGCGTTTAGCAACCGATGATGTAGAAGCAATTTTGGAAGCCTCCCTCTCTCTTCTTTTTTTTGCCTTCCCCCTCTCCCCCTTGAGCCACCCACTAGTCACTGGCAGCCAACCTCTGATGAGGGAAAGCAGAACCAAGGATAGGATAAGGCATGGATTTAAGGTTTACCTTTTTAAGTATTCTAGATTTACTTTTAGTGTGTAGAAAGAAAGCAGTTATGGCAATGGACATGTATCATCCTCCTGTCAGATGTGGAAAGTCAAGGAGGGCCCCTGCAGGAGTGCATCCAATGACAGCTATTTCAGAAGGGATGGATTTGTCAGAGCAGCCATTGGACACATTGAACATACAGGAGGCAAGTAGGGGTAGAGACAGTTTAACGGAGATGGTCACGGCAAAGTTTAGCCAGATAGATGGGTATCAATCACGAGAAGTAGGCACATAGTGCACTAATCTACAAGTCTATTGCCCTCTCAAACATGCAAACCGCTTTAGAAACTGTTGGGGGCGAAGTGGCCACTCCGGGGCACCTAACCTAATAATTTAATTTTAGGATTTCCCAATTCTATACCATTCACACTCAAGTTTAAGAGAATTAATTCTATGTTACAAAGGGAAACACTTTAAAATTCAGTAGCTGCAGGGCATGTCTGGAGGACATGCAAAGTCATTCCTGCCACCATCATTTGTTGTAATGCACGCCTGGCTGATAATCTGTCACAAGGACACATCTCATCAAACTGTCGTCAAGGATCACACATGACAGCTCAGAATAATTCACATGGCTAGAGTAGTGATCAGCAAAAATTTGAAGATGTTCTGTCCAGCCAGAATTTATCAACGCAATAGTGGCAATATTGCTCATGCAAGAATAATCAGAATTTAATGACAAATTCAGTGGCCACTACTGTCAAGTTAGGCTCACAGCTTTCTGTCCAGATGATCCTGATGGAAACCAGATTTTACACTATAATAGAGCACAAACACCAGAATGATGGCCCACTGAACTGTGTCCAGTTATGAAGCACAGAAACAGGCCCTTCGGCCCAATTCATTTGTAATATGAATCCAGCAGACTCAATCGCCCAATGGGTTTGAAGGCAATTAAACAAATTAGGTCGTGCATTTGATGGCCAATCATAACCAGATTAAAACCGTTTACAAATATGATTCCTTTCCACCTAATCCTTCCTCTGGCATTTGGTTTTTAGATCCTGCAAATCTCACAAAGTAGAATGATGTCATTATGTAAAGAGAAATTGTCAACCATTCTTTAATGCAAAGTGAATGCACTCCGTATTAGATCAATTTTAAACGTGTTCTAGCAAAGCTACTTCCATCAATATTTAAAGAATGTTTTGAAACAAAGAGGTGCAGTGAATTGTTTCATGCTAACTCCACAAATCATCAAATTATCTGCATTCTGAAACTAAAGTCCACATATTATAATCTTATAAGAACAGGTTGTCACTGCAAGTGGGAAAGATGAGTAACGTGAATGTTGAATGCAATATAATGTCCATCTGATGTATATGGTGCACGAGAATCTGAATTAACCAATACCTCCCAGGGTTAATTGTTCAACTGAACCACCCAGCTGTCTCTCCGGGGAGTATATCCTGCCGATGGGATAGGATATGTCTCGTGTTTGTGATGGGAGACATCTGGCATGGTAGTTAGTGTGTGAAAGCTCTCCAAATTCATACTGGTTCTGACTATTGTCATTTCCAGTTAGCCCCATCATTCTCAATTAAAATTTAAACCTTAGTTTTAAAATTTTAAACCGTTAGCCAGCCTATTTTGGCACGGGCAAGATTCATTGCCCAGACACCCATAACACATAATATTTCAAAGCCAGGTAATTCAAGATTTAGACTAACTAGAAAAATGTGTGTACTTGTGTGAATCCTTTAAAAGCTAGAGGATTTATAACATCAACTACCCTTTACTCAAGTGAATGTGTGGCAAATATATGCAATCAAATTGTTAAACAATGCCAGGTCTATTCTTCCCCACAACACTCTTGATTGAATTTACACGCCGCCCAATTCACCATTTTCATAAACTTACCCTCTGACTTTCCTGAAGATTCCATCTTGCCGTTCTTTCTCATTCAAGGAGTTGACATCTCGTTTAGTGCTTTATGAAGGAACCCATCTCTGAACGCTAGACCCTGAAGGTGGGAGAGGGAAGATTCCCCCCCGCCCCACAGGGGGCCAGCTGTCGAGAGATAGGAACAAAGTCTATAGCAGCTGCTCAAAATAATTCATCAACATTGATAAATGAACAGCTCATTGTCAAGGTTAAGTGTATTAATGGTTTCTATAAAGAACTCGGATTAAATGCTCAATGTACACTGCTAGTTGGCTGCAATCAAAGACCACATAACGGTAAATTGTGTTAATGCTGAAAATGCCATAAATGTTGAAATCATTTCAATATTAACTATCATGGGGAACTGTCCGTACACCACAGAAATAAATGGATACAGATTTCTAATTTACAACCTCAGAATCTTGCAATTTAACATTTAGAGGTTACATTGCATGACTTTACTCATGACAACATAGGCAGGGTAATAAGGGAGCAGCTTATTTCAGTATAGCACAGACCCAACTTTCTCAATCACGTTCTGAGAATGTCAGACCTACTACCCAAATCGTCCAAGTTGATAAAGTCCCACCTGTCCGGGTCTGGCCCCAAGTCTTCCAACCTCTCCTATCCACGTACTTGTCAGATTATCTTTTAAATGTTCTCATAGCACAACCCGTACTAATTCCTTTGGCAGCTTTTCCACGTATGTTTAAACCATTCGTCTCACTATAAAACTACGAGTCTGAAGGGTCTCGACCTGAAATGTCGCCCATTCCTTCTCTCCATAGATGTTGCCTCATCCGCTGAGTTATTCCAGCATTTTGTGTCTACCGATTTTACCAGCATTTGCAGTTCTTTCTTACATATAAAACTATGCCCGCTAGCTTTAGACTCCCCTACCATGTGGAAAACATTGTGGTTATTCACCTAAATTATATATTGTGATGGCTAATAGATATTTGTACACAGTAGACTCAATAAGCATTAGTTATTAATGGCAGTATATGTAGTCACTAGTTTTAACGTTCCGAAGAAAAATCTCTCAACATTCTATCCACTTTTGCATCAGAAAACATTGCACTACAGTCCCGCCTATAACGGGGCAGATTGATTTGCAGCAATGTGCTGCAGCTGTAGAAGTTACTTCCTTTATCTGCCAGGATCAATGTCCATTTTAATGACAATGTTAAGCTTCAAGATTTTTAAAATTAAAGCGATGCTATGAATGGCCCTTCAAAAAGTTAATAGTTACCTGTTGCTGGCAGTCTTGGGATAGTGCTGAGGCGCACCCCTACCTCCTCCTCCGCCCGAAGAAGCACTAGAAAGAGATGTTAAAATGTTTTAGGTTAAGATTTCTGCCCACTTTTTTCATACTTCGTATTGCAAGAACTAACTAGATGTACATATTTTCAACAATGGAGCCCAGAGTAGTAACCCTATTTTTCTCCAAGAAAACTGACTATTGACATGATAACCAGAAATAACTCAAGCCTATCCTCAAGTTAACCAAACATACTTTTAGTAGTAAAATTGAGAAATAAGGAACTGCAGATGCTAGTTTCCGATAAAAAGGGGTTCTAATGCAAAACATCACATATTAATGCTCTCCAGAGATGACGCCGAGTTCCACCAGCACTTTAAGTACATCTTGTGCCTAGCATGAAATAGGAGACAAGGACTGATCATCACAAAATACAGAGCAATGGCTAAAAAAAAGTATGATTCTTGATCACATGTTGGAATGGCATGGTTGACTGGACTGTCCCGGTACAGATTTCCATTCCATACTGCCACTTTCTGTGCAACACTGAACGGGTGATGCTCTCCCCGAGTTGCGATCTTTCGCATGTTAAACAGAAATCCCCCTAAGCAGATGTTGTGCAAAACACTCAAAGGGCACCTACAATTGGAAACTTAGCCCTGATTACTATTCATGTGGATGGAAAAAAATATTTAAAAGGGTGTTCAAAAGTAAATTAGCAACTTAATCCAAATGACCCAGTGAAGGCAAAATCCTACATCGTAGGGACATGATCCAGATTTTAAAGCAAATTAGAGAATTGGCAGTAATTTGCGATATGCAGGTCAGATAAATAGCATGTCAAAATGATATTAAGCCACATCTAATATATTCCAAGTAGAAAGCACTTTAGGATACAGAGGGGTGATAAAGGTTGTTAACACAAAGGAGACACAGAAATCTAGCGTTAGCACAATAAACATATTTTTTCAGAAAAAATACAATTATGTACTAAAATATCACTACTTCAGGAATACCATATATATCAGCTATTGTACTGTCAAAATTACAGAATTGCAATTTAAAAGAAAAATGTAGATACCTGAAACGAGAAGCAACCCCTTCTGCAATCACACTCTCCACTTTGGCGGCTTGACAAAACGAAAAACTTCCAAAAGAAGAATATTAATGGGAAGGGTAGGGAAATGAGTTACCTAGGAGAGAATAAAACAGTAAACCTTATGATCTAACACTACATCTTCCCCGGTGATGAATCACCGGCCTACTCCACCCAGTCCAACGCACAAAGGAAAAAAACATTGCACAAAGGGGAAAATGGCCGCACCGCCAAGGGCTGAGGAAATGCAGGAAAATTTTGGCTCGTCTTTGATCGACTCACAATGACGCAGGGCAATTAAAAGCAGGATTACTTCTCCATCTACCGGAGAGGGTGGGATGAGACAATGAGAATGGGGAATTAGGGTGGGCATCGCAGACGAAGAAGGACCGCGATCCGGGGCACAAAGAGAATCAGAGGGAGGAAGAAGACCGGACAAACAGTGGGTCAGATAGAGGAAACGGGGTGCAATTAGACCGGCGAGAAAGCAAGGGAACACCACAGCGCTAAAGCGCATTAAAGGAAGGCACGACAAGAACAAAATCAGGGGCGGGCGAAACCTTGACTCTCAAATGGACGATTAAACACGAACAAGGAAGAGACCCGAGGGGATGCCGGCGTCGTGACCAGGAAGGAGAGTTGGGAAGCAGGGGCGAAGAGAGTGGCGGTGGGTGGAGGGGGAAGAGGGATGCGGCGGCCGGAGATCGGACAACACCCGACATGCGGCAAGTTTCGCCGTCTCCCCCCACCAGACCCTAGGGAGGACGGGGCCGGGAGATCTGCACCAGGGGGACAAAAAAAATCATTCCTCACCCCCACCCCTTAGGGCACAACCCAGCCACTCGTCCGCATCGATAGACGAGGGAAAGAAAGTAACCCTTTCACAGCCCCGCACTCAACGACAGCCCCCACCCGCAATAATTTAAAAAAAAATCGAGACCCAGGCGTCGAGGCCTAACGCCGCCATTTTGTGCAACTTGGCCGGGTGAGCCACAAAATGGCGGCGCCGCCCTCGGCTGCCGAGACACTCACCGCGCCGGCCTCGCAGCCCCAGTCAGCGCCGCAGGTTGTTCGCCGTTCCCAAAACGAAATAAAAATGAAAAAAAACAAACGAGGAAGTGAAAACGGTCATTAAATTATCACTCGACCGCGTCCGCTCCACATAGATGGCAGCGTCAGGCGGGAACCGTGTTCGAGCGAGACAAAGAAGCGGAGCTCTGCAGCCGCCACCACCGCCAGTTAGCCGAATGGCTTCTCTTACCCTCAATGCACCGCGCCGCGTGCTGCAACCAAGCTTTATTTCCGGCTCGGCGCCGCGCCTCCTTGCTCCGCTTGCTTGCTCGCCCTCCCCCCCTCCTCCGCGCGTGCGCGCCTCGCCACAACCAAACGTGAAACGGCCAGCGTCACGCTGATTGACACCACGCCGCACCAGCCACGTTGCTCTGTTGTGTGATACAGCCCGCCCCCTCCGCCAATCAGGCCGTGCGGGCCCGGCTCCTCGCCCGCTGATTGGACGGCGGCTTCAATGCAGCCGCACTGCGGATTGAAGGACCTGGCCACGCCCCCTGTGAGGGAGTCCCCGGCATGGCCACACCCACTTACGTCACCAGGCACCTCCCCCATCGCAATGACACGCCCTGCCTCGTCACTAGGCCCCGCCCATGTATGTCACCAGGGCCCGCCCCTTTAGGCACGCCCATCGCCCGACCACGATCAGCTCATACCATCTCTGATTGGAGGCTGCTGAGATAGGAACCGTCCATCAATGAAGCCTCAGGGATTGTCCCCAAATGACAGGGGCCACACAACAAACACTTGGGATTCAACTCTTACCACCCCCAAGTCAATTCCTATTTTCAATCGATGGAAGTCATGCCTAAAGTTGGAGAGCAACTTTATGGAGACAAATTACAGCATCTTTCCTTTAATGTTATTTTTTTGGGAGAATGGCCGATGCTCTTGTAATTAAATATGCTCTCTGTTTAAAAATAACTTGTTGGGGAATTGGTGATGACACGTCATTGAATGTCTGGGGTAGACGGTTCGACTCTTTCATGTTGGAGATGACATTGCCTAGCACGTTTGTGGTGTGAAGGAGTGTCCCGAACCAAAACTTCATCTGCCCACAGACGCTGTCCTCCAGCATTTTGTCTTTTGCATGGAAACAGGCCCTTGGACCCACCAAGTCCAGGCCAACCAGTAATCACCCATACGCTAGTTAAATCCTACACACTGGGGACAATTTAGAGGCGACCAATTAACCTACAAACCTGGGGGTACACAAAAGGCTGGAGAAACTCAGCGGGTGCAGCAGCATCTAAGGAGCGAAGGAAATAGGCAACGTTTCGGGCCGAAACCGTCCTTCAGACTGATGGGAGGTGGGGAGAAGAAAGGAAAAAGGAGGAGGAGGAGCCCGAGGGCTGAGGGAGAGGTGGGAAGGGGAGGAGACAGCAAGGGTTAACAGAATTGAGAAAATTCAATGTTCAAAACCTACAAACCTGCATGTCTTTGGAATTTGGGATGGCGTCATCAACATCACCAGTTCCCCAAATGTTTGAGGAATGAAAGTCACCAAATACCTTATTAAATGTTCAAACTTTCAAGAGAGCTAGATAGGGCTCTTAGCGGAGTCAGGGGATATGGGGAGAAGGCAGGAACAACTGATTGGGGATGATCAGCCATGATCACATTGAATGGCGGTGATGGCTCGAAGGGCCAAATGGCCTACTCCCGCACCTATTGTCTATTGTCTATTGTCAAAGGTGAACGAGAGCACACTGACCACTGTTTACGACAGAGAGCACACTGATTCAGTAAGCCCAAGAACAAAGGAGGCTGTCGAAAATGGTACAGGAGTCTAAGAACCATCAGGTTCAAGAGCAGCTTCTTCCCAGCAAATATCAGACTCTTGAACACTGCACAACCCCATCCTGGTACCTAATTACTAGGGTCTCTGTTTAGGTTGTTCTATATACCTCAGCTTGCACTGGTGTGGTCTGGTTACCTAGTATAACTGATCATTGATTGAATTTCTGTTTACAGTATATTCATTTGATTTGTTGTTGCCTTAATACGCCAGTAAAGCTCAAAAAATATATTTCTTCTCTCTTCAGAGATGCTGCTTGACCTAGTGAGTACTTCCAATTTTTAACTTCAGGGGGTGCACCCTTGAGTTATGTTGAGATAATGTGTTCCAGATGTTAATGACTAATTGTGAAGTCAAGTACTTCCTGTGTGTCTCTAGATCTCCTTGTTCATCATCTGCTTTTATCTGTTATTTTCACACCTTTCATTCTCTTTGTACCCCTTCATACCTCTAGTTTCCCTCTCTCCTGACTCCCAGTCTGAAGAAGGGTCTCGACCCAAAACACCACCCATTCCTTCTCTCCAGCGATGCTGCCTGACCTGCTAAGTTACTCCAGCATTTTGTGTCTATCTTCAGTGTAAACCTGGCCTGTAACGAGTAGATAATCTGTTCCGAACCACTTTGATCCATCATGATGATTGAATCTGACAATCTAATCCTTGCATCATGAAGCCCACTCATTTCCCCATTGAAAGTAACACCTGCCTATGGGCACATCTGAATATCTTTAGCAGTAACCAAAAAAAAATTATAGCTACTTCAAAGGAGTAAATGCATTTCAAGGTCCTCGCTGACAAACCAATTTCTATAATGGATCACATAAGGAGATACTGGTACGGGGAAAAAAGGGCTCGGATTTACTGCAAGCATATGTTACGCTTTGTTCAATTAAAGTTCCTCAGCAGAGGGATCATTAGGACGTGCCTCTAAAAGGCAGTCAAGATTATCAAGGATACACAACCACCCTGGCCATGCTCTCATCTCGCTGCTACCATCCGGAAGAAGGTGCACAAGCCTGAAAACCGTGATCATCAGGTTCAAGAACAGCTTTTTTCCCTGCAACTATCAGGCTCCTGAACACCGCACAACACTAACCTCCACAATTATGATCTTCTGTAGGCTGTGTCTTTCGTTTTTCAGACTTCAGTTTTGCACTGTTATGGTTGCTCAGTATTACGATTATTAATGTATTGTATCATTGACAATCATATATTTACCTGTGTGTTTACCGGCTTGCAGCAAGTAAGATTTTCATTGTTCCTTTGCAAATACATAAAGGGTCGTTGGTGTTTAATTGTCATATGTACCAGCAGCAGAAGAACAACATTCTTACTTGCTCCAGCTTAACAGGCTGTAAACACAATAACATAGGATGATATATAATAATCAATAATACAATTAATTAATAACGTGACATTTAAACCCTCTAGACTTGAATTCAATTGTAATTGAAGAAGCAATTGGAAGATGCAGGAGAGATGAGAAAAACATTCAGCCAGAGGGAGGGGGTCAGAAACGCTCATTCCTTTGTGCCAGCTCCTGCAGCCTGGTTTAAACAGTCGCTGGGTGTGTGTGTGAAGGGATTTATCGCCCTTCATAAATTACCCAGAGCAGGAGGCTGAGCAGCCTCCAGGAGCCGCTGGCAAATGTTTGAGACTATTGTCTGTCTGTGTCGCTTCAGGGAGCAGTGAAGGTATGTCTGGAGTCACATGGGAGTCCAGGTGGATAACGATGACAGATTCCCTCATGCGTCTGTCTGTCTGTCCATTCCCCACATTGATGCTACCTGAGTCACTAGGTTCCTCCCGCTCCAAGCGTTTTACTCAAGATTCCATTATCTGCAGTCTCTTGTGTCCCCCAAACGTACTTGATTTTAAAATAGATCTTGTGTCTAAGAGGATTTGGATTCACTTTAGAGATACAGCGTGGAAACAGGCCAATCGGCCCACCGAGTCTGCACCGACCAGTAATCATCCCACACACTAGCACCATCCTACACACGAGGAACAATTTACAATAGACTTATTAGCAGAGCAGATAAACAAGGATGTTACCAGCACTTGAGGGCCTGAGCTACAGAGAGAGATTGGGGAAATCAATACTTTATTCCTTGGAATGCAGAAGGCTGAGGTGATCTTTCAGAGGTGTATAAAATGATAAGGGGAATAGATAGGGTGAATGCACAGAGTCTTTTACCCAAATTAGGCGAATCAAGAACCAGAGGACAAAAGTTTAACGTGAGAGTGGAAAGATTTAATAGGAAACTGAGGGGCAACATTTTTCACTCGGAGGGTGGCAGGTGCTATAGCAGCATTTAAAAGGTACTCGGAGAGATACATGGATAGGAAGGTTTAAAGGGATATGAGCCCAACCTGGGCAAATGGATCCTTGTTTATCTTGTTTAGATAGGGCATATGAGTTGGCCCAAAGGGCCTGTTTCCCTGCTGTGTAACTCCCCGGCTCGATAATCAGCAGGCTATTGTCTAAACGTGGGGAGGGATTCCCTCTGCCCCACACTCTCAGGCAGTGAGTTCCATACCTCATCTTGTACGGAAAATCTCCTTTCTTCCGATCCCTCGACCCGTACGTTCAGTGTTCTCGTCTCACTGACCTCACTGCAAAGAGACATAGATCCTTACTGTTCATAAAAACAGAAATGCTGGAAGAACTCAGCCAGTCAGGCAGCCTCTGAGGTCAACATTTCAGGTCAGCTTGAACAGCGACGACTCCATCAGTCTCGTCACTTTAGTTTTAGTTTTGGAGAGGCAGCGTGGAAACAGACCCTTAGGCCCACCGAGTCTGCACTGCTGCAGTCACCCGTGCACTAGTTCTTTCCTACACACTGGGAACAATTTACAGAAGCCAATTAACCTACAGACCCACACATCTGTGGAATTTGGGAGGAAACCGGAGCACTCGGAGAAAACACACGCAGTCACAGGAAGAATGTACAGACACCATACAATAGACAATAGACAATAGGTGCAGGTCATTCGACCCTTCGAGCCAGCACCGCCATTCAATGTGATCATGGCTGATCATCCCCAATCTGTACCCCGTTCCTGCCTTTTCCCCATATCAATACACAATAGACAATAGGTGCAGGAGTAGGCCATTTGGCCCTTCAAGCCAGCACCGCCATTCAATGTGATCATGGCTGATCATCCCCAATCAGTACCCCGTTCCTGCCTTCCCCCCATATCCCTTGACTCCACTATCTTTAAGAGACCTATCTAGCTCTCTCTTGTAAGCATCCAGGGAACCGGCCTCCACCGCCCTCTGAGGCAGAGAATTCCACAGACTCACAACAATCTGTGAAAAAAATTGTCTCCGTTCTAAATAGCTTACACCTTACTCTTAAATTGTGGCCCCTGGTTCTGGACTCCCCCAACATTGGGAACATGTTTCGTGCCTCTAGCGCGTCCAAACCTTTAACAATCTTATATGTTTCAATAAGATTCCCTCTCATCCTTCTAAACTCGAGTGCACAAGCCCAGTCGCTCCATTCTCTCAGCATATGACAGTCCCGCCATCCCGGGAAATAACCTTGTAAACCTACGCTGCACTCCCTCAATAGCAATCCGGAAGTGGCGGGGCTGCGTGGCAGCTGCGGCTCACCTGCAGTCCGTCTGTTTTTTTTTTTTTTTGTCTTCTTGTGTCTGTTTTAGTTAGAATTTTGGTTTATTAGGTTGTGTTTGTGTGTGTGTGTGTGGGGGGGGGGGGGGGGGGGGGGGGGGGGGGGGTTGGGAGAAACAAGGTTTTTGTCTCTCCCTTCGGGGGATGCGACCTTTTCTTGTCGTGTCCCCCGTCACCGTCTCCGTCTGTGCTGAGACCTAATAGCGGAGCTGGCGGCCTCGGAGCTGCGGCGAGCGTTCAGCGTTCAGAGCTCCAGCGTTCCAGCGGCGACCCAGCTTCTGAGCTGCGGTGCTCCAGCGGTGCTCCAGCGGCATTCCAGCGGTGCTCCAGCGGTGCTCCAGCGGCGTTCCAGCGGTGATCCAGCGGGGGCCCGGCTTCAGAGCTCCGGTGCTCCAGCGGTTGCTCCAGCGGCGTTCCAGCGGTGCTCCAGCGGGGGCCCGGCTTCAGAGCTCCGGTGCTCCAGCGTTCCAGCAGTAGACCCTGATTCAGAGCTGTGGCGGTGTTCCAGCATTCCGGCGACAGCGGTGGTGGCAGCCCGGCTTCGGAGGCTGGGCCGCGGGCCTAGTGGACGATAACATCGGAGGCCTGAATCGCCTCAGCTCAGAGGGAGAACAAGGAGGGAAGAAGACTTTTGCCTTCCACCACAGTGAGGAGGTGCCTGGTGAACTCACTGTGGTGGATGTTAAATATGTGTTTATTATGTGTTTTTATTTTTATTTTATGTCATGACTGCATGGTAACAAAAATTTCGTTCAGACCGAAAGGTCTGAATGACAATAAAGGAATCTAATCTAATCTAATCTAGCAAGAATGCCCTTCCTCAAATTAGGGGACCAAAACTGCACACAATAGGTGTGGTCTCACTAGGGCCCTATACAACTGCAGAAGGACCTCTTTGCTCCTATACTCAACTTCTCTTGTTATGAAGGCCAACATGCCATTCACTTTCATCACTGCCTGCTGTACCTGTATGCTTACTTTCATTGACTGATGAACAAGGACCCCCAGATCGCGTTGTACTTCCCCTTTTCCCAACTTGACACCATTTAGATAGTAATCTGCCTTCTGTTAGCAGCAAGTTTACCGCAGCACCACTGTGTCACCCACCCAGTCCACCGTCACATCCATCCATCCAGTCCTTCATCACAGTGCATTGCATCAGGAAAGCTGGAAGTGTCGTCAAGGATGTCTGTCACCCTGGCCATTCCCTTTGCTCTCTTCCACCTTCTGGGAGAAGATACTGGCTCTTGAACTTCCAGACCAAAGAACAGCTTCTCCCCCACTGCTATCCAACACGTGAACCACTCACCCGTCACATCCCCTTCCCAGACGCGCTGCCATGTACTTTTGCTCTAATCCATCCTTACTTGTTTTTTCCATTGTTGATCTGTAATTTTGCACTACTTTGGACTACACAAGAAACTTGCTGTTTTGCACTTGTCGGCGTATTTATCATTACTGTGTGCACACTGTTTATTCTCCGAGCTTCTTTAGACTTTAGACTTTAAAGATACAGCCCAGATCAGGCCCTTCGGCCCACCGAGTCCACACCGACCAGCGATCACCCCGTACACTCGCACTGTCCCTACACACAAGAGACAATTTACAACTTTTACCTGCCGCCAATTAACCTACAAACCTGTACGCCTTTGGAATGTGGGAGGAAACCGGAGCACCCGGAAAAAACCCAAGGTGTCACAGGGAGAACGTACGAACTCCGTACAGACAGGGCCCGTAGTCAGGATCGAACCCAGGACTCTGGTGCTGTGAGGCAGCAACTCTACCGCTGTGCCACCATACTGCCCTCTTGTGAACAAGGAAGTTCATTGAACCCGCGTGCAATGACGAGTTCGGTATTCCAACTGCGCATGCCCAGGTCATAGGTCACTAGCTATAAAACAGTCTTGGCAATAAAACAGTCTTGGTGCTGCATTGTGTGCAGGCTTGTATTTCATCCGCGGTTGGCTCTCCGTCGCCTCGGGTGCTGTTGAGTTGCTGTTGGGCCGTCCCCGTCCCCTTCCCGGTGTCCTGTCCCTGTCCGGAGGTGTCCGGGGTGGCCCAGACTTGCAGCCGCTGGCTCCAGCTCGGCTCTGCCTGACCCGCTGGGTTGGCCCCAGCAGCCCACCACCGCCACCCCCCTCCCCTCAGTCCCACACCGAGATACTGCTGAAGATGGGCAGCTGCCTGGCGCCTCGGAGCCGCTGCTGCTGGAGTCGTCCTTGTTGGGGAGAGAGACTGTGGACGGGCTCCTGCCGGCCATGGAAGGCCGGCGCCCGCTGGAGCTGCGGGTACTGTTGGTGATGGTGGTGCTGGCGGCAGCAGCAACCTCCTACCCCTCCCCTGCCCAGCCCCAAGCCCAGAGTCCAGGCCAGCTTTAAGTCAAGGCAGGGCTGAAGACCGCCCACAGCACGGCAGTCTGGCGCCGGGCTGAGCCCAGGCTGGAGCTCTGGCGCAGGCGAGGCCAGGGCCTTCGATTCTCCGCGGGGTTGTGGATGAAGTGGCAACGGGTACATAGAAACATAGAAACGTAGAAAATAGGTGCACGAGTAGGCCATTCGGCTCTTCGAGCCTGCACCGCCATTCAATACGATCATGGCTGATCACCCAACTCAGTATCCTTTACCTGCCTTCTCTCCATACCCCCTGATCCCTTTACCACAAGGAGCACATCTAACTCCCTCTTAAATATAGCCAATGAACTGGCCTCAACTACCTTCTGTGGCAGAGAATTCCACAGATTCACCACTCTCTGTGTGAAAAATGTTTTTCTCATCTCGGTACCGTAGGGGCAGAAGCCGGTGGTGTGCAAGGTACGGCTTGTACTTGGGGTAGTGGCGGAGGCCGTGGGCTAACTGGCACTCCCCGTCCCCCCCGTCCCCCCGCCCCCCCCGGTCTCCCGCCCACTCCCCCCCCCCCCCCCCCCCCCCCCCCCCCCCCCCCCCCCCACACACAAAAGACAAAATATTGGACAAAATGTATACTCACTGTGTCTATGTTTAATAAGGATCTGCAGATGCTGGAGAAACTCACGTGTGAGGCAGCATCTATGGAGCGAAGGTCTTCTACTATAGATGAGGCTCTCACCAGGGTCTCTTCTATACCCCGTAACTCTGCTTTCACTCCCCCACTCGTAACAAGGGCAGAGTCCCCCTTGTCCTCACCTTCCACCCTACCAGCCGTCACAAACAACAAATAATCCTCTGACATTTTCGCCACCTCCAACGGGATCTCACCACTGGCCACATCTTCCCATCTCCTCCCCTGTCTGCAGAGATCGCTCCCTCCATACCTGCCTGGTCAATTCGTCCCTTCCCACCCGCACCACCCCCTCTCCTGGCACTTTCCCTTACAACCGCAGGAAATGCTACATTTGTCGCTTTACCTCCCTCCTTGACTCCATTCAAGGACCCAAGCCGTCTTTACAGGTGCGACAGAGGTTCACCTGCACCTCCTCCAACCTCATCTATTGCATCCGCTGCTCTAGGTGTCAGCTGCTCTACATCAGTGAGACCAAACGTAAGCTTGGCGATCGCTTCGCCCAACACCTCCGCTTGGTTCACATTAACCTACCTGATCTCCCGGTGGCTCAGCACTTCAACTCCCCCTCCCATTCTGAATCCGACCTTTCTGTCCTGGGCCTCCTCCATGGCCAGAATGAGGACCACCGTAAATTGGAGGAGCAGCACCTCATATTTCGCTTGGGCAGTTTACACCCCAGCGGTATGAACATTGACTTCTCTAATTTCAGGTAGTCCCTGCTTTCTCCTCCCCTTCTCCGCTCTCCCTCAGCCCACAGTCTCCGCCTCTTCCTTTCTTCTTTCCACCACCCCCACCCTCACATTAGTCTGAAGAAGGGTCTCGACCCGAAATGTTGCCTACCTATTTCCTTTGTTTCATAGATGCTGCCTCACCTGCTGAGTTTCTCCGGCATTCTTGTCTACCCTCACTGTATCTATAGCGCTAAGACCTATTTACCATTATTGATTACGACCTTTGACAAATTCCTTGATTCCTTGCGTTTTTCGGAATACTGAACTCACTTATAGACTAATCAGATCATCAGATAGAGGGATGATTGTCCATTTTAGCCCCTTGTCCCTAGATTTTTAACTTTCACCCACAGGAAGGAATTGCAAAGAGATTATTTACTGAGGCAAGAATGCATAGAAAACACTACGAGGAATTGGTGAAGAATTGAAATCAAAGTAAATCCTCATTGGAATCAAGGCTCGGTTGTTGGAGAAAACACAAAGTGTTGGGTTAACTCAGCGGAGCATCTCTGGAGAACATGGATATGTGACGTTTCAGGTCGGGAACCTTCAGAAACTTGATCTGCTGTTACTCCAGTAATTTACTCCAGTTCCTTGTTTCTACTTCCCGGTAGAAACAAAGAATTGCAGATGCTGGTTTCTACCACGGATAGACACAGAGTGTGGGAGGAACTGAGCGGGTCAGTCAGCAGCTCTGGAGAAAAGGAATAGGTGACGTTTCGGGTCCGGACCCTTCAGTCTGAAGAAGAGTCCCGACCTGAAACGTCACTCATCCTTTTTCTCCAAAGATACTGCCCGACCGGCTGTGTTACTCCAGCACTTCATGTCTAATTCTTGGTTGTTGGATGTGGAAACGTTGGCAGGAGGCTCCCTGCAGAGGGCGCCAGTGGGCAGGTGTGCACAGAGAAGTGAGCAGGAGTGATGTGTTGAAGGTCTCAACCAGAGAAGTCACCCATTCCTGCGATCCAGAGATGCATCCTGTCCCGCTGAGTTACTCCAGCATTTTGAGTCTATCTTTGGTTTAAACCAGTATCTGCAGTTCCTTCCTACAACATGTCCCTCGAACAACCATGATGGTTCAGTACCAGGGCTCAGAGAGCCAGGGCAAGGACAAGAAGACATGGTGGCACTGAGAACTTAGGAATTTTCCACCCAAGTAGAACTCAGAAGCTCAGTCACTCGGTATATTCTAGAGACAAGTCGAGAGAGTGATGGACTCAGCCCTCCCCAACATCAAAAGCTTCAACATGAGGTACTGCCTCAAGAGGGTGGGGTCTACCATCAAGGATCCCACCATGCCCTCTTCTCTTTCTTTCTTTTAAAATCTTTTTATTCGTTTTTTTCCAAAAACAAAATCAAAACATAAAAAACAGAGCAAAAAGAATCATGATAAACATAACAATGACATTGATACATAGGGATCAGGATTGCATTAATAACAGGTCTAACCTAATATGAGTCCAGTGTCAAAATACACATTGAATATAGACCTCTCGGTCTCTATGTAAATATAGTTAAATATTTAAAAGAAAACGTATATACGTGGAAACAAAACACAAAGATAAAAAGACAGAAAAAGAGGAAAAGGAAGAAACAAAACCCCCCTAAACTAAAGAAAAAAAGAAAGGAAAACAAATAAAAATAAAAATAAAATAAATAAATAAAAACAAAGCAAAGCAAAACAGAATCTGAACTGAAAATGTCAACAATTTAAGTCTGTTTGTCGTCAAGTCCGTTCCACCATATAGAGGTAAAATAGTTTTTACAACGGTTAGAGAGGGAGCAATTTATTTTGTATGCATGCCCTCTTCTCACTGCTACCATTAAGCAGGAGGTAGTACAGAACACTACCTGGTTCAGGGACAGCTACTTTCCTTCAACCATCAATTTCTTGAACAAACCTGTACAACCCTAATCCCACCTCAGCAATATAAAAACATTAATCATTTCTTGCACTGCAATGTTACGAATTGTGCTTTGCATAATCGCCTTGTCTTGTGTTTTCTCATGGTCTTGCAGTATTTATGCATGATTTATGTTTGGTGGGTTGGCAGAGTCGATGTGGCTGCGAAGCTGCTGCAAGCCAGATGTTCTGTTGTTCCTGTTCCTCATTGTACTCAGACATACGATGATAACCTGACTCACACCGAAGGGGTTAGAAGTGGTGCTGTCAGCGAAGATCAGCCATGAGGTGAGACACATTCGCAGACTGCCCGATGAAGGTTGGAGTCAGTTGCCGGATATTCAGCCAGTGCCAGAACCATGAATGGCACAGTGGTGCAGTGGGTGGAGCCACTGCTTCATCGCTCCAGGGACCCGGGTGCAATCCTGACTGCGGGTGCTGTCCATGTGGAGTTTCCACGTTCTCCAATTGACCATAATCTTCAATTTTCAAATTAAAATCTTCAATTCTGAAATCTTCAATTTTAAAGTTAAAGCGTAACACAGCACAGAAACAAGCCCTTCGTCCAAAATCTTCTCCGAACTGACCAAGTGGTCCAACCAAGCTAGTTCCATTTGCCCGTTCCTGGCCTGTACCCCCTTTAACCTTTCCCATCCATGCACCTGTCCAGATGACTTTAAAATGTTGTTATTATACAAGCCTCAACCTATATACACACCACACTTCCATATACCCACCGCTCTTTAGACTAGTGGAAACAGGCCCATCGACCACCCTGTACACTAACCTACACACGAGGGACAATGAAAATATGTTTAAAGAAGCCAATTAGCCTAAAACCTGTCCGTCTTTGGAGTGTGGAAGGAAACGGGAGCACCCGGGAAAAAGGGAGTTTTTTGACAAAAAGGAGTGAAAAAAAGGCAGTCACAGGGACTCCCCAAACTGTGGGGAAAAGACTGTGTCTATTCACCTTATTTAAACC
Organism: Okamejei kenojei; assembly: GCA_035221665.1. Lineage (NCBI taxonomy): Eukaryota > Metazoa > Chordata > Chondrichthyes > Rajiformes > Rajidae > Okamejei > Okamejei kenojei. Next base: position 15,583,749 of record CM069148.1, on the reverse strand, counting down.
CCACTCGGGATTTTATATGCCCCCTCAGCCATCTACATCCACTCTTGGGGAAATAAGATCCAACCTCTCTTTATGACTCAGACTTTCCACACCCTGTAACATCCGTGTGAATCTCGGAGTGGGGAGGAGAGGGTCACAAAGAGGCCGTGATCTAAGAATTCCTGGACCACAGCCTGGGATTCCCGCACACACACACAGTTCACCATTGCTACAGACGGCCCAACCTTTCAGTCACAGTGCAGTCGCGACCCGGAGTCATGAGCTCCAGGCAAACCCCATGCTTTCCCCAAACAACGTTACTCGTAAACGCGTCGCTATGGCAACCAAGCAAAAAAAAAAAAAAATCTTCAACGGAGATCTTTGAATCTGAGGCTCATTCTGCAGCAGAAAGGTCTGAGGTCGAACAGGGAGAAAGTCACTGAGGGTTCTGATGTAGCTCCATCAATGGTCATTTATCTTGAACAGAAACGGCCCCACACGTCTCCCACCCCTCCGTTCATTCCATGACCCGATGCTTCTGCATTCAGAGAAGTGATCTGAAACACACTCGAGATCAAAGCACTTGGGGAGTTGCTCAAGGCGTGACGCAGCAGCCTGACGTTCAGACAAACACAACGTTTTACAGTGTGAAGGAAAGAACCTCAGATGCTGGATTCCACCGAAGATAGACACAAAATGCTGGAGTAACTCAGTGCGTCAGGCAGTATTTCTGGAGAAACGTTTCGGGTGGAGACCGTCAGACTGAGAGTCAGGGGAGGGGTAAACTAGAGGTATGAAAAGATACAGAACAAATGACAGCCTGCACCGAAGACTCAAGAACGGTGGAGCCCACAATGGTCCATTGTTGGCTGCGGAAGAGGAGATAATTAAGGCATACAAACAGTGAAACTAGCAAGACGACAAGGGTGGGGGAGGGATGGAGAGAGAGGGAATGTTTGGCCTCACTCCACAGTGGAGGAGGCCCAGGACTGGAAGGCCAGTGTGGGAATGGGAAGGGGAGTTAAAATGTTTGGCAACTGGGAGATCGCGCGGCACAGGAGGAAGACATTCCATCAACAGTTAAGTGTTGGGTTTGTATCGAATATTAAACTAGTCCCCTGCCCACAACCCAGAGCACAAAATTAATCATACACTAATCCCACTGTCCTATATCAATCCCCAAATTATTCCCATTGCCCCGCTCCCTTCCCTCAGCCCTTCCCTCAATCCCACTCTAATCCCACTCTCCCATTCTCCCCACAGCCCTGCATCAATCCTACACTAATCAGTCTGAAGAAGTGTCTCGACCCGAAACGTCACCCATTCCTTCTCTCCAGTGAGTAACTGTCCCGCTGGGTTACTCCAGCATTTTGTGTCTACCTACACTACTCCCACTGCCCCGCTTTCTCCCCAAAGCCCCTGTACCAAACCCCAAACTATTCCCACTGCCCTGCTCTTTCCCCATCAAACCCACACAAATCCCCTGCCCTGCTCTATCCCCACAGCTCTGTATTGATCCCACACTAGTCCCACTCTGTCCCCACAGCCCTGCACCATTTCCACACTAGTCCCACTGTCCACTCTCTCCCCAACGCCTCGTATCAATCCCACACTAATCCCATTATCCTGCTCTCGACCCACAGCCTCGAATCAATCCCACACTAATCCCACTGCCCTGCACCCCCACATCCCACACCCCAAGGCCTCAGCCTTGCCTGAATGCCCATTGTTGGCCATTCCGATCCCTGCAGGACTGTACAGGTGTCGGGCAATTTCCCGAGCCGCCAGTAATCAGGAGTCGTAGAGACATACAGTGCGGAACCAGGCCCTTGCCCAACCTCTTCCTACAGCTAATACCCTCCAATCCAGGCAACATCATGGTAAACCTCTTCTGCACTTTTTCAAATCCTCCACATCCTTCCCCACTTTAAGGCAGACTCTGGACAAACTAGATTATTTTCTCTGGAGCCTGGAAGGTTGAGCGGAGGCCTGATACAAGTATGTACAATTATGAGAGACATAGATAGGGTAGACAGTCAGAAGCTTTTACCCTGGATGGAAATACTAGAGAGAACAACCTTAAGGTCTAAGGAGAGGGACAACATTTAAAGGAGATGTGAGGGGTACGTTTTCTTACACAGAGACCGGTGGGTGCTTGGAACGCACTGCCAGGGGTGGCAGTGGCGGCAGATACATAAGTGGTGTTTAACAGGCTTTTAGATAGGCGCATGGATATGGAGGTGATATGGATCACATGGGGGCTGAGGAGATTATTCAACTTGGCCACATGCCTGGCACAGATCCCGCGGGCTGAAGGGCCTGTTGTGTGGATTGTTCTATGCTGTAACAGTAGGGTATGCTTCTGGTTGCACGGGGACTGTTCCACAGCGGCTGGAGTGTGGACTGCCTTACATTCTATCGAACCAGAGGCACTGGGAGCCATCTTAGGAATAGTCCAGCACGCGAGCGTGGATCGCCATGGGAACGACTTCATCAGGAGTGATCACTGGCTCTGAGGATTATTCCGCGTAAAATCGAAGTTCACACAGCAAGTGCCCGAAGCAAGAGGCCTGCACTTCCGCAAGCAGGTTCAGCTGATGCCAGGTACAAACTAACACAAAAGCACAAGCAATCTTCTCATGGTTTTATTTTGAGCCACACCATGGTTTAGGATTATTCAAAACAAGAATAGAAATCATTAAAAAAATTAAAAGAAATTGGAAATTCACTAACCCATTATTTAGGAGTAATTAAAATACAAAGATTTGACAATTATTTGTTTTGGATCGACATATTTGGATTCATAGACACCCTCCAATGTCTCAATTGCAGGCAAATGGATTAAATTATTCTTCAGGATTGTTACTGAAGTCATAGGTAAACTCAGAGCCCAGTCACACATCAGAGCGCAGTGATCCTCAAAGGTTCGAAGGAGACTACAGAGAGGTAGACACAGTCCGGTCCATCACAGGTGCTGATCTCTCCACAATCAAAGGGATCCACTGGAAGGCAGTGCCTCATAAAGACAGCCAATATCATCAAAGACCCACACACCACCCAGGCCACACTCTCACCTCACTACTACCATCGGGAAGAAGGTACAGGAGCCTGAAAACTGTGACCTCCAGGCTCTAGAACAGCTTCTTCTCAGCAACCATCAGGTTGTGGAACACTGATCTTCTGTGGACTGTCATTGGTTGCACTACAGACTTCAGATTTGCCCCGTTAGGGTCACCAAATATTATGGTTCTTAATTTTTTTGTATTATTGATCATTTCATATTTATCTGCGAGGAATTGCTTTTACGGGCCTGTTAAGCTGCTGCAAGTAAGAATTTCACTGTGCCATTGCCGGTATATATGACCATTAAACGCTCTTCACGCTTGCGGCTGTGGGATCGTCCCGGAACAGTTCAGTCCAAACTCCCGTTGGGTTTGAACAGAGGCAGATTTGGAGGGGTCTCGGATATAACTACGGGGGTATCAGCACCAGACTCACTCTGCCCACCCAACCACACTGCATTGCACAGTCAACAAAGCCTTTACCTTACCAGAGAAGATTCTATGAGTGTATTTTTGATCAAACACTGCTGGGATTTGCCACTGGTTTGATCTGAGTGGCCTTCTGGATCAATGGAGAGTTACTACATTTGCCTAAATGGATTACAGACCACCTACATAATCCCACTGACCCTACATCACAGAATAGCCACTGCTAATACAGCCTCACATGTGCCAAGGCAGGAACGATATCACTTTGCTCCGTCTCCACGTGACAAACATAACAAGTATATCCATCTCCTGATTGCCTATTTACACGTACAAAACTATTCTGACCTCCATCACCGCGACCATACCTAAAACCCACGCCAGCTCCATTCAAAGATGAACAGAGACAAACCCTTCTTCCCAGAAACCTGAGACACAATAAATAGAGCAGATGCTTAAAGAAGCTACACTGAGAGTGGGCGAGGAAAGCTCTTCATGTGGAATTCATCTTCCTTAAGATGTTTGAGATAGTCCACTTTTGACCGCTGCATTTCTGGAGTAAAAGCTGGTATCCATAGACACCTTCACTGTTCTCCTCAATCTCCAAGCACTTCTTCGATATTCGGTTCCGCACTGAGCCGCCCTGAAAGAGATAAAGGGAAATTCTAAACATTAATGGACAGAAATTCCCCATGGTAGTAAATCAGGTGTGAGCATCTGAGACCGGCGTGTGACAAGAACTGAGACACATGGAACTGCAGGTGCTGGTTGTGCAGAACATACAGAGTGCTGGAGGAACTTTGAGGGTGTCGCAGCGGCGCAGCCATTGGAGCTGCTGCCTTGCAAACTTTGTTTGTGTGATAACCAGGCAAATTATACTGTACATGAGCACAATCTCACACGTGCACCAGGTAGTGCAAGGAGAAATATACTACAGCGCAGAACACCCTCGTAAATCCTTTCCGCCCTTTTGCCAGCTTATTGGCATCATTCCTACAGCAGCGTGAACAAAACTGAACACCATGCTCCAAACGCAGCCTCACCAACATCTTGTACATCTGTGACTTAAAGTCCCAACGTAAATACTCAATACCCTGACTGGACCAAAAGCCTCATCACCATCCTACCTACCTGTGATACCACTATGTACCTGTATTGACTGTGAAGGTTTAGTTTAGATATACAGCGCGGAAACAGGCCCTTCGGCCCACTGGGTCTGCTCTGTCCTGCGATCCCCACACATTAACACTATCCTACACCCACTGGGGACAGGTCCTGCCCTGGTTTGACTTCCCAAAATACACAACACCTCACACTTATCTGCTTTAAACTCCATTTGACATTCCTCGGTCCACTTGCCCAGCTGGTCCAAGATCTGGCTGCAAGTCTGGATAATCGATCACTACACTGTCTGCGACACCACCGAAGGTGGGGCTGATTACGTGTAATTGGGCTAGCCCAGGCAAAAAGGGCTGAAGGGCGTCCTTCTACCCTGTACAAGCCTGGGATTCAGGGCGAGTGAGCCAAAAGTGCCGCGAGTGCTGGTTGTGGGTGTGTGTCTCTGCCCCTGTGGGTGGTGTGTGGTGTGTGGGGGAGGTCCCGCTGAGGTACTGACCTGCGTGAACTGCCAGTGCAGCCGCATCTGGTTGCTCTCGGCGTAGCTGCACTCGAGCAGCCGAGGCCGGCCGTTCACCTCCACCAGGCACCGGTTGTCCACCGCGTCCAGGGTGGGGCTCAGCACTCCCACGTGAAGCTGCTGGCTGCTCGTGTAGTACACCGCCTGGAGGAGGAAGGTGGAGAGTGTCTGTACACAGTCTGTGCGTCCCCCCCCCCCCCCCCCCGTAACCGCGCGGGTTTTCTCCGGGTGCTCCGGTTTCCTCCCACACTCCAAAGACGGCAGGTTTGTCGTTCAATTGTCTTCGGTAAGAATTGTGAATTGTCCCCGGTGTGTAGGATAGTGTTAGCGTGGGGGCGATCGCTGGTTAGTACGGACTCGGTGGTCCGAAGGGCCTGTTTCTGCGTTGTATCTCTAAACTAAAAAGAGGGTTGAGGTGGAAGGGTGTTCTTCTGACTGGAGATCTGTGACCAGTGGAGTTCTGCAGGGAGACAAAATTAGCTGGAGAAACTCAGCGGGGGCGGCAGCATCTGTGGAGCGAAGGAAATAGGCAACGTTTCGGACCCGAAGCGTTGCCTATTTCCTTCGCTCCATAGATGCTGCCCCCCCCGCTGAGTTTCTCCAGCTAATTTTGTCTACCTTCGATTCTCCAGCATCTGCAGTTCCTTCTTGAACGTGAATACTTTGTGAGTGCCCTGGATAGACGCAAAAAGTTGGAGCGACACAGCCGCACAGGCAGCATCTCTGGAGAGAAGGAATGGGCGATGTTTCGGGTCGAGACCCTTCTTCCCGTACGTGGCGGCTCTTTGCATGCCTTGGGTAGGCTGTGCTAAACAATGAATTTCACTGTGACATGTCACTTCTGATACATTTTCAATCAATTAATCAGTGTGTCACAAGGAACGTAGAAAGGTAAAGCACAGGAACGGGCCCTTCAGCCCTCATGTCCAACATGTCCAACACGATGCCAAGATAAACTAATCCCCTCTGTCTGCCCTCCATTCCCTGCACATCCATGTTCCTATCTAAAAGCGACCATCGCACCTGCTTCCTGCTTCCACCACCCCTGGCAGTGCATTCCAGGCTCCCAGCACCCTCTGTGTTGCCCTGTACATTGCCTTTACATTTTTCCCCTCTCGCCCTCCAAGTTTGAAATTTCCACCTTGGGGGAAAAAAGGTTCTGACTCTCTACCCTTTCTATACCTCTCATAATTTTATAGACTTCTATCAAGCCTTCCCTCAACTTCCAGCGTTCTAAAGAAACCAATCCACGATTGTCCAACCTCTCGCAGCCAATACCCTGCAATTCAGGCAGCATCCAGGTGAACCTCTCCTGCATTCTCTCCGGGGCATTCATATCCTTCCTGCAATGGGGTGACCAGATCCGCATGCAATAACTCCAAATGCGGCTGAATCCGAAGTCCTGTGGAGCTGCTTGGTAAACAAAGAGTCAAACCAGCCTCCAGAACCTGGGCGGCGAGGTGGCGCAGCGGTAGAGTTGCTGCCTTACACCGCTTGCAGCACCGGAGGCCCAGGTTCAATCCCGGCTACGGGTGCTGTCTGTATGGAGTTTGTACGTTCTCCCCGTGCCCGCGTGGGCTTTCTCCTAGATCTTAGTTTCTTCCCACACTCCAAAGGCGCACAGGTATGTAGGTTAATTGGCATGGTGTATGAGTAAATAGTCCCTAGTGTGTGTAGGATAGTGTTAATGTGTGGGTCGGCTCGGACTTGGTGGGCCGAAGGGCCTGTTTCCGCGCTGTATCTCTAAACTAAACTAAACCTTTCCGCAGGGTTGTGAATCGAGAACTAGAGGGCATACGTTTAAGGTGAGAGGGGAAAGTTCTGCATGGAGGGTGATGAATCTGCGGAATTCCCTCTCCCTTTGTGATTGATGGGCTTCTGGACCAGGGAATCAAGGAGCCGGGGTTGGGGTGGAAAAGAGGCGCGGGATCAGCCATGATAGAGCAGGCTCCAGGGCTTCCCTGGCTCCAGTTCCTGATGCTCATTTCTGTTTCTGTTCCCGGGATCCCACAGGTGGTCAGTGCACATGCCGAGACCCGGAACGCCGACCTACCTGTGGTGTCATCCCGTGACACATGTACACGATGGGAATGTTGTCCGACTGCGGACCCTGGTCGAGGCACAGGTCACTCCTCAGAGCGTTCTTCAGCTGTAACACACAGGTAGACAGACAAGCGATGTGGATCAGGTAACTCCTTCCTCATTCATCCCCGGACTGCCAGCCCAGCTCCGGCTCACCGGGGGAAGGATCACATCCATCGCCCAGAATCACCTGGCCGTTTCCTCCCCCACTGCTTTCTTTCTCTCTCCTGTACTCTCTCCCGTCTCTTCACTTCTGAAGGCTAGACCCTGCAGAGTGTTGCAGAACACAGAGAGATCTGGGGGCACAGGTGCACGGTTCCTGTGAGAGGTGGGTCGGGTGAACAGTGTGGGGGGAAAGCAGCGTTTGGCACTCCTGCCTTCATTGGGAAGGGTATTGAGGTACAGATGTTGGGACATCATGATGCAGCTGTATAAGTTGTTGGTCAGACCACACTTGGAGTATTGTCTGTAGTTCTGGTCGCCCCGGCTATAGGACGGATGCCTTTAAGTCGGAAAGGGCGCAGAAGACATTCGCCAGGACGTTAGCTGGGCTTGCAGGCTTGAGTTATAGGGAGAGGTTGGTTAGGCTGAGTAGGAAGCAGAGGGATGGATCACGTGAATGCTCACAGTCATTTCCCCAGGGTAGAGGATTCCAAAACTAGAGGGCATAGGATTAACGTGAGAGGGGAGAAATTTAAGGACCTCAAGGGCTACTTTTTCACTCCCACAGTGCGGCACTCCCTCAGTACTGCCCCTCCCACAGTGCTGCGCTCCCTCCATGCCCCACCCCCCCTCCCCCTCAGTACTTTATCAGATTCAGCCGGAGTGTGGTTGAGCCACTCGGGTGGATGCGGGAGCAGTGAGCCACACCTCCCCTTTGGGCTCCTCTGTTTACCACAGGAAAGTGAGCTCTCTGCCTGCGCCTACCATGCCGTAGGCCAACGTGTCCGTGTACTTCTTCATCTGCGTGTAGATGTTGTTCAGGTACCACCTGAAACTCCTGCACTGCAACCTGTGTCTCAGCGCCTTGCGCTCCGAAATGTCTCCAATGTCAATCCCGGAGTTCTGGAAGAGTTGGGAAGAGGGAAAACAGTGCTCGTGAAGTGTAGAGACGTGAATGTTGGCTCTAAACGCCACAGAGAACACAATCGCAGGCACGGTGCAGCCACGGGTCATCAGGGGAACCTCAGGGCTGTGTGCTCAGTCCCCTCCTCTACCCTCTCTGTACCCATCACTGTGTAGCCAGACACAGCTACAATGCCATCTATACATTTGCTGGCCACATCACCTCTGTTGGGTAAATAATGTCCCACAGCTTTACAACAAAGCTGGAGAGGGCTGGGAGTGTCTGGCCAAGACTGTTGTCAATACACAAGTGTGGTCTCACCAACCATCTATACTGTTTGAGCAATACTGAGATCCATAGTCATGGTGCACAGAAACAGGCCCTTCTGCCCAACTCGCCCATGCTAACAAAGATACCCCATCTAAGCTAGTCCCGCTCACCCACTTTTGATGTCTAAACCTCCAAACCTGCCATCTGCGTGCCTGCCCAAATGTCTTTTAAATGTTGTTATTACACCTGCCTTAACAATGTTATCCACTAGCTCATCCCACATACCAACTACCCAAAAGATTGCTGTTCAGTGTTCCTATCAAATCTTTCCCCCCTCACCTTAAATCTATGAGCTCTGGTTCTTGATACCCCCTATCATGGGAAAAGGACTCTGTGCCTTTACCCAATTTATTAACCCTTAGGACTTGACATCACTCTTCAGCCTCCTGCGCTCCAAGGAATAAAGCCCTAACCTGGCCAACCTCACCCTATAGCCCAGGCCCTCGAATCCTGGCAGCCTCCTTGTAAATCCTCTCTGCATCCTTTCCCGCTTTATAGCACCATGCCCGCTTTATAGCAGGATGGCCAAAACTGAACACATGGCTCCAAGCGCAGCCTCGTCAACATCTTGTACAACTGTAACATAACGTCCCAACGTCTCGACTCAATTCCCTGACTGACGGCCAGCGTACCGAAGGCCGCCTTCTTCACCCCGTCCACCTGCTACGCCACAGTCGGGGAAGGTTGCTTCTCCTCCCTGTTTCTATACCGTGACCTTTCGTTGTCCTGCCTCTCTGCTGTCTCACCAGAGGCCTCCGCCTCGTCCCCCCGCTCACCTCTCTGGGGATGTTCCAGGCCATGTAGACGTGATCTTTGAACTCATCCATCCAGACCTCGGCCACCCTGAGTGCGTTCCGGCGGACGTGTGCGGTCAGGTCCTCCGTGTAGGGCTTGTGAGCCCTCTCGATGTGGGCCAGCCTGGAGCAGGGCAGGACCTCCACACTACCTCCACACTGCCAGACCTGGGGAGACACCGCTGGCATCAAATCTTGCCTGTCTGCAAACGTACTAACCAACCCATCTACATTCACGAGCAAGTAGTTTATATATTTATATCGCAGCAACTGATCCCATCCCAGTTCCCTGTAGAACTCAAATGTTCAAGAAGGAACTGCAGATGCTGGAGAATCGAAGGTAGACAAAATTGCTGGAGAAACTCAGCGAGTGCGGCAGCATCTATGGAGCGAAGGAAATAGGCAACGTTTCGGGTCCGAAACGTTGCCTATTTCCTTCGCTCCACAGATGCTGCCGCACCCGCTGAGTTTCTCCAGCAATTTTGTCTCCCTGCAGAACTCCACTGGTCACAGATCTCCAGTCAGAAGAACATCCTTCCACCTCTTTTTAATTTAGAGATACAACGCAGAAACAGGCCCTTCGGACCTCCGAGTCTGCACTAACCAGCGATCGCCCCCACGCTAACACTATCCTACACACTGGGGACAATTTACAATTCTTACTGAAGACAATTGAACGACAAACCTGCCGTCTTTGGAGTGTGGGAGGAAAGTGTGGGAGCACCCGGAGAAAACGCACGCGGTTATGGGGGGAGCGTACAAACTCTGTACAGACATCACCTGTGGTCAGGATTAAACCAGGGTCTCTGGCGCTGTGAGGCAGAAACTCTACTGCCGTGCCACCATGCCGTCCCCTGTCTTCTATGGGTCAGCCAGTTCTAAATCCAAACGACAAAGTCACCACTGATCCCATGCATCGTAATCTTCGGGATCAACCTACCTTGAGGGACTTCCCACAATCCATGTAGATAACGTTCACTGCCCCTCCCTCATCAATGACCTCCGTCACCTCCTCAAAAGACTCAACCATGTTTGCAAGACATGACCTACCCTGCACTGTACTGACTGACTCTGATTAGCCCATTCTCTTCCAAATGCGAGTAAATCCAACCCTTGTGAATCCTCTCCAATAGCTTCTCTGCAACTGTGGTGAGGCCCACCAGCCTCTAACTCCCTAGATATTCTCTACTTCCCTTCTTAAACAAAGGAACAATGTTGGCTACTCTCCAGTCTTCTGGGACCTTGCCTGTGGCTAGAGGAGTTGCAAAGATCTTCATCAGGGCAAGAGCACTTTTCTTGTCTCTCTCAATAATCTGGGATAGATCCCATCACATCCTAGGGATTTATCCACTTTAATGCTCTTTATGAGCGCCAAATTCACCTCCTATTTATCACAAACTGCCCTGGCATATTAGTATTCTCCACACTGATCTCACTGTCCTCCATGTCCTTTTCATTCAAGAATACCGGAGCAAAGTTCTCATTTAGTGCCTTGCCTACATCCCTTGATTCCAAGTATAAATCCTCTCCTTTATCCTTGAGCAGTCCTACGTTCTCCCAAGTTAGAATCATAGAGTGATGGTAAGCATGGAAATAGGCCCTTCGGCCCAATTTACCCACAGCGGCCAACATGTCCCAGCTACACTGGTTCCACCTACCCGCGTGTGGTCCATATCCCTCCAAACCTGTCCTATCCATGTAAACACAACGTTACACAATGCCAGGCGATTACTCGCCCAGGCTACTCCAACAGCACCTCCCAAAGCCACCGCCTCAGCGACCCAGAAGGACAGGGGCACCAGGCACAGGGGAACACCATCACCCACCGATTCCACTTCCAAGTCGCGCACTGGTCTGGCCCGCCCCTCTTTCTTCCCCCAACCCCATCCCCTTCCACCCATATCCCTTCCTTCAGCTTTACATTTCACTCCCGTTGTCTCCTTCTCCGACTCCCTTTTGTCTCTTTTTCATCTCTAGCCTTTGTCTCCACCCACCATTCAAATCCCCCCCCCCCCTCACACATATCCACCCCTCACTTGCCAGACTTTGTCCCATCCCCACCTCTCCACAAGCTTTCTCCTCGCTACTCCATCAGTCTGAAGAAGGGTCCCAACCAGAATGGTCATCTGTCCATTCCTTCCACACAAGCTGCCTGACCCGTTGTGTTTTGCTTGGAAATGTATCGCCATTGGATCTAAATCCCAAGACTCCCTCCCCACCAGCAGTGTGGGAGCACCTTCAACAGAAGAAGGGCAGTGGTTCATGAGGCCGGCTCATGAGGGCAATTAGGGATTAAGGATAAATGCTGGCCTTGTCCATGACAGCCTCATGCTGAGAATATTTTATGGCAGGCTTCACATCAAGTACTAAATCTCCCCGATTTTATTGGCTGCATAAATACTTGGTTACCATGGTGATCTATTATCCTTGTGAGGAGGGAAAGGCTTCCCCGGCCTTGCTATTGATTACTGGCTGGAGAATCCTGTAAAAACGAACGTCCACTGCCTGCCTCAAGAAAGTGGCGTTGGAGGAATTCACATCTTTAAAACTCTCCTTCCTCTGGGCAACCTACTGCAGCCCTGTTGACATTTCTCACATATTTATTGCAAAAATAATGCAATCCAATTTAAAGAAAGCCCCACTCCACAAGAAGGTCTGGAGGGCTAAGTCAGCGCTTATGGTCCTTGCTTATAAACTAGGAGCTGTGGAAAGCCCTTCCGAATCTGAATTACTCAGTTAGAGAGGACACAGTCCCCTCAAGAAAGTGGCAGAATGTGTGTGTGTGTGTGTGTCCATGCGTGTGTCTGTGAGTGTGTGTGTGCCTGTCTGTGGGGGCATTTGTGCCTGTGTCTATATGAGTGTCTGTGTGTGAGGGAGAAGAGAGACAGGAAGAGAGAGAGAGAGAGAGAGAGATAGAGAGAGAGAGAGAGAGAGAGAGAGAGAGAGAGAGAGAGAGAGAGAGAGAGAGAGAGAGAGAGAGAGAGAGAGAGAGAGAGAGAGAGAGAGAGAGAGAGAGAGAGAGAGAGAGAGAGAGAGAGAGAGAGAGAGAGAGAGACAAGACAGAGGTACGGACAAAGAGATAGAAAGAGTGACAGAGAGAGAGAGAGAGACAGAGACAGAAGACAGAGAGAGAGAGAAGACAGAGAGACAGAGAGAGAGAGAGACAGACAGACAGACAGAGAGACACAGAGACAGACAGAGACAGAGACAGAGGGAGAGAGTCATACAACGTGGAAACAGGCCCTTCAGCCCAATATGTACACACCGACCAACATGCCCCATCTACACTAGTCCCACTTGCCTGTGTTTGACACATATTCCTCTAAACATATCCTATCCATTTATCTGTCTAAATGTTTAAAAATGTTTGTGATAGCACCTGCCACAACTACCTCCTCCAGCAGCTCATTCCCTATGCCTACCATCCTTTGTGTAAAAGAGTTGCCCCTCAGGATGTCTACTCAAGTTAGTCCGGTTTTCCTGCATTGGCCCATATCCCTCAAGTACCTGTCCAAATGTCTTTTAAACATTGTGATTTCTCTCAACTTCCTCTGGTCGCTTGTTCCATTTACACACCACCGTCTGTGTGAAAACGTTGCCCTACGGGTCCCGTCACTGGAGAGTTCACCACCCAAACCAAACCCAACCTTCGACATAACTGGAGCAGGAATGGGCCAGGACTGGGGATAGGGGAGAGGGGCAATGTGTGCGACACTTACCCGGATACTCAGCTCCACGTTCTCACCTCCGTACACCTCCATCCCCTCATCCAGCAACCCAATCTCTTCAAAGAACTGGCGGTCCACCACAAAGCAGCCAATCAGAGAAGGACTTCTGCAAACCAACATAGAAATATACTTTAGCGAAGGTTCCTGAGATTCCAGAAGCGATCCAGATATTAGGTTAGTTCTGTGACGAGTTCAACTTAACCCAGACTTTTTTGAGGTTGAAACAAACTCCGGATTTCATTTCCCTCATGGTTTGTACATTCCCTCCACAGATGCTGCCTGACTGGCTGAGTTCACCCAGCAGTTTGTGTTTTGCTCACAATTCCAGCATCTGCAGTTTGTGTGTTTCCAGTTCTCTGTCTTTAATGGGCGATCTCTAAGGTTTAGACAGTGACCACTGGTTGTAGACTCTCCCACGAGAGGAACACCTAACCTGCCTCGAGCCTAAGCATCTTCCAGCAAAGTCCTTTCTTGTTGCACTCCCGTTGTTCTACGCCATGCTACCTTGAGCACTGGTCCACACACAAGGGATGCCGCAAGGAAATTAGGCCCTTCAGCCCATTGAGACGGTGCCGTTCCATTCAATCCTGGCCATGGGAATTGAGGTCCACATCTGGCTATCTTACCTCGCCTGTGTCCACCTCTGGCCACCTCATTTCACACTGTCATCCACATCTGGCCATCTCACTTCTCCCTGTTGTTCACGTTTGACCATCTCATCTCCCCCTGTCCACTTCTGGGCATCTCATCTTACACTATGAGCACATCTGGTCATTCACTTTACCTTGTGTCCACATCTGGCCATCTCACCTCACCCTCTTCACATCATGCCTCCTCCTGCATTCATATACAAATCCTTAACAAACTGTACGAGTTCCAGAACCAATTCCTGTGGTACACCACCAATCAAAGCTTCCAATTGTAATATAAATCCCTCTTCCATCACCCACTGCGGCCTACTACAAAAACCTTTACAGACCAGTCTCCCGTGTAGAACCATGTCAAAGATTTTCTTGAAATCCATGTAGACAGTAAAATCTTGGAGAGGCCACACTTGGAGTATCATGTTGAGTTCTGGTCACCCCTGCTGTTGGAAAGATGATATTAAGTTGATGTGGACAGGGGGTGAGGTGAGTTGATGATGGTCAGATGTGAGCAGCTGAGCGGCAGTGAAATGAGGGGGGGGCATCTCGCGTTGGTTACCTGATTGGGGCAGTTGCATTTTCCAAAGCCCACCATTCCCTGGGAGGGTTGAGGTAACGACACCACAGTTCCCAGTCAAACCCTTGGGCTGAAAGGGAATACTCCTGGACCTCAAAGTTGTCGTACTTGATGTTGTCAAAGGATGGAGATATGATGCGCCTTCGGTCTTCCTTTATCCGCGACAGGATTGGCTCCACCCTGGAGAGGAATGGACAGTCATTCAGTGGGTAGGCACAAAATGCTGGAGTAACTCAGCGGGTCAGGCAGCATTTTGTGTCTACCTTCGATTTAAACCAGCATCTGCAGTTCTTTCTAAAAGCCCCGTCCCACGGTACGAGTTCACTCCAAGAGCTCTCCCGAGTTTTAAAAAAAATGGTAAGCACGCTCATGGTAAGCACGGTGAATGAACGTAGCGGGTACGTCGTACGAGCTCGGGGACGTCTCTTAGCGCTAACGGCAGGTACTCGGGAAGACTCGCTAACGGCAGGTAAGCACGGGAAGACTCGTGAAGATTTTTCAACATGTTGAAAAATGTCCATGAGAGCCCCGAGTACCGACGAGTGGCCATTACCGTAAAGCGGGTCTTTCGGAGTTTGTGGATGTCGTAGCGGCTCGTACGAGTAAAAAGTAACAATTATTTTCATCACGAGTATTTTTTTTACTCGTGGACATTTTTTAAATGGCTGAAAAACATACCTGCCGTTAGCATTACGAGCCGCTAGGAGACATCCACGAACTCCTACGGACCTGCTACGGACATTCTCCGAGTTCGAATCAGGGGAAAACTCGGGAGAACTCGTGAATTACCTCATGCAGCGGGACAAGGGCTTAAGTCTGTGCCCTCTAGTTGTAGAATCCTCCACCCTGGGAAAAAGACTGTGAGTGTCCACTTTATGCATGCCACCTCATGATCTTGTACACCGCGATAAGATCACCTCTCAGCCTCCTACGATCCAAAGCAAAAATAAATTGGTCTCTTATTTTCCTTTGGATGTCTCTGACTCTCTCTGCCTCCCACTATCATCTCCAACATGCACACACAGGGACGCTGGCTCCCCTAATCGGTGTGGATAAACGTTTAGAAGCACAGCACACAACGCAGAGGGCATATACACTGCAATGGAGTGAATGGAGTGAATGAATGCAGTCAACAAAGGTAAAAGGTTATATTATCAAAAACATTCTAAAAATTCAGAGGATTCTTGAAACGTGTAAAGAACTTCCAAGAAATTAGAGTCACACAGCAGGGAAAGGAGCCCTTCAGTGCAAGTCGCCCATTCCAATCAAGGTGCCCCATCTTAGCTGGTCCCATTTGCCTGCGTTTGGCCCATATCCCTCAAAATTCTCCTTATCCGTGAACCCATCCAAATGTCTTTTGAATGTTAAATATGGAACTGCAGTTGCTGGAAAATCGAGGGTACACAAAATGCTGGAGAGACTCAGCGGGTGCAGCAGCATCTGTGGAGCGAAGGAAATAGGCAATGTTTCGGGCCAAAACCCTTCTTCAGACTGATGGGGGGTGGGGGGAGGCGGGGGGGAAGAAAGGAAAAAGGAGGAGGAGGAGCCCGAGGGCAGAGGAAGAGGTAGGAAGGGGAGGAGACAGCAAGGGTTAACAGAATTGAGAGAATTCAATGTTCATGCCAAGAGGATGCAGACTCCCCAAGCGGAATATGAGGTGCTGTTCCTCCAATTTGCGGTGTTGCTCACTCTGGCCGTGGAGGAGGCCCAGGACAGAGAGGTCGGATACGGAATGGGAGGGGGAGTTGAAGTGCTGAGCCACCGGGAGGTCGGGTTGGTTATTGTGGACCGAGCGGAGGTGTTCGGCGAAACGATGGCCAAGAATCTTTTGAATGTTGTTATTTTACCTGCCTCAACTACATCCTCTGGCATCTCGTTCCATATCCCCCCACTCTCTGTGCGGAATAAGTTGTCCCTCAGGGTCCTATTCTCACTTTCCATTCTCACCTTAAACCTATGCCCTCTTGTTCTTGATTCTGCTATCCTGGGAAAAAGATATTTATTCCCCTCCTGATTCTATGCCACTCTATAAGGTCATCCCTCGGCCTCCTGTGTTCCAATGAATAATGTCCCAGCCTTTCCAACCTCCCACTGTAGCTCAGGTTATCGCGTCTTGGCAACAACCTAGTAAATCTTCTCTGCATTCTTTCCAGCTTAATGTCATCTTTCCTACAGCAGAGTGACCAAAGCGGAACACAATGCTCCAAGCGGAGCCTCACCAGCATGCCGTACAAGTGAATTGGTGGAAAGAAGAATAACATATGAGTGTCAAACACTAAGTAATGCAAACAGATTGTAAAGCTGCTGAAGATACCTGACAGTAAATGTGGGTCTCTCAGCGGCAGTGACAGGAAAATTACAAAGCAAGACAAAAATAGCAGGAAAAATAAGTACATGCTTTCTATCATCTGTCATCGCACTAGAAGACAGTAAAATCTTCGGGAATGAACTGGGGGGGGGGGGGGGGGACGATCTGTTCACAGTAAAAAGCATTTAGAAATCACAGACTCGGAGAACTGCAGATACTGGAATCTTAAGCAAAAAAAACAAACCACACCACCAGGGTCAGGAATAGCGAACCTTTCCTGCAACCATCAGTTCTGGAACCGACCTGTACAGCCTTAATCCAGCCGAGGCAACAGACCTTCAGGTTGAGACCTTCATGGGACTGAAGAAGGGTCTCGATCCGAAACCTCATCCGTTCCTTTCCTCCCAGATGCTGCCCGACCCGCTGGGTTTTCTGGCTATCTTCGGAGTAAACCACCATCTGCAGTTCCTTCTCACACACTGCCGATCGCCTCTTGCTCTAACCATGGACCTGTTTTCTAATTGTGTTTTGCACCTTTTCTTATCACCCTCTTGTAGGGCCTGTTTCCACGTTGCATCTCTGAACAAAACTACGTACCAGACCCATAACAGATTGTGTGGGACGGTGGCGTAGCGGTGGTGCTGTTGCCTTACAGCGCCGGAGACCCGGGTTCGATCCCAACTGCGGGTGCTGTCTGTGCAACGTTTGTACGTTCTCCCCGTGACCGAGCGAGTTTTCTCCGAGATCTTCGGTTTCCTCCCACACTACAAAGACGTACAGGTATATGTGGCTAAATTGGCTTGGTGTAAAATGTAAAATTGTCCCTGGTGTGTGTTGGGCAGTGTTAATGTGTGCGGGGATCGCTGGTTGGTGCGGACTCAGCGGGCCGATGGCCCCGTTTCCTCTCTGTAAACTAAACCTGTAAACACAATACATGGATAATACATAATAAGTACAAATTCAATATTCTTGCAGAAGGAGGGTGCAGGGATTGAACCTACCACTGATCACTGAACTCAACGTGTGCGTCAAACAGGGCGACGACGGGGGCGGAGGCCGCTCTCCAGCCGCTGATCCGGGAGCGGATCAGCCCCTCCTGCCTGGCGTGGCGGACCACCTGAATGAAGCCCGGCTGCTGGGAGTTCACCTCCTCCACGTACGCTCCCAGCTCCTGCCGCAGCTCATCTGCAATCGAGGACACGGCAGCAGTTAGAAACAGCACCTACCTCAAAGGAGACCCTCGGACCATCATTGACCGGACTTTATCGTGCACTAAACATTATTCACGTTATCCCTTCGTCCTGTATCTGTACACTGCGGGAGGCTCGATTGGATCATGCATTGTCCTTCCACTGCCTGGTTAGCACGCAGCAGGGGATGACAATCCAGCAAAGAGTGTGAGGAAGGGTTTCGACGCAAAAGCCACCTATCCGTGTTCTTCAGTGATGCTGCCTGACCCGCTGAGTTACTCCAACACTTTGTGACCTTTTGCGTCAACCAGCATCTGCAGTTCCTTGTTTCGACAGAGGTGGGGCAAGAGACAAGGCATGGCGAGTGATAGGTGGATACATGAGACTGGCTGGTGGGCAGGCAAAGGCGAGAGATGATAAGGATGTGAGATACAGAGTGAAGTGGAGTGAAATACACAGCCAGACGGAATGATATCAATGAAAGGCGATGGGTGGGGAAGGAGGGAGGGGTGGGGAAGGGGACAGGATAGTGGTAGTAATGGATGCACATCAGGGCGGAGGGGCACCAGAAAGAGAGGGAGGAAGGGGAAGGTGGTTTCTGAAATTGGAGAATTCAATGGTCATACGTTGCAAGCTACTCAAAGGGGAATGTGAAGTGCTGTTCCCCCAGTTTGCATGTGGCCTCACTCTGGCAGTGGAGGAGGCCCAGGACAGGAAAGCCAATGTGGGAATGGGAAGGGGAGTTAAAGTGGTGAGCGATCGGGAGATCCAACAGGTGTTGGCGGACCGAGCGCTGGTGACCAGTGGAATGGTCTCCTCGTCTCGCCAATGTAGAGAAGGCCTCATCGTGTACACTGAATGCTGCAGATGAGCTTAAAGGAGGTGCATGTGAACCTCTGCCTCAAAGGGAAAGGCTGCAGAGGTCTATGGATGGATACGAGGGATGAGGTATATATACGAGCTGAGTACAGAGGTGTGGTCATCGACTTTGTTGTGTGGTGTGGGCTGAATCACCTGCAGCTCAACTCTGACAAGACTAAGGAAATGGTGGTGGACCTTAGGAGGAGAGGAACCCCCCCCCCGTCCCCCGTCCCCTGACTCCATCAATGGTGTGGATGTGCAGTTTACCAGGGAGTACAAATACTTCGGAGTGTACCTGGACAGTAAACCGGACTGGTCCAGGAACGCTGAGGCCCTGGACAAGAAGGGACAGAGCCGGCTGTACCTTTTGAGTCGGCTCCATTCCTTCAACGTCTGCAGTAAGATGCTGCAGGTGTTCTACCAATCGGTGGCAGCCAGCTGCCGTGTGCTGGGGCAGCAGGGCGAAGGCTGCGGACGGCAACAGGATCAACAAACTCATCGGGAAGGCCGGCTCCGTCCTGGGGGATTCACTGGAGATGGTCTTGGAGGGGAGGATGCTCCTCAAACTGCGGAGCATCCTGGACAATACAGCTCCACCCCCTCCATGACACACTGGCCAACCCGAGGAGCACCTTCAGCAACAGACTGGTTCCACCAAGATGCAGGACAGAACGCCACAGGAGATCATTCTTCCCTGTGGCTGTCAAACTTTACAATTCCTCCCCCTTCTGTCGTGGGGTAGACTGAGACTGGGTCCCCTCCACCCCCCACCTCCACAATCTTTGCACATCCCCCAAGCCTCTCCACTCGTCACTTTAATTTAGTGTTTCCTGTATTTTGTGTGTTTATGTGACGGTTGGCAGATCAATTTCGCTCCTGGGATCAATAAAGTTCTATCGTTTCAATACATATAGGGACAGGTGCGACATCTCCTGTGGTTGCAGGTTGAAAGCACCTGGGGAGGGGGTGGTTTGGATGGGAAGGGATCAGTGAAGCAAAGAAATGTGAAGGGGGTGGTCTCCATGGATAGCTGAAAGGGACAGGGATGGGAAAATGTGACTGGTGTTGGGATCACGTTGAAGGTTCCGGAAGAATCGGAGAATAATGCGAAAGCTGCTGGGGTGAACGGCAAGGGCCGAGGGTACTCCATCCTTGGCCCGTCTGGTGAGAGGGGAAGTGAGAGCAGATCTACAGGACACACAGGAGACACGAGTGAAGGATCCAGCAGCAGGGGGCCAACCGCGATTACTAAAGAACGAGGACATCTCGGGCGTCTCATAGAGTGGAAAGCTTCACCTTGGAGCAGATATGCGGAGACGGAGGAATTGAGAGTAACGGACGGCGTCTTTGCAAAAGGCAGGGTGGGAGAGGTGTAGGCAAGGTAACTGTGGGAGTCAGTGAGTTGATGGCAGACGTCAGTCAATTGTCTGTCCCTGTGATGGAGAAAGAGAGATCAAGAAAGGGCGAGAGGAGTCAGAGATAGTCCAAGTGAATTTGAGGTCAGGGTATCCCCAGGAAGCATCACGACTTGGTTTGGCAGCAGCTCTGCCCACGAACGGGGTAGGAACGGGGTACTGATTGTGGATGATCAGCCATGATCACATTGAATGGCGGTGCTGGCTCGAAGGGCCGGATGGCCTACTCCTGCACCTCTTGTCTATTGTCTACTGACTGCAAGAAATTGCAGAGTTGTGGATGTAGCCCAGTCCATCACAAAGCCCACCCCACACTCCACTCTCTGTGTGAAGATGTTGCCTCCCAGGTTCCCATTAACTCTTTCTCCTCTCAGGCCCTAGAGTGCTTCATTTCACCTGCGCTGGAAAAAAGTGTCACCCTATCTATTCCCTTCAAGATTTTATGCTTCACCCCCCCCCCCCACTCTAAAATCGCCACTCAGCCGACTGCCCTCCAAGGAAGTTCTAGTCTGCCTAACCTTTCTTTTTAGCTCAGGCTGTCGCATCCCAGTAATATTCTCTGCACTAGCAGGTTGAACAAACCTGAACACATTCCTCCATGTGCGGCCTCACCAACCAAACCAAGCCGTTCCGTAACGCAGTTGGAGAAACTCGCTGAACGGTCAAGGTACATGCACACCACATGCACACGTGCTCACACGCACATGAACACGCATGCATACACGCATCTTACGCAGAGGTACACAAGCACATACACACACAAGTACTCACTCATGTGTACACACACTCATAGGTACTCACTCATGCACACACACACACACACATCCAAACACACACAAGTACTCACTCATGCGTACACACACATCCAAACGCGCACGCACGCACACACGCAGGCTGTGTTGGGCAGAATGTTCGCAACCTTGTAAAACTGAGCGCACTGTAATCGGGCAAATGATGCATTGCTCAGTAATTCCGTCTGGAACATTAGGTGGGAAGACGGGAACAGGGATTCAGAGGTGAGCAGGTGAGTTTTGCAGACAGTCGTACATAGAGGGAAGAGGAATTGGCCAACTCTCTGCGCAGGGTACAAGGTTACAGGGTACAACCAATGTTACAGAGATGCCGCACGCCCCAGACACGCGCCAACTTGCCCACCATTGTTGCTGTTGTCGTCGATCAGCACAATCTCCTTGAGCAGGTGGGCCGGGGTCTTGGACATCACCGAGTGCATCGAGCGCAGGATGACCGAGGAGGCCTCGTTCATGAAGATGAAGACCACACTGATCTGGGGCAGGTTGGTTGGGTAGCTGAGGTTCCTGCAGCTGCAGTGAGACAAGGAGAAACAGCAACGTGACTTCACCGCTCGACCCCTGGATGGAGGCTTCAAGGGGCCATGCCTGAAGCATCTTCCCTCAGAGGTTTGAGGAGGTTCGTTGAATACTCTATCCAACTTCTACAGGTGCATGGTAAAGAGCACACTGACTGGTTGCATCGCGGCCTGGTTTGGTAACTCAAACGCCCAGGAACAAAGGAGATTACAAAGCTGCTAGACACTGCCTGGCCCATCACAGGCAGGGGGCAGCACACTGGAGCAGCGGTAGAGTTGCTGCCTCACAGCGCCAGAGACCCGGGTTCGATCCTGACTACGGGTGCTGTCTGTACGGAGGTTGTACTTTTCCCTGTGACTACATGGGTTTTCTCCAGGTGCTCCCGGCTTCCTCCCACACTCCAAAAAATGTGCAATTGTATGTTAATTTGCTTCGGTAAAATTGTAACTTGTCCCAAGTGTGCAGGATAGTGTTAATGTATGGGCTGATCTTGGTCGGCAGAGATTTGTTGGGCTGAGCGGCCTGTTTCCATGCTGTATCTCTAAATACTAAAGGCACTTCACTTCAAAGAAGGGTCCAGACTTGAAATGTCGTCTGTCCATTCCCTCCACAGATGCTACCTGACCCGCTGAGTTCCTCAAGCACTTTTTGCATTCCTGCCCATGTACCGGTTGTTTAAGTGTTGTTACTGTACTCCCTCGACCACTCCCTCGGGCAGCTCATTCATTCCGAGTCCTCTGTTTGGAGCAGCACAAAAAAAGGAAACATGAAACTCTGAGATCAATTGATCATCGTAGGAGAGAATGGCTTCAGAAACACAAAGGATGGATTAGTGTTTCTATCGCATCTTTCCCCTTGTCAGAGGCTGGCCCCCGGTGAAATACTGCTTCTGCTTTATAACAATGAACCTCGTGTTCAACTCCCTCGGCACTCCCACCCCTCTGGAGAGTAAACCCCTCCAGTAACCCTCCACCCCCCCTCCAATCCCGTAACCCCCTCCACTCCCTATAACCCCCTCCACTCCCTAACCCCCCCTCCACTCCCTAAACCCCCTCCACTCCCTATAACCCCCTCCATTCCCGTTCCCGTAACCCCCACCATCCTATAACCCCCTCACATTCCTATAACCCCCTCCATTCCTATAACCCCCTCCACCCCCTCCCGTAACCCCCTCCATACCTGTAAACCCCCTCCATCCCGTAACCCCCTCATTCCTTAACCCCCTCCATTCCTGTAACCCCCTCCACTCCCTATAACCCCCTCCATTCCCGTAACCCCCTCCACTCCCTATAACCCCCTCCATCCCGTAACCCCTCTTCCTGTAACCCCCTCCAATCCTGTAACCCCCTCCGCCACTCCCTATAACCCCCTCCATTCCTGTAACCCCCTCCACTAACCCCCTCCATTCCCGTAACCCCCTCCACTCCCTATAACCCCCTCCATTCCGTAACCCCCTCCACAATTCCCGTAACCCCCTCCAACTCCCTATAACCCCCTCCATTCCGTAACCCCCTCCACTCCCTATAACCCCCTTCCATTCCCGTAACCCCCTATCCATCCCGTAACCCCCCTCCACTCCCTATAACCCCCTCCATTCCCGTAACCCCCTCCACTCCCTATAACCCCTCCAATCCCGTAATAAAAAAACCCCCTTCCAATCCCGTAACCCCCTCCAATCCGTAACCCCCTCCAATCCCTATAAACCCCCTCCATTCCGTAACCCCCTCCACTCCCTATAACCCCCTTCCCACCCAACCCCCTCCCGACCCGTAACCCCCTCCATTCCCGTAACCCCCTCCATCCCTCCTATAACCCCTCCATCCCATAACCCCCTCCATTCCTGTCCCACCCCCTTCCATCCCGTAACCCCCTCCATTCCCTATAACCCCCCCATTCCTGTAACCCCCCCTCCCATAACCCCCTCCATTCCTGTAACCCCCTCCATTCCCGTAACCCCCTCCATTCCCGTAAACCCCCTCCACCCCCTCCACTCCCTATAACCCCCTTCCATTCCTGTAACCCCCTCCACTCCCTATAACCCCCTCCATTATCCCGTAACCCCCCTCCATTCCCGTAACCCCCTCCACTGCTGTAACCCCCTCTGGTCCCTACACCTCTCCCTTTCTCTGTAACCTCCTCCAGCCCTTACAATCCTCGCTATCTCTGTAACCCCATTTTTCTGTCCTGCATCCCTCACTCCCTCTCTCTGTAACCTCCCCGCAGCCTATTCACCTCTCCCTAACTCTGTACCCCCCTCCAGCCCACACCCCCCTCGCCAGCCCCTATACCCCTCTCTATCTCTATAACCCTCTCCGTAATCCACATTGGCCTTTATATCCTTTCCTGTCTCTGTAACCCCCCCCCCTCCAGCTCCTACACCCGCCCCTAACCCCCTCAACAACTTCCCTACACAACTCGCTACAACACCCCCTACCTCTCAAACCCCCTTTGCCCCCCCCCCCCTCCCCCCCCCCCCCCAGTCTCTGTATATGCATCCAGCCCCTACATCCTTCCTTGTCTCTATAATCCCCTTCAGACCGTACTGCCTTCCCCATCTCCGTGACTCCCTCCGGTCCCTACACCTCTCTCCATCTCGATATCCCCCTCCAGCCCCTATATTTCTCCTGGTGTAGCCAGATATTGTAGCAACTTTTTTGAGGCATTTAACCAGATTCATGAGCAGGCTTGGGATTGAGGGATATGGATGCAATCAAGACAAAGACTCTATGGAGAAGAGAGAGAAGGTGTCAGACAGGGCGTTGTGAGGAGACGCCAGTTTCCATTTGCTTGCACGTGGACCATCTTTCTCTGGACCCTTTCTATCCATACAACAATCCATCCAAACGATAAAATATACCGGCTAGCACCAGTGGGTCAAGCAATTCTGCGTCTTAACAAATCCATGACTTGAAGTTACCAGATCAGAGCGATGCAAGTGACAAAACTAATGAACCTCACACCAAAGCCATCTATATTTAGACGACTGGAAGAATTAGAGGTTCCACTCAGCAACACGGCCAGTTAATTGAGATTAAATTCTTCGCTGTGTTTGAGTCCATTTAAGCTTCAGAAAGCTACTGAAAATATCTAAAGTAATTAATTTCCAAATCTGCAGTGATGAGAGTCACTGAGGCATCCACACAGAATGGGTCGAGGGGAATAGCCACACTCACAACTCCAGGCAGGGGGAGCTGCAGGCTGTTTATGTTCACTCATTAATGAAGATGTTTTGATTGCCTGGACAACTGGCTTTACCGTTAGGATCAGGGACTCCTTTAACACCTCCTCTGGCCTGGACCATGGGCCTCAGTGTTCAAAGCGACACAGAGTCAAGGAGATATTGAGTTGTACCGCACAGAAACAGGCCCTTCGGCCCATCTGGTCCATGCCGGCCCCCCAAGTTGAACGTGGGTGAGAGCGCTTCAGCCCTTTCTTTCGTGCCCACAGGCTGGGTCCCGCTGCCTTTGTGAATGGGGCGGATGTCTAGTTTCGAGTAGTTGAGTTTAGAGATCCAGCCCCTGCGGCCCACCGAGTCCGCACGGACCAGCGATCCCGCGTACGCTATCCTACGCACCAGGGACCGTTTACAATTTTTACCAAAGCCAATTAACCTGCAAACCGGTACATCTTTGGAGTGCGGGAGAAAACCGGAGCGCCCGGATGGAGAAACCTCGCGGTCATGAGGAAAATGTGGAAACCCCTTACAGACAGCACCCGTAGTCAGGATCGCACCCGGGTCTAGAGCCCTAGTGAGAGAGAACCCTAGTGCAGACCACACCTGGAGTATTGTGTGCAGTTTTGGTCCCCTAATTTGAGGAAGGACATTCTTGCTATTGAGGGAGTGCAGCGTAGGATAATTCCCGGGATGGCGGGACTGTTATATGCTGAGAGAATGGAGCAGCTGAGCTTGTACACTGGAGTTTAGAAGGATGAGAGGAGACCTCATTGAAACCTATAAGATTGTTAAGGGTTTGGACACGCTGGAGGCAGGAAACATGTTCCCGATGTTGGGGGAGTCCAGAACCAGGGGCCACAGTTTAAGAATAAGGAGTAAGCCATTTAGAACGGAGACGAGGCAACACTTTTTCTCACAGAGAGTTGTGAGTCTGTGGAATTCTCTGCCTTAGAGGGCGATTGAGGCAGGTTCTCTGGATGCTTTCAAGGGAGAGCTGGATAGGGCTCTTAAAGATAGCGGAGTCAGGGGATATGGGGAAAAGGCAGGAACGGGGTACTGATTGGGGATGATCAGATTGGCGGTGCTGGCTCGAAGGGCCGAATGGCCCACTCCTGCACCTATTGTCTATTGTCTATTGTCTATTGTCTCTCGCGCTGTAAGGCAGTGCGACACCGTGCCGTTCCTGGAGGGAATGTGAGGGGAACGTTTTCCCGCACTGAGAGCCGTTGTGGAGAAGGTGGTGGGATCAGGCACAATCACTGCATTTAAGTTGAATTTCAACAGGGAGGGCTCAGCGGATCAGGTAACAATTGTTTTGTGTTCCGGATCCCAGCATCCGCAGGGCCTTTTGCCTTCACATTTTAGAGACATTTAGACAGACACTTAAACAGCCAAGGCAGAGAACAAATATGATTCTAATCGGAGCAAATGGGAGTGATGCAAAATGATCTGTTTCCGTGATATGCAACTCCAGACTCTGGACGAGTCCTCTCACAAATACACGTCCCAAAGGTCGTTTCCCGGTTGACAGGGGTTTTCTAGTCAGGGACATTGCCAGCATCCCAGCTCCTTCCTCTCTCTGCCTGCCGAGCTCCCAACCTACCCGTCGGGCCTGAAGTCAGGGATGGGCCTGTCGAGGGGGAGCTGGTCGCTGAGGTAGCTGTTGTAGCCATAGTACTGGAACTTCTTCCACGCAATCCGCCGCGTGTCGGGGGGCAGGTCGTGCCCCCAGTGCGTGAAGAGCGGGGAGTCTGAGACCGCCTCGCCACCCTCATCGTCATCCTCCTGCCTCGGTGGAGACTCTGAAGCACAAACAGAGAGAGAGAGTACGTCAATAACCAAACGCAGGGTGGCGCACTCATATAGAACACTGCAGCCCAGCGACAGCTTCTACACACCAAACGGCACAGAACAGAACAGCAGACGAACAGGCCCTTTGGCCCACAATAGAAAGGAGGTGAAGAGACATTTCTTTCGTCAGAGGGTGGTGAATCTATGCAATTCTTTGCCACAGAAGGCTGTGGAGGCCAAGTCGGTGGATATGTTTAAGGCAGAGATAGATAGATTCTTGACTAGTACAGGTGTCAGAGGTTATGGGGAGAAGGCAGGAGAATAGGATTAGGTGGGAGAGGTAGTTCAGCCATGATTGAATGGTGGAGCAGACTTGATGGGCCGAATAGCCTAATTCTACTCCTATTCCTTATAACAAGACAGTGTTCACGTCCAACATGATGCCAAGTTAAGCAAACGTTCTCTGCCTGCACCGTGATCCAGATCCCTCCATTCCCCATGTGCCTATCTAAAAACATCGCTATCTCTGAAACACCGCTATCAAAACTGCCTCCACAAACACTCCTGGCAGTGTGTTCCAGTGTTGGGAAGGGGGGGGGGGGGAAGGGGGGTGTGGGGAAGGGGGGGGGTGGTGGGGGGGGGGTGTGGGGGGGGGGTGTGGGGAGGGGGGTGTGGGGAGGGGGGGGGGGTGTGGGGGGGGGGGGGGAAGGGGGGGGGGTGGGGGAGGTGTGGGGAAGGGGGGGGGGGGTGGGGAAGGGGGGGTGTGGGGGGGAAGGGGGGGTGTGGGGAAGGTTGGGGGGGTGTGGGGAAGGGGGGGTGAGGAGGGGGGGAAGGGGGAATGGGGGGGGGGGGGGGGGGGGGGTGTGGGGAATGTGTGGGGGGGGGTGTGGGGAAGGGGGGGGGTGTGGGGAAGGGGGGGGGGGATGGGGGATGGGGGGGGGATGTGGGGAAGGGGGGTGTGGGGAAGGGGGGGGGTGGGGGGGGGTGGGGGGGGGGGGGGTGTGGGGAAGGGGGAGTGTGGGGGGGGGGGTGTGGGGAAGGGGGGGGTGTGTGGGGAGGGAGGGGGGGTGGGGGGGGGGGTGTGGGGAAGGGGGGTGTGGGGTGAAGGGGGGGGTATGTGGGGAAGGGGGGGTGGGGAAGGGGGGTGTGGGGAAGGGGGTGTGGGGAAGGGGGGGGTGGGAGGGGGTGTGGGGAAGTAAGGGCAAGGGGGGGTGTGGGGGACTAAAGGGGGGGTGTGGGGAGGGGGGGTGGTGGCGGGGGTGAGTGGTGGGAAGGGGGGGTGTGTGGGGAAGGGGGGGGTGAGGTGAAGGAAGGAAGGGGGGTGTGGGGGAAGGGGGGGGTGTGAGGAAGGGGGGTGTGGGGAAGGTGTGGGGGAAGTTGTGTTTGGTGTGGGGAGGGGGGGGTGGTGGGGAAGGGGGGTGTGTGTGGGGAGGGGGTGTGTGGAAGGGGGGAGGCAGGGGGGTGTGGTGGGGGAGGGAGTGTGCGGAAGTGGGGAAGGGGGGAGTGGGGAAGGGGGGGTGTGGTGAAGGGGGCGTAGGGGGTGTGTGGGGAAGTGGGGTGTGTGGGGAGTGGGGGGGGTGGGTTCTATCTAAGGGTGTGTCCCGGTTATATTGTTTGTTTTTTTTAAGAGATATTTTTATCCAGTGGTTCCTTTTATATATAGTTTCCTCCGTTTGTACATTTGAATATTTCGAACTTATTGACTTGCAGCAGGAGCACCCACCAACTGGGTAGGGGCGCTAAAACAATCGTAGCGCTACGGGGGATCGTTTTTGCGCAGATTTAATTACAATGCAGACCGGAAGTGGTCAAGAGGAGAGTTTTAGTATAGATATCAATCTATTCGGCTACCTTCATAGATTTGGGTTGGCGGGACTAACCCCCTGTGCTATCTGTTCTTGCCATCGTGATACTACCTCTCTGTCTACCTCTACCACAATCACCACAATAATAAGGGATAGGAGTAGAATTAGGCCATTCAGCCCATCAAGTC
Source organism: Okamejei kenojei (assembly GCA_035221665.1). Classification (NCBI taxonomy): domain Eukaryota; kingdom Metazoa; phylum Chordata; class Chondrichthyes; order Rajiformes; family Rajidae; genus Okamejei; species Okamejei kenojei. The sequence goes on along the minus strand of CM069148.1, from coordinate 15,555,364 downwards.
TACACCGCCATTCAATCATGACTGATCTATCTCTTCCTCCTAACGCCATTCTCCTGCCTTCTCCCCATAACCTCTGACACCCGTACAAATCAACAATCTATCTATCTCCGCCTTAAAAATATCCACTGACTTGGCCTCCGCAATCTTCTCTCAAAGAATCCCACAGATTCACCACCCTCTGACTAAAGTAGTCTCTCCCCAACTCATTCCCAAAAGAACGTCCTTTAATTCTGAGGCTGTGTCCTAGACTCTCCCACCAGTGGAAACATCCTCTCCACATCCACTCTATCCAAGCCTTTCACTATTCTGTACGCTTCAATGGGGTCCCCCATCAATCCCATCCCTTGCAGATCACCTCTTCCCCTCCAGCCTCACCTCAACGCTCTGCTCCCACTTTCCCTTTAATTTTGCCAACATTATTTTGTGCCAATTTAGCAACGTTATTTTGGAAGACCATGTACACAACGTGGATTACACCGCCCTCACCGACCCTCTCCATCGCCCGCTTTGAGTCCTTGCGTAAGATGGTCACAAAAGTGCTGGAGTAACTCAGCGGGTCAGGCAGCACTGGAGAAAAAGAATGGGTGACGTTTTGGGTTGGAAGTCTGAGGAAAGGCTTTTTGTTGAGTTACTCCTGCTTGAGTTTTGAGGTGATTAATCGCACCAATGCAAGATCTCTGTAAAATCTTCCAAGGAGGTACAAACAATCAAAAAACGTATGCCTTCTTCCCGGCCTAGTATCGAGGCCAGAGTTAGACTAACTTAGCTCTGCTGATCTGACTAATACATTTGCATAGACACCAAATGTTGGAGGGACTCAGCAGTTCAGGCAGCGTCTCTGGGGAAAAAGAATGACTGACGTTTCGGGTCTGAGGAAAGGCTCTGGCTCGAAACGTCACCTATTCTTTTTCTCCAGAGAAGCTGCCCGACCTGCTGAGTTGCTCCAGCATTTTGTGTCCATCTTCTGTATAACTCAGCATCTGCAGTTCCTTCCTGCACGTGTTTGACTCTGGGTCGAAGCTGCTACTGCAGGGACAATAGGTTCATTCAGCTGAACTGGTCCTGACTTATAATGTGCTATGTACAGAACAGGCTCTTCAGCCCACCTTCTCCATGCCAACCCAGCTGGACTGTATTGGGCTGGTGCCATTTGCCTTCATGCGGCGCATGCTCCTCTAAACACATTGGTTCCATTATCTGTCCAAATGTCTTTTAACAGGCGCGATTGTATCTGCTTTTGTAGCTTCCTCTGGCAGCAGGTTGCAGATTTTTGACCCGATGGCCTTTATCAGTCAGGGCATGGAGTACAGAAGTTGGGACATAATGTTATAGTTGTGCAAGGCGTTTGTAAAGCTGCGTTTGGAGTATTCTGTTCTATTTCGGTCAGTCAACAAGTGAGGAGACAGATGTCATTACGTTGAAGAGAGAGCAGAGAAGATTTACAATGCTGCTGCCAGGACCCGAGAGCTGAGCTATAGGCCGAGGTTGTGCAGCTCGGACATTATTCCTCGGAGCGCAGGAGGCTGAGGGGCAATCTTATAGAGGTGTATAAGATCAGTGCGATAGCCACCACTGTGGTACCTCAGTCAATGAAACAGCAGCAAATACTGCATGCTATAGGAATTGCAGTGCAGTCCAGAAACTGGCACTAAAATTACACCCTCTGAAACTGCCACCCCCCACAGGTCCCATGCACCCTGCTTCTCTCGCGGTTGACAGACCCGCCAGCCGCCTGCCACTGTTGCGGGCTGGAAGAGTCTGTGCCACGTGTACAAATGGAGTGCGTGAGCGGTTAGAGCCCGGCCAGCGCCCTGTACCCCATACCTAAAGGGGCTGCTCCTTGCCTTCATTGCTGCCTCTGCTCAAATTTTCCGCCTCCAAAACCACCCACCATCCTCATCTTTGGACCCCCAGTGCGTAGGGGAGAGGGTAGGGGTGAAGATGGGAGTCCTGGTTGGGTTGCTCCTGGGCCTGGCCAAGCTGCCATCTCCCTGCGAGTCACTAGGCGCCAGGCGGAAGAGGGCTCTGTCTGCCCCTTTCCCCCCGGGGTGTTGTGTTTTTCCGACCTGCACCAGAGGTAATTGGCATTAGAGAGGGACTACTCAAGACGCTCTGTCCACGGGCGCTGGCTTGGGGGATTTCCGGGACCCCGCTGGGCACGGGGGGGGGGGGGGGGGGGGGGGGGGGGAAAAAATGCATCTCAAGAAGGAATGGTGAGTGGTTGTGGTTGCACAGTAATTTATTTAGTATATTTTGTTTTGACGACATATTATAGTGGTGGGTTTTGTTTTGGACTTATTTATCGTACTGTAAATATTATTGCAAAATAATTAATTGATTCAATTATTTTTTTGGTTAAAAAACAAAAAAAACAGTGTAAGCACTACTTCTCCCTCACATAACTCCAACTAACAACTACTTAACTTATATTACAACGTCTAACTTCGAACTCTACATGAACATTACTGAGCTCCCTCACAGCCCAACAGTGATGGAATTCGGCGCCTTCCTTGATGGGATGTGATTTATAATAATGATATGGAATTGATGCGCCTCCCAGTGACTGGTTGATGATGGGCGTGTGATGCCGCCTTGCGCCCATCCCATCCCACCCTTCTGGAAACAGTTTTCTGAATTCACAATTTAATCAAGTAGAACGTCAAAACCGAAGTAACATTGAGAATCCACCCACCCAGTGGAACTTCTTTCTGCTTCCAAGGGAGCCTGTAGATGGGCGGAGAGTTGCTGAAGCCTATGGGGGGGGCTGCGTGGGAGGATAATTCCTGGAAAATTTTTTCCCTTTTTCCCCGGGGACTGATAGGCGGAGGCTGCGGATTTTGGGAATGCTCTCTCCTCCCTCCCTCCTTTTTAACCTTTCTCCCCCCTTTTAAAAAAAGGCCTGGAGGCTGGTGGAGTGCGGAAAAATGGTAAACAGATAGGGATCCCAGGGTTACAACACAAAATGCTGGAGAAACTCAGACGGGTTGCAGCAGCATCTAATGGGAGCAAGAAGGAGATTAGGCGACGTTTTCGGTCGGTACGAGAAACCCTTCTTCAGGCAGACGTTGGTCAGAGCAGGGATCAGGGAAACGAGAGATATAGACGGTGATGTGAGAGATAAAGAACAATGAATGAAAGATATGCAAAAAAGAATATCGATGATAAAAAAGGGAACGAGCCATGTGAAAGCTGTTTGGTGGTGTGGGAAAATGAGAAGCTAGTGCGACTAGGGTGGGGGAGGGGGGAGATAGAGATAGAGGGAATGCCAGGGCCCAGATGGCTGAGGGAGAGGTGGAGGGGGGTAGAAGACAGCAGGGGTTAACAGAAATTTGAGAAATAATTCGATGTTCAAAGCCCAAAGGATGCAAACTCCCCAAGCGGAATATGAGGTGTTGTTCCTCCAACTTGCGGTGTTTGCGCTCACCTATGCTCACATCTTTCTGGCCATGGAGGAGGGCCCAGGATGCCGAGAGGTCGCCGGCATACGGATCGGAAAGGGAGGGGAGGTTGAAGTGCTGAGCGACCGGGAGGTCGGGTTGGTTTTTATTTTTTTTTGCGGAGAGGACCCGCGAGCGGAGTTCGGCACGAAACAGAATCCGATCCGCCAAGCCTCACGCTTGGAAAGTCTCACGATCCCGACTCCATCCCCTCAATCAGGAATGGCCCTGCCAATCACTCCTTTCTCAATAATCACTTTCCAGACAATCAAATCAAACTTCATCACAATTCAAACCGAACTCATCACCCCACACACCTCACCTCATCCAAATCCAACCTCATCCCACATCATCTCAAGACAAATACACCGATATTAGATCATCTGGCATCTGGACAGCAGAATGCAGTAGATGAGGTTGGAGGAGGTGCATGGTGAAATAAATACCACTCTGTCGGCACCTGGAAGGGAATGGACTGCATTGTTGGGCCTGAAAGGAGTGGAGGGGGGAGGTGAAGGGGACAGTGTTGCAAATTTTTCTTACTTAGTATTATTTCTTTTCTTGCGGTTGCAAGGGAAAGTCCCCCGGCCCCCGCCCCCGGGGAAAGGGGAGAGCGGGAGGGAGGGAAGAATTTGACACTGGAGGTCGCAGGGTCGCGGAAGGCAGGGGTCTTTGCGGAAGAAGGAAGGAACAGCAGACATGGGGGGGAGATGGGAAGATGTGTGGCGGGGGTGGAGGGGGTCACGTTGGAGGTGGCGAAACTGGCGGAGGACTATCTGTTGTATTTGCCGGCTGGTGGGGTGAAAGGTGAGGACCAGGGGGACTCTGCCCTGTTTGCGAGTGGGGGAATGGGGAGAGAGGGCAGTGTTGCGGGGTATGGAGGAGACCCTGGTGCGAGCCTCATCAATAGTGGGTTCCAGGATCGTTGACAGTGATCGCTGCACAGAGGATGCAAATTTGAGATCACTCTCAACAAAGCTGGAAGGGAACAACGTCTCTCTGCATGGTCTGATGACAGAAGCAGATTCAACAGGAGCTCCCTGACAGAGTGCAGTACCTTGCTGAAAGGAATAAACTAGTGCAGGGATGTGGGGGCTGGGACTGATGGATAATCCTTTCAACGTGATGAATCGCTGCCTGCGCATCACTGATTCTCCAAGTCCGCTCTCCGCCATCTGAGTGCCCACCCCCTGGGTTCCCGACATCTCCTATTGTTGGGAGAAAGATGCATAGTTCTGCTCCGTGTCCCTGCCATGCATTGTCCCTGGGGAATGTGCTCAAGGAGAAAGAGAGAGCGAGAGAGAGAGAGAGAGAGAGAGAGAGAGAGAGAGAGAGAGAGAGAGAGAGAGACATAGAGAGAGAGAGAGGCACAGATGGCGTGGCTGAGGGTCAGGACAAGCGGGTGACCGATCTTGCCTGCCTCCTCTGATGTAAAGGATTGCCACTGGTAATGGGTTGGGTGTCCAACACAACACAACAGTTACTGTAGGAAGGAACTGCAGATGCTGGTTTAAACCGAATACAGACACAAAAAGGTTGGGGTGACTCAGTGGGTCAGGCAGCACCTCTGGAGAAAAGGAATAGGTGACGTTTCGGGTCAAGATCCTTCTTCAGACTAAGAGCTGATCTGAATAACTGTGAGGTGTGAAGCCGGTGCAGTTGCCAAACATTTTAACTCCCCTTCCCATTCCCACACTGACCTTTCTGTCCTGGTCCTGGCTCCCCCATTGTCCATAGTGCAAAGCCCACACGCAAATGGAGAACAGCACCTCATATTTTTCACTTGGGCTGTTTACAAACCCAGCGGTATAGGAATGGTGATTTCTCTATTATTCAAGTAACCCCTGTATTCCTTCTCTCCCACCCACCCCCCCCCCCCCACCCATCCCACCATTATTGTCCTACTATTCCACTGTTCACGTCCCTATCTCCCTTCGATTATCACCTTTTCCCCAGCCAACAATGGGCCATTGTGGGCTCCACCCTTCCTTGGTCATAATCTGTTGCCTCCCCGCCTTGCCGGCCCCCCCTGCTTTGTTCTTTGGGGCCTTTTTCCTACTTCCAGTTTCCGCATCTCCCCCTCTACTTTCAGCAGGTCCCTGAAGGAGGTTCCGACCCAAAACGTCACCTCATATCTTTCTTCTCCACAGATGCTGCTGGACTTTGTGTCCATCTGGGGTTTAAGAAGGGCAGATACTGATTGGAAGCATTCTGGCCTCTTTTGCAAAGGTAAATAAGGAATCTAAATTAGCTCAACAAATTGTCTGATCCCTGTGACTTACGTGGAATCTTCAAACTCCACAGACAGGTACAGTACATGGATAGTGTAAGAAAGAACAGCAGATGCTGGTTTAAACCGAAGATAGACATAAAAAGCAGGTGTAACTCAGCGGGACAGGCATCATCTCTGGAGAGAAGGAATGGGTGACGTTTTGGGTCGAGTTACTCCAGCTTTAAGTAATTAAGTAAGTAAGTAAGTTTATTGGCCAAGTATTCACATACAAGGAATTTGCCTTGGTGCTCCCGCCATAAGTAACAACATAACACACAGTGACAGTTAACGTAAATGACAGTGACAGTTTACGAATGATTTAGGACACCGGGTTTGGAGGGGTGGGTGGACCAAACGCGTCAAGTTGAGGGACTAGTGTAGCTGGGGTATGTTGGCCGGTGTGGCGAGATGGGCCGATCCCGATGGTACCTGTTTCCACACCGTATCAACAATCAACACCATCAAGAGCATCTAAGAGTGGATTAATTAGCCGCTTTATCACTTTCCTTAAATTCGTAGAGGCATTACAGACAAGTCCATCACGCAGAACAAGGTGATCCAGAAACAGAGGCCCTTTTTGTGTACCTATGGCCATGCTGGCCTTTTTGATTATAATTCTGAGTCAATTTTTCCTCGCACCCGTTCCACTACTAATTTCATCTGTCCCTTGACTATTTGCTTCTAATGCTCCTCTCCCCTCTCCTCTAATCCTCTCTCCTCTCCTCTCCTTCCTCTCTCTCTTCTCCCTCTCGTCCCACCTCTCCCCTGCAACTCCTCTTCCAAATCTCCTCCTCTTCTCTTATCTCTCTCCCCATTCCTCTCTCTCTTTATCTCACCCTCTCCCCTTCTCCTTTTATCCCACATCTCTCCCGCTCCCCCCCCCCCCCCCCCGTCTCCCCTCCCCCCGACATTCTTCCCCCTCTTTCTCTCACCCTCCCTGATCTCCCTCCTCCTTCACTCTCTCTCTCTTCCTCCTCTCTCTCTCTTCTCGCTCCACACTCCTCCTCTTCCCTCCCCCCCTCTCTCCCCTCCACTCCCCTCTCTCCCTCCCCCCATCCTCCTTCTCCTCTCCCCTCATCTCCATCTCTCCTTGCACTCTTCTCATCTCCTCTCTCCCTCTTTCTCTTCCTCTCTCTCTCTACTCCCCGTTCTCCCTCACCAATACCCCCTTCTACCTCTCATCCTCCACCTCCTGATTAATTACTTCGTCCCTTCTCTCTCTCTCCTCTCCTCCTTGCTTCGGATACGCCATTCATCCTCTCTCTTCCTCCTCTAATCACTCATCAGTCGTCCTTCTCCCCCTTCCCTCTCTAGTCCTCTCCTCCCTCTCTCTCCCCTCCTCACCTCCTCCTCTCTCACCCACTCTCCCTCTCCTCCTCCCTCTCACCATTCAACCCCCTCTCCCCACTCCCTTAAATCCCTCTCTCTCCCCTCTTCGTCCTCCCTCTTCTATTTGCTCTCATCGCCCTCACCTCCCTCCGCTCCATCCTTCTTATCTAACTCCATCTCTCTTCTCTCCTCTCTACTCCTCCCTCTCTCACCTTCTATCCTCTCCCCCGGGTTTATGTGAAACAGTTTCGTCCCTCCCTCTTCTCCCTCCCCCCCCATCTACTCCTCCCCCCTCACACTCCTCTCGCTCTTCATCTCTTCTTCATGCCCCTCCCCTCCCTCTTCTTTCTCCCTCTCTCTCTCGTCCCCCGATCCCCACTCGCTCCCGTCCCTCCCCACTCTCCTCTCTCCTCTCCTCGTCCAACCCCCCCATTCTTCCTCCCTCTCCCCCCCCTCCCTCCTCTCCCCCATCTCCCTTCTCCCCATTTCCTCCTTGCTGCTCTCTCTCTTCCTCTCTCTCCTCCCTTCTCCTCCCCTTCCTCTTCTCTCTCTTCCCCCCTCCTCTCCTCATTATGCTCTCTCTCTCTCCTTCTCTCCCTCCCTCTCCTCCCCTCTCTCACTCCCCGGCACTCTCCCTCCTCAATCCTCCATCCCCCTCCCCACTCCCCTTCCACGCTTTTCGCCTCTCGCTCTCTCTTCTTTTCATTCTGCTCATCTCCCCCCCCCCCCCCCCCCCCATGCACCCCCCTCTCTTGCTCTCCGTCCTCTATTTTGTCCACGCCCCCCCCCCTCCTTCCCCTCTCTCCGTCCTCCCTCCCCTCTCCTCCCCTCCCCTCCTCTCCCCCTCTCCTTTTGTGTCTCCATATCTTCTCATTCCTCCTCTCCCCCCCCCCCCCCACCACCCCCCCCCTCTTCTCCCCTCTCCCCCCCCCCCCCACCCCTCTCCCTCACCATCTTTGCTCTCTCTCCTCTATCTTTCTCATCCCCTACCTCCCTCTCTCTTCTCCCCTCTCTCTTTGCTCTGCTTCATCATCCATCTTCTCTTTTTGCTCTCTATTCTTCCTCTCCCCCCCCCCCCCCCCCCCCCCCCCCTCTCTCACCTCCTCCCTCCTCCTTCTCCCCACTCCCCTACTCTCCCATCTTCCTCTCTTCTTACTTCCCCCCCCCTTCCCCTCCTTTTTGCTGCTCTTCGCCCACCTGACTCACTCCACCAGTAACCCTCCGTCCCCCCCTCTCCTTTGCCTCTCCTTCCCCCCCCCCCCCCCCCCTCACCCTCCCATCTCCTCCCCCCCCCCCCCCCTCCCACATCACTCCGAATCCTGCCGCCATCTCCCTTCCTCCCCATCTCCCATACCTCCCCTCCCTCTCATCCTCACTCCTCTCTCCCCCCCCCCCCCCCCACCCCCCCCGCCCCTCTCTCTCTCTCCTCTGGTCCTACTTCTACTCCCCGTCCCCCTCGTCTTCAATCATCAACTCCTCTCTCCTCTCTCTCCCCATCCTCCCTTCTCCACTCCCCCACCCCCTCTCAATCCATCATACTCTCCTCCCTCCATCCCCGTCCCCCCCCCCCCCCCCCCCCCGCCTCTCTCCCCCCGTCCCCCCGTTACTCCTCCCCCCCCCCCCCCCCCCCCCCCCCTGCTCCTCTATGTGACATGTCCCATAGCAAAAAAAACTGTTCACGACTAAAAAGATATTTGGACAATATACAGATAGGAGTGGTTGATAGGAATATGGGCCAGATGCAGGCAAATGGGACTAATACAGTACGCCAACTTGGTCAGTAAAATGGGTAAGGGGGCCAAATGGTATCTTTCTGTGCTCAGACTAATTTCCTCCCACACCCAAATCCCCTTTAAAATAAAAAAAAAAAAACTTTCCCTCTCATTCTCTGATTTTCCCCGCACACATTTTCCAGCCAAGCTTTTATATACCATTTTTAATTTATTGAAAACTCTTGCACATAAATTAAAAGGAAAGTTTTCACACTCTTTCTTCATCTCCTCTCTAAACACGACACAGGCCTTCGGGTCAGGAATGCTTCTGCAGGATTGTATAGGAGGGAGGTCACGGAACTGCACTGCAGGTTTGTAGAGGAGGGAGGTCAGAGCAGGCCAGCTGTGCCCAGACAGCACACTGTCTCTGGGCTTTAAAATTGTTTTGCTGCAAGATGTGGAGGGAAAGCTCACAGCCTGCCGATGAAAGAGCTCTCCCTGAGCCAGGGCTGGTGAAAAACATTGACCATTTTAAATAATAATCCTATCCCCAGTCTGTCGCGCTAGCCCCAGGTCCTCTACTCATAAAAGTTACACCCGGGCGGTGAGAGGCAAGAAATGCTACAGGAATGGGAAATGATTAATCTGGATGGGGTTCTGGAAAGATTGACGAGGAGCGGAAGGCATAAGTTGGCGGGGAGAGATCGGAGAGGCTGGATATTGTGTTCTCTTGAGCGTACAAGGCTGAGAGGTGCTGTGATACGAGAGGCCCACATACAGGGGTAGCCCAGGGTCGGAGCAAGAAGCACATGGGACACACGGCGTGGGCACTCAAGAGTCAAAGAGTGTTTTATCGTCATGTGTCCCAAAACGAACAATGAGATTCTAACGTGCAGCAGCAACACACAGATGTAGACTGGAGGCAGCAGGAGGTGGTGTAGCAGCGGAGTTGCTGCTTACACCACCAGAGACACGGCATTTCAATCCTGACTACGGGTCCTGTCCTAAAAAACGCAGTTTCGTGTGTTCTCCTTCCTTGTGACCGCGAGTACTTTCCCCGCAAGCTGGAGAAGTGCTTAGAAATGTAGCTTTTAGAAAGCATTTGGACAAATATATGGATATGAAAGGTTTTGAGGGCTGTGGGCCAAATGCTTGGACTAACCTCACATGCCAATGTGGTTGGCATGGACAAGATGTAGAGCTTGGAAACAACAAGAACTTGTTCCCACAGGCCGTAACAGCTCTGAGGCGCTGTGGCTCTGTGACTCTGCAACTCTAAGAAAGCAGCCCACCCAGCCCTTCGCAAGGGTGGTCAGTAATGGGTGGGCTCTCCAGCGATGCCCAGAGTGTGGGATAAAATGAATATTGAGCATTTCAACAGTACAAGGCACAGAACCAGCCCTTCGGCCCCATCATGTCTGCGCTGAACTAATTCAAGACTGGAAGCACAGAGGGTTTCGCTGCTTTCTGGATATACTTCAAGCCACGTTGCAGCAACACACAACCTCAATCTCACCAGCCCACCGGCTTATCACCCGCATGTGGCTGCAGTTGAAAACATGAAAACTTTGCTCATAATGAAATGCATACAATGACTGACACCAACTCCACAAAAAACCTCCTCACCCTTCTGCAGTGTGTCCCATAAGATCCCAAAGATCCGAGAGTGGTTAATTGTCATAAATGCCAGTCAGTAAGCAGATAATGAAATTCTTTACTTGATGCAGCTAACTGGGCCCTTAAATGCGATTACACACAATAATATATCCATAATAATATGTTAAATAAACAACATTAATACAAGTAACTGCAAAAAGTGCAAAGCCGGAATCCTAGGCAGCAACTAGAAACACAGAACCAATGAAGAGTCTGATTGTCAGGTACAATACAAGAAAAGCAGATGCTGGAATCTGGAGCAAGGAACAGATGCCCTCTGGAGTAACTCAGCGGGTCCAGGCATAACTTTGGAAGTAAAATAGCGAGGTCTGGGAAGTAAAACCGGGTGTGAAGAAGGGTCCTGACCCAAAATGTCATTGGTCCATTCCCTCCACCGATGCTGTCTGAACCCGCTGGGTTTCCCTCCAGCCGACTTTGTGATTTTTTGCATAACCTTTTTGGAAATGGTGGGTGAGCTGAGTGAGATACAACAGACGGAGATGAACACATGGGCCATCAGTGAGAGCCGAAACCTTTGCACTGGATCTGGTTGGGTTGAACTGCTCCGGTCTTTTCCCACCTCGTGTTCTAGTGAGAGTCTCGGGGCGGTGGGAAAATGTTGGGGGTGTGACTATTTCCTGCCGACTTCAGAACAACAGACTCTCCACAACCGGCAGCTTGCTAAAAAAAACCCACCTCAACCCCACTCTGCAGTTGTCCATAAGATCCCAGAGTATCGAGGGGAGGGGGGGGGGGAGGGGGGGGGGGGGAGATAACGTTTCTGAGAATCTCCCCGGTACCCAGGTCAGCTCTGTAGAGGAAATCCTGTCTGTGGACCTGCCCCCCTCTCCCCCCCCCCGCCCTCACTAGCCTCACTTGTCCCAGCCAGGGGGAGTGGGCCTTCGAACCAGCCCATAAAAACTCCTCACAACAACCCCCCCCCCCCCCTAAAACCTTATGGACCTGATCACTCAAATTGAGTTTATTGTCATGTATCCCAAGGTACAGTGAAACCGTTTATTTTAACATGCATGCCAACCATCAGTGGAAAGACTATACACGAGTACAAGCGAGCCCATCCATCAACTGCACAGATACATGGTAAAGAGAATAAAGTGAATAATATTTAGTAGCAAGCTAAAGGTCCAGTAAAACTCCGACTGAATGATAGTCCGAGCGTCCCCAATGAGATAGATCGCAGCCTCATGTCTGCTCTCAGCTGTTGGTGACGACTCCACTCCACCCTACACTCCGTAGATCCAGTCGTGGCCAGTCTGAGGGTGAAATTCATCCTCCCGAGCCTGGACTAGGTAACCGGCAGATGCCCACACAGGGCCAGTACCTGCTCGTCAGCTCTGCATGCCGTATCCAGGCCCTGTTAAGGCCGCGTCCCACCTCTCCGGCTTGGCCGGTCGGCATCTCCCTTTCGTCAACCCATGAACCAAAAAAACACCCCAAAACAATGTTTGCGTGTCTGTACCAGTCCCCAGGAGATCTCAATCCAGCGCAGGGCCACAGTCGTGCGACACTGATGTCGCTCGGGAGTCAGAGCAAGGACGCAGTGACCAACCGTGGGTTTGGACATGGACCCACATTTTGAAGGATCATTTTCGTCAGACCGAGCAACTGATAGCGAATGATTCACTGTAGTTACGTGTATCACCCCAACACACCGCAGTACTCCTCACACCCCGCGCATTCCCCCTCCCCCCCCTCACCCTGCTATCCTTCTCCCCTACACCTTCCCCTCCCTGAGAGCTCAACCATCTTCCCCTGCTTCCTCCCCTCGCCGCCCCCCCATCTCCCCCACTGTCAACCCCCCAGAAAACTACACCGTCCCCTTCTCCACACTCTCCCCGTCCCCCGCCCTGCCGCCCTGCCCCCCCTTGCACTAAAACCCCTCTACTCACCCCGCGCTTAATCACACACACCCTGCACTCCACTCCCTATATGCCCCCGTAAAAAAACTCCCTCACCTCCAACTCCCCCCTCCCTCCCCTCCCCTCCCCCCCCCCCCC